>VFFE01007226.1:532491-580508 GCA_008921705.1 Burhinus oedicnemus
CCCCCCCCCTTTTCAATGTAAAGAATTACTCAAGTTTACCAAGCTAGTCTGGGAAGGACTGAGCTGGTCAGATGCTCTAAGTACAATTTAGCTGATACAATTGCTTTACCTCTTCCACTGTTTTCTTCCTTGAGATCTTTCACTTACACTGCTACCTTCAAATAACAGTAAATAATCTCTAAAGAATCAAAAAAACATGTTTTCAATAATCCACAGTAAAGAAAAAGAATGCCTATCATTCAGAACATGACCAAACATGTCTGATTAAAGAAAAAAAAAAAGTCTGCTTTGTCTAAGCTTTAACTTTGTGCCACCATATCAGAACCAAGAAGAGTGCAGGATGCATCCAAGACAGATGGAAATTTGGACCGTGACATTCTTCAGGCACCATGGAATGAAAAATGGCTCACAAAGTAAGAGAAGACAGCCTTCAAAATTACAATGACAATGTCTCTTTTGAGAGATTTCTAGGTCATGTCATCTTTGTCCCTGTTTTTGTTTCACTCTGCTTAACAAATGTTACTTCAGCCCAAATTATCCAGAAATGTAGGAAAACACAGGGAACTCCTCTTCAAAGCTTCTGCCATTTGACATGCAGCCATTTGACATGCATGGGAAGTAAATCCTAAACAAACAGAAAGTGAAGCAGTAGCATTTTTAGGAGCAATCGCTTAATATACTGCTGCTAAGCCCATCCTTAAGAGTCTTGTGAATATGACTGGAACTTAAGTCAAAAGTGCAGTAACATCATACCTTTGGGTTAAAGAGTTTAGTCAGCTGTTTGTTTGTTAAAACATGTAGGGAATCTGTATTGACAGTGTATTTCCAGTGCTAATTACCAACATCACCCACTTAAGAGAGCAATCCACTCAGCCCTTGCCAGTTGTAATCACAGGAACCAGAAAAATGTGGGTAATTTTGCAAATCAGACCCGATCTGTACTTGGACCAGTTTCTGTTTGTCTTCTCTTCTTGGGTTGTTTGCTATTTGTATCCTCAAAAAAACCCCAAAATGACCCAGAAAGCCCTCATACACACATCCACACTTCACAAGTCGTCAAGAGACATTCAAATACCTAAAACCCAACCATTTGGGAAACGCCCTCTTACAACTGCGGAGCAATCTCAAAACAAATTTCAAGTACCACCAAATATTCTAGTGGTAACCAGTGTGGAACACTAGCATAGGATAAACAAAATGAAGCTGACCAGCAAGAAATCTCCATGGCTATGCTAGTAAGAAAGCCGTTGCAACGCATGCAGTGAAAGAGCAGGGTGGGGCGAACGGGTGCTGGGAAGGATCAGATTGGGAAGGACCGATTCATTTTAGCTGCATGTCTGCAACCAGGTATGGCAGGAGATCCCCCCAGCTAGCGCTCCCCACAGCACCCTGGTGCTGCCATGTTGCTGGTGCAGCGGCATGGCTCATTACCCTCGTGGAGGCCCCAGCACTTATTAGCTATGTCTATCAGGGCTAACACAGCCGTGGCGAGACTCCCCACACAGCAGCATGCGGCAGCATGTGGGTGTAGCAGCCCCCTCGGCATCCCCCTGGGAATTGCTGCAGCCCACAGTGCCGTACAGACGTGCCGTAAGCATCCCCCCAAGTTCAGTGCGGGCTGCCACGCTGTCTATCTTCCTGCACAATGAGGTTCTCCCGGCAAAGCAAAAATAGCCTTACAGCGGGGCGGCAGACAGCATCATTAGGATGACATGAGCATTATTATTTAGATCCACCAAGACTAGCTGGGTGCGCTAAGGCTGCAAAAGCCACCTGTGATTATGTTCAAATGACAGATGAGAAATCCCTTTTCAGTGCTACCAGGACAGTCTGCAAAGTTAACCAGTGCCATGCAGCTGCCAATACACAATACCTACGGATATACGATACACACATGCACACAAAGCATTTCGTGTTTTTAACCTAGAATAAAATTTTGCTTTGCTGTGAATAAAGGCAAGTTGTAAGCATGAGTGAGAGGAAAGATACCGATCTACAAATGCAAGGGGTGGGGGCTGTACCATTTCTGAATAATTATGCTGTATTCACAGATATTTAAGCAACTACTTGCTACGCAGAATCAGCAAGTTCAAACAGGCCAAGATTGATACAACTGCATTCCCAGCTTGGCTCAAAGTTACTCCTGTTCCCTACCAGCAGCGTTGTCAGAACACCTCAAAGGAAAAAAAAAGGAGACAAATATTTGTCTGATGATGCTCTGACAGGGAAGTGATTCAAACCATGCCTCTAAAGCAAAGCTTCCCAAAGGACAGCAAAAGAAAGCATTCACTTGCAGTTTGCATCAAGCCTTGCATAAGGGAGGGCAAAAGAGGAGGGAAATGCAACGTGAGCTTCCAAGTATCACTTCACCAAACTGCCTGCCCGCAGTCTGCATTAAATTCAGAGCAGACCTACATGAACAATGCCAAATACAGCAAGAAGACTTCCAAGCAGTAAGAAACTCTTTCATAAGGGACAGTATTAAACAAGATCCCTCTGAGGTCTGCGTGGTTCTTTAAGCTTGGAGACAAAAGTTTATTAACAACAATAAAATTAAGCAGGAATAAGATTTTTTTAAATGTACCAAAAACCTGGCCTGGGACATTCTGAACTGCTGTTTTCTTTCATCTTTTTGGAAATTAGTGGTTTTCAGGCAAGTCCTTTAGTTATCATGGCATATAACCTTAGTCAATGACTTCATCGTTGATTTTTTAGGAAACTTCATGTTTAAAGAAAACAAGTGTTATTAGATGGTAAGGACAATTACAGCACTTTTAAATTTTAGCATCAGAAAAAAAAAGAAGAGAAAGAAAAAATGAGAGAAAGGATATCAGAAGGGGGAAAAGTTTTCTCCTTAAGAGCAAACACAGTCAAAGAAGTCCCAGGTACGTCCTGCCTCCCCCGCAAAACTGCACCCCTTTACCAACCAAGAAAACATAAGCCTCAGCTACTTCCCAGAACCAGGCAAAGCCCTCATGCAGTTGCCTCCCTCTCACACGCCACTGTTGAGCAATCCTGATGGCACACAGCACAGAACAACTTGCTGCGTCACACAGCTCAAGGAGGAAAAAATAGATGGTCACAGCAGTGCTGCGGACGCTGTGCAGATGGAGCCGAATACCTCCCCCGGCACACACGCATGCATGCAAGCAAGGAAGCTGCACTAGATAAGAGAAACACATCTTTGTTAAAGCAGGGTCTCCGCATCACCCTGATATCAGCAGTCACCAAGTAACTCGAGGGGCAAGGAAGTAAGGGGTTATCACTAAGAACACAGAAGTTGTGCAAACTTTTCCCAGCGCTGAGGACGGCATCCTAGCAAAAGAGGTTTCACGTGCTCAGCCCATTTCCTCTCCTGTTCCTGAACATGTGGTCCTCCTTCCTCACCAGCAGTGATCTCACAGCATTTCCCTGCCGAGCAGAGAAGCACTAGGAAAAGGTTTCACGTCTTGTTACATGCCTGTTTAGTCAAGTGCAGCAGCTGGAAACAGAAGTCCCCACGTGACTTGTGCTACTTTACAGGAGTCTGGGAACTTTTGCCGTCAAGTGAAATTAATTTTGGTGCAGTCCGTGAGCAATATGCATCTCTTTACCCTCAGTTTGAAACTGTCAAGAAAGACAACACATTGAGGTGGCTTGATGTCAAAAATGAGCCACAAAGAAGTTGTATGCCTCTTCCGTTTTAAGACATCTTTCCACATGAAGCACTGGAAAGCTGACTGAGAATTTACCAAAAAATCGCTGAGAGTGTTTAGAAGACTTCAGCTAAGAGAGCAGCCTGAAGAACTCAGCATATCTATGGATGCCCTCAAGAAAGATAAAGCAGAATTTGCATATTGCGTGATATTTACCAGTTGTATAATGGTACTACTACTTCTGTCTGTGACTTTGCCTAAGTTGTGTACATCATGCAGGTGAGCATAATGGCTCAAAAACCCAAGTGAAGGGCCCTGGCTAAACCCAAACACCAAGACTCCCCTCACTGTTTTTTACAGCTTGATTAGTTTCCCCAAATGCTGACAATCTGCTGTTAACAAATAGCCTATTTTTAAAAGACGAGAGAAAAGAAAGAGGAAAGAACCTGCTGACCCTGAGAGGGGGTACCTTCTGCAGTTTGCTGGTTGCAGCACGCTGAACTAGAACAGGTTGAGCAGGTTAGATACTGGGGAGAGAAAAGGTAAAGCTGGAAGACATACATTAAAGGTGGAACAACAGCAACCACAAATGCAGTTCGAGATTGACTTTTTCCTCATTCTCATCAGTATTTGGCCCAGGCATCTCTTCAGACAACAGGAGGAACACAGCGAACACACATTCATTAGAGAAGTGATGCAAGTATTTCTGATGTGCGCACACAACAGGCTGAGCAAAGATTACCTTAATGTACAAACTCTCCCAGCCAACTTTCTCACCACCAGCATTTTCTACACAGAATCACCCAACCGAAGTGCAAGCTAGAAGACAAACCACGAACCAAAAACGCCAACAAAACAACGTGTTACTTGTTAACCTTGAGAGCTAACATCTCTGCAAGAATTACCTTAATGTCAGGCTTATGGCAAAGGACTAAAAGCACCTCAACTCCCCACAAAGATCACCTGGATTTTCTAGTGCTTGCTAAGTTAAGACTTGTATTTATTTTGTAGCTCTTCAAGGTGAGAAGGGGAGGTAACATCCCTGAGAATACTAAACCTTCAGAGGAGATGATGTTCCTGAAAGGGTACTTGTGCGGAAAGATCAAGGTCTTGCACGGCTGCCATGTGCTCTGCGACTGGAGTCTAATCTGTCAAGTGGCTTGTGCTCATTTGAACTGTGACATGGGTAACAAAGCAGCACTAAGCTATGCTCAATACGCTCTGTTATACGGAGATTTATGTTACTGCCGTGAGGAGGGTGGTATTACTCTGCTATGTCAGACCACTTTCCCCCCCGCACAAGTCGCACCAGAAACCTAAACTTACTGAAAGCAACGTGTCCCCTTTGTTGCCTGCAGAAAACCAAAACATAAAAATCCACCTTACAAAGCACAAGATCCGACTTAGCTATTACTTAAAGGCAACACACACAAAATCTAGGACTGATAAGCACACTGAAGTCTTTCTTATGTTTAGGTACTGAGGAGCTCTGGAGATGCAAGTACAGTGTTCCTCATTGTGTACGCTTCGGTTCTCAAGAACAATGGAGCTAATTAAGGTCAGCGTATAAATCTTAACTCTGGACTTCCTTGCTTCGCTTGATTCTAATCAGATCTCAGCATTCGTGTTTTTGTGTTAACTTCCTTTGCTGTTCTTTAATGATAACTGAAGGGGGATACTGTCCAAGGCTACAAGCAGCGTGTAATACAACTAAAGTCAGGGCTCATAGAGGTACTGTGGCGCAAAAGCTCCTTCAGAGTCTCTTATTGCTGAAGATACCCACGGAAGGGTTTTTTGGAGCACCCTATTTATGCCTCATGTTAATTAAATAAAAATTTACATAAAGTCTTTACAAAATATGACCAATCTACTCAGCAACAGTGAGACAGACAAAAGTTTCTGCCTGGGACCATTAAAAATACTGTAGTCTTCTAATTCTCATCAAAGACAGAAAAACAGACTCTTACTGCTGTACCATTGTTGAAAAAGCCTGACCTTTTCCTTCTTTCTTTCTGTTTTAATCTTCTTCAAAACATGGGTATCCCAGCAGAATACCAAACATTTACTCTGGATATATCTGCTGTCAGGAGAGACAAAAAAAACCTTCTCTCCACCTGTTTCCCCATCCTTATTTACAAAATGTATTAGCGAAAATGTAAGAAACATTTTTTAATTGCAAAGAAAACAAAAACAGCTATTGCATCTCACCTGTCTCCTACAACTACAGTCATCAATTACTAGAAGCAGAAATTAGTCCTTTGTGTTTGTTATCCCTGCTCAAGAATTAGGGCACTTGCATTTGGTGAAGCTTATCTTTCACTAGTATGCTGACAGTGGTTAAATCATCCCCCATGTATAAGGAATGGATTTGAAAGCCTGTAATACACCCTCCTTCTTCGTATTTAAGAGCACTGCCTACCAATTACTACATTGAAATAACAGCTCCTTAGGAGATGACCAAAGAGACATTTCTATTGTGCAAGACAATAAGAGAAGGCCTTTTCACACGCGTGAAATGTCAATCATTTTCAGCATGGTGCGTTCCTTGGCTATTTGTTTTTAGCTTCCAGATCTTGTGTGTTCAGTTTTTCAAAGCTACCCAATGTTTCACCTTGGCCATCTTTGCAAACCACCAGAAACCAAAACATGTTGTAATAAGGCAGCTCCTCTCCTCTTCTGGGTTAAAAAAAAAGCTCATCATCACATTTGACTATGCTCTGCCTCCAAAACCCCCCATCTTAAGCAAATGCCAGACTGCACGTGCTAGACTGTAGAGATCCTATTTGTACTTATAGGCTGGGCATTGTTATTGCACTGCACCCTACAAAGCACACACAACGTACTGGAAGCGAGCCAATGCCATAAATAACACAGGAGCAATTCACAGGTGGAATGCAGGGAGAGGATGGATTCAGCCAGATCTTGAGGACACGCTGCCTATTGGATATTTGCAAAGTCACAGGCAGCCTGTACGCATGCCTGCCCAAGAAACATAGATCCATGTTGAAGAGAGTGGGGAAATCATTAAAGCATATGCAGCTCAACCCCTGTGGCCTTTATCAGGATACAACACTCATCTTCCAACCAGTATGTTACAATCTTCACCAAGCGTATTTGCCAGTGAAGATGGCTGGCTAAAACATCAAAATTCACAGGTTACCCTCCAGCACGTGCGTTTTCTATCCTTCTCAAAAAACTCATTCAGCAACACATACACACACAAAAAGTGTTGTCTAAAACAACCATCAGAATAGTACCATACCCTGATAGCAAAAACAGCTGTTTGACTTTCCACAGCACATTAAAAAGAGAAGTTTGGGAAAATTATCTAGCAGTGAAAATAAGATTGAGAATGAAAGTGCCTTCTTAATTAAAAGAAGAAATACCTTCTTTGATAGGACCCTTTGTAAGCATGCTTCAAAGCATAACTTCTGCGATCCAGATCTTCCAATTTGAGTTTCAAAGACTTCTGCATGTGGTTGTTGCATGTGGTGTTTCACATGTGCCAAAAAAAAAATAAATCCCCAAACTTTGAGACCTGTTCCTGAGATGGCGCATGAACAGCCTACAAGTACCTAAGTAGGATGTTAAATAAAAAGCCATTATGAAGAATTTTGCTAGGTATGGAGTAAGGAGCAGAAGGAGAGAAAGAAGGTACATGCCTGTGACGTTTTGGTTTCATATGGAACACTTTAGGTCAGTTTGCATTACTGCACTTATATGGACGGCCTGGTGAACATCAGCCATGGACACTGCAGCTTCGTTTACCAAACTGGGGAAGCTGTGGCTGAAATACATATATTATCCCTCTACTCTTTTCAGACTTGCGACAGAGTCTTTAATAGCTACCCACTGGAAACTGGCAGGAAGGTAATTTCTCGCCTCACATTTATATCCTATTAACATTTTCAAGCTGCATGGAAAGCATATCTTTGGCAGGGAGGAAAATGTGATTTTAAAGTGACAGGCACATACCACCCTCAGTAACAGAAATGGAGAAGGAGCCATTGGAAAATTCTTCTACCCCCAAAGGAAACCCTTTTGGAGTAATTGGAGGCATTGCCCTTCCCCCTGAAGCCTGATCCATATTCTACTCGAATGCAACACAGTAAGTCAAGCAAAGTCTTTTCTCCACCTCAAGGTCCTTTGGTAAAGCTTACAAATCACCACCACCACTAAAACCCACAGCAGCAGCCTAACTGCTCTGTCTGCATTTTGGGGAGATGCAGCAGTGGAGATGGAGTAAGAGGCCTGCAACCTCCTATTTGGTGGCAGAATCTAGAACCCAAAGGGCTCCTCAGAGTTGATAAACCCCCTAGGAAGCTACTGTGACAGTACCGATGGAAAGCCTTTGGAAAGCCCTTAGTAATTGCAGTCTATTGATTTGAGACACTACTTTGGAAATCCCCAGCTCTTGCAGAGCTACAGAAAACTTTTTATACGCACACACACACACACACACTCTCCTTCCATATAGTTTATGCTCCTGCTGGAGATCTGAGAAAGCCATAATGTCTGCGTCTCTAGCGTGAAAGTGTGAGGATTAGCATATCTTAAATTGCAGATTTTCTTATGTACTGGTAATTGCAGTGCCATTCCAGTTACATGAATTTTGAACTAAAAATTACTATGATCTAAATCCTTCCTCCAAATTCCTAAAAAGCTCCACAAAAGCAACCCCCCAAGCCCCCAGATCAGTTCCTGATGCTAGAAAGCTTGCTATTTCCAAGAAGACTTGCTCTTTCCAGCACTGGTCAGAAAGAAATCTCTGTAAAAATCTCAGCACAGTCTCCAGCTCTCCTCCTCCAGAGCAATTCCTGTTCCTGATACCAGACACTGACAGATCTCCCAGTTATTGTTCCAGATTGCAACAACCCTCCTCAAACAGTAGGAGCAGCACTGATATGGAGGCAGTTAGCTTGATGGCACATTCTGAAGAATGAGAAAATCAGCTTTTTGCACTAGACATTGAGCACTCTCCAGAAACCTTTGCTCTCTCCAACAGCAACTGCTCCCACAGGAGGCTCAGGTCACTCCTGAGCAGTCTGGCAGCTGTAAGAGAGTTTTCAGAGATGCCCGGGGCTCATGGTTCCCTGTTGAATATCCTGGCCAAGAGTCACCCTGGTCAGAAAAGGAAGCAGGTTTTAACTTCTTTTTTCTGAATGGTGCTGCACAAGAGAACCTTCCCCCTCCACCCCTGTCTGCTGTGCCCATTCAACTTGACTTGTTGACAAGGAGCCAAGGAGGACAACAAAAAGAAACTGGACTTAATGTGAGAGGCTATGACTCATTTACAAATGAAGTGTTGCACGTATTGTGGGAGTCAAGAAGGGCAGCATCAATTTAACAGGTAAAGTGTACACACAACACCCCAACACAGCTAGGCTTACCCAGAGAAGAGATGGGCAGAAAAGAGTGTTCCCACTCCACAAAAAGTCTGGCTATTGCAAAAAAAGTTTTGCCCACATGCAAAAGAACAACAAGTAAGAGCTCTGGAGGGTTTTTTTTCCTCCCTACACTTGAAGTGAGGGAGAAGAAAAATTACTTTCTATGGAGAGGACAGGCACTTGAGAGTGTAACAACACTGGTATTTTCTAACCCCAAAAAGCAACCAAAACTCCCTCCCTTCTCTGGTCAACTGAATGTCTAATGACCTGGCTGCTACAAGGTGGAAAAATGGATCAGAAATTTCATCCTTTGCCGGAACAGTAATAAGCACTCCTACGGCACAATATTTCCCTTGACAAAACCACTTAATTGGACTTTTTCCCCTATAAGGTCTTTTGAAAGTCTGAATTAAAAAAAAAAGTATAGACAGTTAAATTTAAGAGCCAGATCAAGGCAGATGGCAAGAAAGAGAGGATGTATGTAGTATGTGCCTACCCATTTCCCCCCCGCCCTGTTCAAATACTGGCAGACTAACTTCTCCCTCACTCCTCTGCTGTGCACTCAGGTTATTTGGTGTCAACACAGTAATATCTGGGGACGCTTCTGCAGGAGCTTCACAAGCTATGTTGACTCTTCAGCAGCACATAGACAACTTTCTGCTGATCCTCCAACTTCTTTCTCTGATCCCACACTCTGCGATGCTCCAGGGATACCACCACCATGCTGGCTACCAGGATCAGCTTAGAAATCTTATTCTTTGCTGTTTTGGGCATATATCTGTCACTACTTAGATACTATAGCACAAAAATAGCGAACAATAAAGGAACTGTGTACAAAAGCAGAGAAAGATGGATTTGTATTATCATCCAGCTGGCACGAAGAACAGACACAGCACCACCACAAGCAAGGCCTGTGGGAGTTGCACACAAGGCAGGACCTGGCAAGCAGGTCCTTGCTCCGGGATCCTGAGGCAGAAGCAGTTTTGAATGTGATGTGAGGAATTCAGCCACAGCGCTGGCAGGCCATTGGACCTGATGATACAGCGAAGTTTGAGATGCCTACAAAAGAACTTACTTCACACCACTGTAGACTAGAAATACCTGTTTCTGAAGGAGGTACCCAGTGGGCAAATTGAACATCTTCCTTGTGAGTGCGTCATAGCACCAGATAACAAATTTCATTTCACTTTGCATTTATCCTTATCTGCCTACTTGCACATTCACACTTTCCACTTCAGCAACAGGATTCACTATTATAATCTGTTACAGCAACAAGAAAAGTTTATTCACTGAAAAAAATCAGTAGCACAGTCCTGCCAAACACAACCCTCCTTTAGCAAAACTAGCCTGTTTCAGTGTGCTCAGGATCTTGCCTTTCACAGGTCTGGGGTCACTTGTTGCAGTGCCACTGAGCTCAGTAACAGGTTTCTGCAACATCTCACTGAGATGCAGTGGTGTGGGCCTACACAAAAAGGAGTTTTACAGAGCAGACAGAAACCTGTCAGATGGAAAAAACTTTCAATAGGAAGATTTTCCTTGCGTGAACTTAGGTCCTTCTTAGTGTGGTCAGTAAATACAGCACTCCAGCCTGGTAACTTCAAGCAACGCCTCATTAAGAGAAAAATTTAAAACCAGTCTTCTCATCTGAAGGTTCTGATCTGTACTAACTTCTTTTGAGCAAGTCACTGAGCGTGGCAATTCTGACAAACTTGCTGCTAAAGCATGGTAAGAGTTGCTATGCGGAGAAACCCGCAGAAGCAAAGGTGACTACATCAACATCTGATAGGCCTGGAGTCAAGTCTCTCCTTTTGCTTCTTCTGGGAGAGGACAAGTTGATGCCTAGTGAGCAAAAAGACAAACAAACCCCGCAAGCAGTCCTTCAGCCACCAGCCCAGGCTGAGGACCTGGGCACAAGTGTCTGACCACCCCAGAGTCCCAGCACTGGAATTCACCCTTGGACACTGACAGTGGCATCAGCTGCAACTCAACACCTGCCCTGACTTCCTCACAGCAGACAGAGTAATGACCCAGTCTGGCAAACATGTGGCTCGCAGCACCTCTGGTCAGATGAGTCAGACGTTTGATTTATTCAATGCCCAAGGCCAGTATCCCCTCTGAACGCCTTTGTGTCTTTCCCTTCTCATTTTACGTCTCTCTCTCCAACTCTCCCCAATTCCAATCAAGTATAGGTTAAATAAATATGGAATTACAAAACTGCATTCCCTCCTGTTTCTCCTCTGTTTTCACGTAACTGTTTAACCTGGACAATATGATACAGAAAAGGTAAAGCTGCAAGCAGCTATTGCTTCCTTTGTGTGGCATTATGTTATCTTTCCTGTTGTCACTGAAATCACCCCTTTCGTTCCACCTATACCCACACTGCTTGGAAAATGACTGGTAATAATCAAGGAAACAAGATTTTTTCCCTCCCACACAGAACCAGTCTGTAACCATCACTTGTCATTTTGCTTATAAGCTATATTCTTTTCCCCCATCCGTCCTGCAGTTTCTTTGTAGGTTGTAAACTCTTTGATATGGGGACCAAAGCTATGTGGGAATTCACAAAGTCTTAATCAGCTCTGAGGTGTTCCACCCATGCAAATAAACGAATACTGAATCGGGGCATGAGAGAGGGGAAGGAACATCCATGTGATTTAACATTTTGTTTCCTCATTTGACAACTGTACATATTGCTACATCCCTGCGAAGGAAACTACATGAAATAAGTTTGGCAACTTGGGTTACAGAGAATTTCCCAGATCTATAGTGCAGTAAGTTGCCTACAGTACAAGCAAGTACTGATGTATGTATTTAAAACCATGATCAATTATTCCGAAGAGGCATCTTCACAATGGCACTTGGATACCTAACTACATAACATACACCACCACCATAGATGTTGCAATACAACCACTTGCATCCACAACTCTGAAGCTACAAAATTAGAAGCTCCTATACAGCTTGGCTATATATTTTTGTCCTCTGAGAAAAATCCATCCCTTTTGTCAAAATAATAAACAACAACAACAATAATAATAATAAATAAATAAAAATAACAAAAAAAAGCAATACTTCTGGATATCTGTAACAACTCTTGATAATACGTGAAGAGAGCTAGAAGACCCTTCTCAATCCTGACTTCCTCCCACAACTTAAGCATCCTAGTAGTTGCAGTGTGTATGTATCACGCCATACTTGTATGTTACAGATAGTCCACATTTTCTGCCCAAGTGTCTTTAGTCAGCTTGCAAGTCCTTCCAAGGAAACAAAACAGCCCCCTATCCTGTAATCCTTTCCAAACTCCTGGGTCACAAGCAGCACTCACCTGTGCATGTTTCCATTGGTGGTGAAGGACTGTCCACATACTGAACATTTATAAGGCCTTTCACCTGAGTGCACCAGCATGTGGCGATCAAGGGAGCTCGCTGAGCTCAGAGACTTTCCACAGATGCTGCAGGAATGGTCTGTCCCTCCAGTGTCAGTGTTATGCTAGAGAAAGCAACGATTTTTTTTCATTGAATGACCCTTCTGAAGTGCCAGTAAAATATTAGAGAGAACTATAAACATCTCAAAAGCAGTTTTAAAGAGCCACTCGGTACAATAACTTACATTAAGGTGTGCCCCGTACCTACCTCTCCTCCCCAGCCCTCCCCCCTCAACTCCACCCCCACCCTTCATTTTTAACTCCTTCATGCACCAGCACTGTTTCATACAAGCCTGCAATGCCTGCCACATGCAACATTTCTGCTGAGTGTGCAGCAGAAAGGCATAGAACAGGATCCAGCAACAACCCACCAGACAAAGGGTACCTTGAGATACTTTAAGCTGTGCAGTGGTCTGGGGTTGGGTGAGTGGTAAGGGGAAAAACAGAAAAAGGATGTAATTACGAACTTCATGGCAGAAGAAAGACACTTAAAAATAAATACTCTTTGAAGACATTAATTTCAAACTGACCGCATGGTAAGAAAAAAGAAGTAAACTGCTTCTCAGTGCACATGCAGACTTCTATGGCCTTAAGAACGCCTAACAGGGCCAAAATGTGGCCATTAGCTACTGTGCTACATGTACCATTCTTTCTTACTTGCATTCAGAGACCTGAAGATTTCTTCACACACCAAAAAAATCCAACCCAGGAGAGTAAAGGGAAAAAAAAAAAGTAACAGTTACAGTACAGGAGGGAAAACTGAAGTAACAAGTATCTAGTGGATTCACAGGGGTGAACCACAACCTTAGCATCCAAAGCAGAACTTTCTGGTATAGAAAAGACCAAATCTCTACTTATAAAGTACGCATATATTTCAAGAGGAGCAAGAAGAGGCCTGTAGCTGTCAAAAAATGCATCATGTATTAAAAAAGTGTATTTTTAATTCTGCCTCCCAAAATTACTATACCCTGTGAAGGACTGAGAGGCTCTTCTACACTGAGAGGATTTAAAAATTGTGTCTTCCTGCTTCTTAATTTGCATGACCAGTAAAGGGATCTGTACTCAAACAGGATAAGAAAACAGGACTTATGCCTCATGATGGACGTGGTTTTCTGGATCCTTGGGATACTTTAAGCTATGCAGAACAGGACATACATCCTTGTTTGAGCCACTGGAGGAGGGGGGGGGAGGAGTGCTGGGGAAGGAAGGGAGGAAAATTACCATCCTCAGGGGTTGGGTTTGTGTGCTTTTTTCAAAAGAAAATACAAGGGGAAAGCTAAAATAAAAGCAGAACAATTGACTGAAGTTATAATGAAGCATTTCTGGTTTGCACATGGAACTGTTTTTCACCATTGCAAAACACACACTGGCAAACCAGACACTCTTAAAAGTAAGAAATCAAGAGCCTGTACTCTGCATACCTGACGAATGTGCATAGTTAGCTGGTGCTGTGTAGTGCAAATCTTTTCACACAGAGGACAGGTATAGGAAGACTTCTCTTCTTTTGTTTCCTGTGAACAAAACAAAACAAAACAAAAAAATCAGAAGGAACATCGATATAAAAGAACTTGAAAGCTGTTACTGTTGGGGATGGAAAAATATAATCCATCCTAAGTACAAAAGGCCACTGCTAACAGAACAACTTGCATTTATACATTTATCATCCTGATAGATCCCTCAGGGAAGTTTCAGAAACTTCTGAATTTATAAATAGGAGCCATTTCAACTACCGCAAAAGTACAGCAGCTGTTTTAACAGCACACGGATACTCAGCAGTAGCAGTTTAGGACAGGAAGTGAAGGCAATTATTGCGACCAGCTCAAACTGCCAGAAGGAATTTAGGTGAGCAGAGAGAGTAATTACTGGAACACCACCAGAATATGTGGGCAAATGCCACTAATCTTCCCAAAAGATCTTTAATAAGCAAAAGTTGTCAGGACTTCAGGTTTTCCACCCCATCTCTATGGCAAGGCACTAGCTCAGTGCCCTTTTCTAGGGGTTGTATGTTCTGCTCCATGGGTGACTCAGAAGGAAGAGCAGCATTTACTGAATCACCAACACCATTTCCCTCAGCATCCTGTGTTTCTCCTGGAAGCACCCCATCCAGGCACACTGGCCATGCCCAACCCTTCTGAAGTCTGCAAGATCTGATGAGATCATAGCGAGAAAGAGGTGACAATGCAGGAGTGTACGTGACTCAAAAAGAACACATTATGAACCCGGTTATTCTCCACCCAGGTGAGACTCAGGAGTAACTATGGTCAAACCACGAGTACAAACAATGAAGCTGACTGGAGAGCTCAGCCTGATTTAAGTATGCCCTTGAGACACTGAGCAAAGCCACCGCTCGTTCAGCCAATGATGAAATGGCACTCTTGCAGGAACCAAAGGCATTTGCCTGAATTGTCTGCAAGGATGGCTACTGCATGACATAAAGGGTATTTTCACACCACCTCACCAAGAAGCCCAGACACAGCTTCTGCACCAATGCCTGTATATTAAAAGGAAGATGGTCTGGCACTGAAAATCAAACCTCATTTTTCTGTAGAATGATGCAAATCTTCACCAGCTAGATAGATCCACCGCCTGTTACCCACACTTCTGGTGACAAGAGAGTACAAAAACCATCTCTGCATGACCAGTGGGAAAGTATATTATTTATGCCAAAAGGACATGTTCTACTGAACCTCTATGCTGGCTATTTTAAGTATCATTAGTAAAATCATGAAAACAAGCAAAAAAGAAAACCCACCCCCAGTAGCTCTTTAGTCAGGAGGGAATTGATGAGTATGAGTGTATCAGTGCATTTCCTTTCTCCTCACAGCTCTTCTCCCCCATCACTGACCCAAAAGTCATCAGCTTGGAAGCAACTATTTCCAGATTGTCAGACACAAGCATTTGTGTAGAACACTGAGAATGACTAACCCAAGCCTCTGTGACAAATCCTCTGGCATGTTAGGAGGAAAGGTGCTGACAGTGTCAGAGATAAGTTTTTTTAAGACTCAGTAAAAGAACATCCCCTCCTGCATGATTTGGGGAACCATTCTGGAGAGTCTCCCATTAAAAATCTAACACTGTGTTTTCAAAAATAAGGCAATGATAATTTTCTATTAACATCAGTGACCTATTGATTTAGATGAAGAGCTACTTTGCCATTTTGCCTGAAGTAAACAAAACTTGGGACCTCAATTCTAAAAGTATCAGGACTGCAAGGATTACGTTCCCCACTCCACCCTAGTGTTTCTCTTGTACATCTTTTTCTAACTGTATTTCAGGGCTCTCTATCCTAAAGCTAATTACTGCAGGCCATGCACACAGACCAAGGCCTAACGTATTGTTACTCACAAAACATCAGAAAGCAATCAAGAAAGGCTGCCATTATGAAGTCTGAACACCCCAAGAAAATTGAAATGCATTATCACAGTGCCCCCCCTTTCTATATACAAACATACAATTCACATACACGCATTCCATCCTACTTATACAACTTCAATTTTACTATATGCAACCTGTCTGTGGAGTAATGTTCAGCTCCGATTATACTGCAACCTTGTTAAAGTTGGCTCAGGACAGAGAACAAACACACTGTGCCATGAGGAAAATCCCTGCAGCTGTGCTGACAGTTTAGATGGTGTTTAATCCCCAGGGTATTTCTGTGAAATTATCAGCCTACTACTTTTTTTTTGCCCTCTCCTCAAACGAGTGCTGCAGCTCTACATGATGCAATTGATTGTTTCGAAGCCTGTTTTCTAGACTGCCTGCTCTTTGAATCAGCAAATTAACAGAAGATAGAGTAATTACTGGTTCACCTTGAAGCAAAGATCAGAAACACACTATAGCTCAGCCAGAGCCGATTAGTATTGAATCTGGGGTTTATTATTAACTAAAACCCAAACTTTCTCCAGTGGTCACAGAGGGTACAGGCCGCATACCGTAACACAGCTCAAGCAAATCCAGGGTAGCTACAACAGGAATGCTGTTGACTGACCCAATCCAGACCAAAAAAACATTAGCATCCCTACTGTAAAAGCACCCCCACGCACAAATTTAAAACATAGCACTCAGCTTCTCCGCTGGAGGCAGGCTGGTGAAAACACACTTCCTGAACTGAAAGATAAAATTAGCAGCTAATTTGCTAGCTACTCTCCCTTTAGTAAGTCAACCTGGCAGAACTGCTCTGCACTCAACTGATGGCAAATGCTTCTAGAGTTCTGCATTAGGTCTATTTGTTTTCCTCCAGCTCAAGAAACACCTTTGCCACACTTTTTTATTGTCTCCAAGAGCAAAGCAAATGAGAAGTTAAAATGGATGCTGCTTGATGTGAGAACATGTTTATTAGACTACGGGTAGACTAGAGCCAAGATAAAGTCAGCATTATGAAGAGAACCATAGACTTTGGGACAAAGGTTCACGGCAAAATGTTTCACTGCCAACTCATAGGAAACAGCAGTTAGACCCAGAAAACTAGCTAACTGTTATTATCTTTGAAATTATAATAAGGGGCACATTCTGACCAGAATCTGAGATCTGTGCACTGCTACACACTGAAACAATTCAGCACTTTCATTCTGCTATGCTGAAAGTGGAGATTTGCTGTATTAAGAGGTTGCTAACTAGATTGATACCCACTTAATATTTCACATCTCACTTCTATTTTCTCAGTAATGTAGCCATGTGCCCCTCTGGCGATGACGATCTTTCAGCCTAAAAACAAATAGGCTATTTACTATGTTTTCAATGTATTTGTTTATTTTTATGCTGTAAGAATCCCTCTTAATCCTGTCACATTTACTCTCGAGCTTCCTTTGATTCGATGCCCATCGAAGTATCAGGTGGAATAAAGGTCACTAACACTAATAAACTTCCCTGAAGCCAAACCACATGGTGTACCGGCGGACAGCTGTGTAATAGCACTGCCACTGAGACTAGTCTGAACTCCAGTGCCTGACTTCACACGATGAAATCAAGGAACCAGGGCAGCCCATAAGTGGGAATACTGCAAATAAACCTTAAAGCCAGGTGCTAGACAATACGATCCCACAAACACTGTTGCCAGTATACTGTCCACACTCTTCCTTTAAGAATGTTCATTTACAGTTAATGGCTTTTCACTCCTTTCTAGAAAAAAAATCCAAGACAAGTCGTAAGTCTGTCAACTGGGCAGCTCCTCAGCAAGCTATTAATAAACTACTATAGGAACATCACATGACTCATGCCTCTCAACCTTTCTGGTCCCTGTTACATCTTGATGCATTTACAAATTCTCCGTGCTTCACTACAAACTCTAAAGTCAAATGGACACATGGATTAGGGTATTTCTTGCTGTTCTGCAGCACCTTCATTGGTAGGCCTTGGCCCAGCAGGAGAAAAACGTGGATATAAATATTTACTGCTTTAACTGATACGACTCTCTCCTTTCACTTGTTGAGATCAATATTGCTATCAACCGGTGCCATCAACTGGTAAATGGAAAAAAACTGATAAAAGCTACATATATTTGCTCTGCAAGATTTGTACAAAGCATTCTGCAATAGCTCTCCATAGTTCTATTAACAATGAAGTAAGGGCACCTTACACTACGCACGTGTGAACTGAGCATCCTGATGGATGCTTCGTTCTAGCATCACCTTTAACTTTAAATCACTTGGATCTCTCCCAGGGACAGCCGCACACCTCATGAGGGGTCCCACACGATGGCAGAGCCAAGCCCTCTGCCACATCCCTCTGCTCCTCTCTGAGCTATTTCTTTCAAGAAATGAACTGGTGCCCCAACAGATTATGTGAACGCAAGAGCCTGCAGAAAGAATGCAGCGGGGAAGAAGCGGCAATTCTTAGGTGGCTTTGCCACTGCTAATGGCATCTGCTAGACCAGTTCACCATTGCATAACATCGGAGCTCATGCTCAAATGTTTTACATGTGAATCCAAGCAAGCGGACCCCTTTGATTCCCAGTTTTCTAAAGTTATGTTCTGGAGAGCCACCAGAAAACATACACAAAGGAGCAATGGCGGAAGCAAGAAATACCTACTGAGGAAAAAAAGCCAAAGTATCAAAGAAACATAATTATGTCTTATCACTTCCCATGCAGCTGCTTGTCTCCCCTTCACCCTCCCTGCATTTGGGTTTACACACCTGGTTTCTCCTGCCAATCCGATGTGGTGCAGGAGACTTTGAGGGGGATTTGACATTTTGAGAGTTCCCGCCATTTTCAGCAATCTTCCCCACATTCATCACTGCTGACATCATGGCGTCAATGGAGGACAAGTCTGCTCCGTCCAAACTGTTTGGTGAACGTGGTGATACCTTGTAGCTGTTTAAGCTTTCCAGCTGCTTCTCTGGAATTAAAAACAAAAACACACATAGGTGTTGCTAGGCCATCTAGAAAACAAAATACCACAGCATTTTCAGCTGCCTGTAACTTGCATCACACTCTGCTGGATTATCATGGAGCACAGGCAACAGCCCACAATACTTGGGAGTTCTTGTAAACAGCAAAAGTTTCTCTTATTGGAACGCACAGGACAAGGTGTACGTCTCTTCTCATAGGACATTCACATTCATCTTCATTTGCAGCGTTAATTCAGTATGGGGCTTATACAGTGATTTACCTTAAACTCTTGCTGTAAAATGGTATTATTCATGGTACCTTGTGATCACCATGAACTAGCAGAGCAGTACTGATGAATGCATGCTCTGGCAAGCACAATCACTCAAGCAAGCACGTGTTTTGAGCAGAACTGCACAATTAAGGCATTAGTAACACAGTGTAGGGTACTAGGTTCTCTTTCTAGCAGAGCTTAAGCCAGGTCTGTATATGGAATAAGCTAGATTAGCAAAAATCCAACCAAAACAAAACCCCAAATCCCCCCAAACGCCCCTTTACTGCCACAGCTGGCATCTATGTAGATTTTTTTTCTTTTTGGTCTACCAAGCCATACTAGTCCATGGAACATATGTGTTACAGCCATGACTAATGCCACAGCTAAGGCTGTTCTGATTCAGACTTCTCCATCACATTCTATATGTAGCAGGGATGCTCCTGTCTCAGATAGCAAATTCCAAACACACCTACAATCTCATCTCTGGTTTCTCAACATACAGGCACATCAAACACACAGGTAAGGCCTTCCACCTTCCTCTTTACGAGTTTGAAAAGGAAAATGCTTTCAAATTAAACACTCCTTTCTCCCAAAAGAAGTCTCCCAAACAAACAGCAACACCCTACAAGTCTATTGCTCTGTCACTTCTGGTGCAGAGCACAGAATCTTAATGTGTGTTGGGAGAAAGTCACTGTAACACTAGAGGATGTGAGGGTGAACAAGGAGGAACATGTTTGTCTGTGAACATTTGATCTCTGCATAATATAGTCTTTGGAAGATAAGTTTGAGCATTATAAACAGGTGGTTTTTTGAGGCTAAGTAATGTGGTGCCAAGTTATTGGGAGCCAAGAAAATCCTAGTTTGGAAGCCTGCAGTGGTAGTTGAGTATTTATGTGCCCATGCTTCTGCTCAACCTGTTTTATACTTTTCAGACAGATAGAGGTTAGGGATGGGGAAAGAAATGTGTGCACCTGTGCTTCTGCTCAATCTATCTTACACTCTTCACACAGATAAGGGGTATGGATGGGTAAGAAATGTTTCTACAAGCCTTAATCAATGCCCTAATTTACAGTCACATATAGCTAGTCAAACCAGTTACCTTCATTTTTATCCCCTGATTGACTGTGGCTCTCTTCTTGGTTGCTGGTCTCCTCACTTAGTGTAGTATGTATAGTAGCGTCTGGCTCTTCAGCCTCTTCTTCAGCAGCACCCTCTAGCACTACATGAGGGAGAAGGGAAAAAGAGAATGGGAGTAAGCTTTTCTGGAAGCCATTTTAGCAAAATAAGACTACACCCCTTTAGTCTGAGGACTCCCCTGACTGGTACATAGGTCTGATGGCAGAAGCATGTAAACAGTGCCAGCACAGGCAAGCACCCACTCCCAAGAGTGGCTGGGCACTGGGCTGGGAGATGCTGCTGCCACTGGTGAAACTTGGGCAACGAAGAGAGGAAACCCTTACCAGCTTGGTCCCCAGTATTCAGCCAGCAAAATGGAGGAGGGGGAGAAGGAGAGAGCAAGCTACCATATCACTGACAGTCGTGACATTTGGTTAAGAAGCCAGAAGAATATTCTGCAGCTAGAGAATTTAAGTGATTCAATTTCATACACATGCTCCTCCCCCCTTCTCTTCTTGGAGGATTAACATTTACTCCAATACATGAATTCATGGTGACCTTTTTCTTTCTTCTAGCAGTGGTGAAATGACTACTGATGTTTCTGGGACCATTTGGCATGTTCCTCACACACGCTGCCCAAGGTTTCCAGAGGAGTTGAAGACATAAGCAACCATCATATGTGCCAGCAGAATTTCTCCACACCCCTTTCTGAAACCACAAACTTATCACACTATCATTGGGGTTTCAGGAAGGATGCCTGTTCTCGCTGGAGAATGACAGGGCAGTTGAACATCATTTTTAGAGGTGACGGGGAATGATCGACGCATGAGAAAGAGAGGAGTTCTCTGCCCATAGCATCCACGGCAATAGCCTCTGGAAAAAGTAATTTTTAATATGGAAAACTACTGATACATTTTTAATGGAGAAATACACCTTTCTAACCTTACAAGAAAACTATTTATTTCATTATGGAAATGAACACACTGTGGACATTTCATCATCTCAGATTTACAAATCGCACCCAGCAAACTTAATACAGGTTTTGCTTTTTTCAGAAAGTAAGAGACCATCAGTCTCAGACTGTGGTTAACTCAACAGGGTTTCTTCCTTTTAAAAAAACATACTCTCAAGGATGACATGCAAAACAGTCACGTAACACATCTTCAGATGCTGTTTGAACAGCATTTGCAAACAATAAATGACTACGTTATCCCAACTACTGACATTTTAGAGCGCACAAGAAAAGGCAGACAAAGAGAAACGGCCTAGCTTATGTCAGGCAGTTCCTCATTTTACGCAATGCCAGACAAAGCAGCAGACTCAAGCTTCCTACGTTTAACCGCCGACCCCCTTAGGAGCAGCACACAGATGATTTGACATAGCAAGCAACTGCAGTCTAGAGACAGAACCTAGGACCCAACTAAGCCCAGTGTCTAAGGCTCTGGATAACATCAACTTCTTAACAAATACTGTTTTCAATTTTCATCTTCAAAAACAGACAAACAAACTATTTTTATGCTATCCTGAACAATTCAAGGTAACCCTTCCCTAGTCACTTTTGTACTTTTCTGCTAAGAAAACGCTAGTGGTCCCTGTGACACAGGGATTTCTTCATCCAAGGTGAGGCCAAGCACCCACCCTTCTGTATTTTCTTCAGTAATTATGGGAGCTGTTTATTTGTTTGTCTTTATTTTGTTTGTCCTTAGCGGTTATAACTTTGCTGCTATTTTGTTTGTTTTTAAAAAAGGTCCATCTCATTCAAGAGCAACACAGTCTTTTCTTTCTTCATTTTTTCACCTCTCCTTTTTTTAACCACTTATGCAGTAGTTGACTTGAAAATAACTCTGGTGCTTATTCAAAATTGAGACTGGCCTAAATCTTCTAAGTTGCTTGCTGAATCTGCTTAGTACCACCAAAAATAAGGACCAGTTTAAATTATTTGGAGGGATTTCTGTTAAAACAATGCAAATAAGTGCTTTAGTCCTTAAAAAAACCCAACCAAACAAAACAACTCCTCCTTCCAAAGTAGACCTATTCATTCCTTTTTCAGTCAATACCGAGGACATTAATGTCACCACTGATTCATCCAGGAAAAAGTCGATCTATTGTGTAACTGTGAGGACTCCTGTGTTGGCCAAGCTAACTTTAAGACAGCTGAGGAGCTTCCCAGAGAACTAGAGTCCGAATTCCTAGTGCTGCTTTTAAGCAACGCTGAAAATGAGAAATGTTAATCACGAAGAGAAGAGGCAGGCATACGTGCACACATTAACAAACCTACCTCCTGGTTTAGAAATACCCACCAGCCTGCTCTCTGTTCTTCTTTCAGGAGGAAAACTATGTATTGTGCTATTACAGCCTTTCATAATTTCTATGAACCAACAGTTATTTTATTTCTGAATCTAAATATCTTCCTGCTAATGCAAACAGAGATGCATAGTCACAGATACTGTTTTTAAAACCGTTTTCCATACATTAAAAATTTCCTATTTCGAAAGCAAAGGATTGCAGCTTAGTTTCTGCAAAAATAGGTATTATTGTTGCATGCTTTTATTTACATATATATTTTCCAGTCTATTGCATGAAGCAAAAACGCACCTCTGAAACAAAGACAACTGCACGAGCAACACACACCAATTTCAGAAGCATAACTTTCTATTTGCAATAGGATATAGAAACAATAAGAATACTGGGCCAAATCACTTCTTCCTGTGGGAAAACCCATGGCAGAGCGCCTTTAGGCAGGAACATACTAAGAGATTTCTCTTGCAGCTTTTTTTTTTTTTTTTCTTTAAATAAATGCATCACTGAGGATGGGGATGTGGGGTTTTTTTCCACAGCACCTATGAAACTCACAGAACCACAGTCAGCAACCAGCATGGATGCCCTATGCCATGCTGCCTTCAGAACTGCAAGCCTCAGCTCGCACCAAATGCCCCTGCTTGGAGCTGGTGCTGATGGAGCCTTTTTCCTCCCTCTCCCCAAAACAAAACAAAGACCTCCAAGAAAGAGGACAAACAGGAAATAAGCTGGCAAACAGTACAGCCTCAGGTTGCATTCAACATTGGACCAAAGCCTCTAGGAAACAGGGAAGTGGTCACAAGCATTCAAGTCATCTTCTATTTTGAAGAAACCCCCCAGTGTCACAGTCATCCTCTGTGAAAAGGAGGAAAAGCAGAGAGCAAGCGACAGAGTGAGAGCACTAACACATGGGGGGAGGGGGGGGGGAACAAAAGAAAACAACGCGCTAGCCCTCTTTACACAGCCACACCAAGAGACCTGGCTCTTCTGCAGGCATGTGTCCTCACCACTTGACGATGTTGCTGAAACCATGAAACCAGGGCAACTTTGATCCCACAGAGAAACCTGAGGGGCCCTTAGCTCGTGCTTCTGACAGAGGCCCATCCTTGATGCCCCACATAAACAGCTAATGGGAGAGTCACTGAGAAAGCAGAGAGGTAAAAAAAAAGAAAAAAGCCTTGTTGCTTCCCATTCAGTCTGTACAGGAAGACACTTGCTAGGCCTATTTCCTCCTTTGGGATAAAGTGTGACTCCACTGTACGTTAAAGCTGAGCCCATCAATAGTTACTTCCCTACTTCGCTTATGTCTGTGTATTTGTATTTAATTTTCTTGTTTTAAGACCACTCTCAACAGTTACAGCTGCTTCTCCTTCTGGTGAAGAGCATCACGGATGAAGAAAAAAGGAGAACACAGGCCACAGGGGAAGGAAGAAGAACGGAGAAGAAATGATGAGTCTTCAGAGTCACAGTCACTTGACCTGCTGTCGAGACGCGGCTACACAAGCATGGAGCAGCATGTCCTGGCCCCTGGGAGCTGGTACAAGTCTCTGCTCCAGGTTGCTCCAACTGTCTTTGCACATGAATTCTCCCTTTGGAATAGATAGGAAGAAACACACAATACAGGCAAGGAGGGGGAAAACCTGGTGTGTAGCACAAAGCTGCTCATTGTTCTGCCTTCCGAAAAAAATCCACATTAACGTTAAAGTAGAAGCCATGCACTAATTGGGCCAGGGAAAGATTAACACGCTCAGCCAAATACTTTTATTGGTTTCATTAAACATGCTGTAGTACCTAGTGCAGAACACGGCAGGGAGGAGAAACAGGGGAAACAAATGACAGTTTTAGGAATGTGCACCCCCACACACATGCATTTCAAACCACTTTTTCCCGTGAGGCCCAAACAGGAATCCTGAGCCTTCTTCATCATTTTCATCTTAGCAACGCTATTATCTTATTCAAGGTTTTCCTACTGCTTTTTTTCTAAGTGGTAGAAAAAACCCCAAGGATCATTTAAATGAAGGCCAGACCTTCTAGTATACAAATTTAGACAAGAACAGGACTTCAAAGAGGGATGTCGCATTTGAATAAACAAAAGTTTACTGTTTACTCTTGAGATTATAATACCTAAGAATTGCTACGCCGCGCTCCAAATGGTTTCTTGTGCACTGGTCTCCTACTAAGCTTCTACACAGAGGAGCAGATTTTACTCCCAGAGCACACAGTGACACTCCCACGCACAAATGGTCACTCCCACCCCAAGAGATGCGCACAATCACCTGCACTACATTTTGAACGTGATTTTGCATCAAAGCTGGCTGGAAGAAGAGAGGGTGAAAAGGCATCGTGTGGGAAGAAAAAAGGGTTAACACTATTCAAAGCACTGCCTCGAGGCAAAGGAAAACCAAACGAAAAAAGTTTTCCCGACTGACCTTTTTAATACCAACTCTGCCCTTGCTACTGAAGTGTTGGTGCTGACTCGGCACCCCAGCGGTAGAGAATTATACTGGCAGCGTCACCTCACTGTCACCACTGCTGGAGCACCAGTACAGAGCAGCCTATGGGGAAAGGAAGACAAGCATAAAAAGAAAGACAGTGGCATGGGAGTACCTGGTGGTCATTCTTTCACTTAGCATTTGGTAACAAGTAAGAACGTTACCCCAAAGGTTTTGAACTTGTACCTGTAACTACTGTTTTCCTCTAGGAAAAAACCAAACCAAACCAAACCAAACCAAACCAAACCAACCTTAGACGACAACAACCAAAAGGAGCAACATCTCTTGAAAGGTACTCTCTGAGAACTGAAAGAGACTGCTCTTCCTGCTATGAACTCTCTGAACTATTAGTGATACAATTGTTTTACCTGTGTTAGTGCACGTGTAATACTTTGTTTCCTAGAATAACCCTACAAATCCACAACATCCATATGCTTTTTCTTACCTAGCATGTACACAGACAGATAAACTCAGACACAGAATAAAGAAGTGAAGCACATGCTCACAGCTATGCTTTAAAACGGAGCTAGGTACCACCGTCTGTTTTGGGGGTGGAGCAGGGGAAGAAGCACCAAACAAGAACAAGACGACTCCTATATTTCCAGATTATTTTGTATACTGTTGCTACAACACCTAACAGTTAGGCTAAATTTTAAATATTCAAACATATTTACTCCTCCTGTTTTATTTCCTTGCGTACATGATGGGATGCACGTGTGCCTTTATTTTTTATGTAGGTTTTGAAAATCCCCTTCTGATGACTTATGGACCACTAATGGTCCTCAGGACTTTGGCTCAGATGACCAAAAGCATCTCTCCATAAAGCATACCAGAATTTGAACTTAGTTAATGCCTTAAGCAACCACCAACTACGAATTACCACGATACTCTGGTATTACATTGACGTAATACACTGAAAACAAGGAAGCTATACTAATGTAACAGTGAGATGTTGTACCTGCAAAGCAGGGGTCTCCTGGATGAAATTCACCTATATGGTCCAACTGGTTTACAGCAATGCACGGAGCCACCAGGCAGTCTTAATATAAAATGCATTCTCACCTAATCTTCTTGGCCCTACGCTCAATTTGCTAACTTGACCAGGGCACCCATGTTTGCTCCTTTCGCAAGCGCTGTGTGCTGTGGAAACAGCCCTCACACAGGAGCCCATGGTCTTGTTAGGCTAGAAAGGAGAACTGAGGCACATGCTGCTCGCACAAGCACCGAGAGAGCGAAAGCAAAACCCGGCAGCCCCCAGGCTCCTGACAGGAAAGCCCAGGTCTCCACCAGCAAGCTCTGCAGCCACCTCAGAGGGGTTTGAGCCGAGCCTGCACCGAGCTCCTGACCAGCGCTGCCAGTCTCGGGGACGGCAGCGCCACACAAAACGCACAGCACCGCAAGAGCTGCAATAACCTGCGGCCGCATTTAGGCTCAACAGCTGCTGATGAGTTTTGAGATTTTCTGACGCCTTAGCCCTCCTCCCCCTGCCCCCGACCAAAGGGGTATCTGTGAGCGGTTCCTCATCCTCGCTGTTCGTATCAGCTTGTGGGTGAGCACCTGGTCCTCCAGGAAGCCTTTGTCACCAAACTGCAGTCAGCTTCGAGAGCTTGTTCAAGCAAAAAGGATACTGAGATTTGAAGACAGCTTAACAAACCCGGGGCCACGAACGCCGCTTTTAGACATGCAAAAAAAAAAAAAAATAAAGTCAGGGCAACAGCAGAGTAAAACAAGTGGGTGTAAGCAGACATCCCTCCACTCCTGCCCGTGCAGACAACTGCGAACACCCCTCCATCCTCACCCTTGCCTGCCCGTGCAGCTATCAGAAGGCTGGCGGGGAGGGGGCCCGGCTCCCCCCAGTCACCGGGAACCACGGCGACGCCGGGGGAACACGGGACAAGACAGGCCTTGGGCCTTACCCAGCACATCCCCTCCCCTGCGCCCTCCCCGCTGGCTGAGGAGGGACACAAAAGCAATACTGTCTGTCCTTATAAGCTCTGCTTTGCATGTGTTCGGGGAGCAGGGACAGCTGTGTGGACGGCTCGCAGAGTTCCAGGAAGTCGATGTGTTTCTTGGCTTTGACTCCAGTTTATTTGCCTTAGATGAAGTGGCGACCCGAGAAAGTCCCTTCGCGTCCCCCCCTCCCCTCCTTGGGCTGGCACCGGCCGCAGCGGGGCGGCGCTCCTTGGGACACGGCCTGGGGTTTCTCCCCACACCGATCGGCCTTCCCCGGTCCGGCCGCCATGTCCCTCCCTCAGGCCAGGGCTGGCTTACATCCTGCCGGGCAAGGGGATGGCCTTGGGAGAGGGTGGGAGCCCAGAGCAGAGCCTGGGACCAGAGGGAGCAGGTCCTGAAGGCTCTTCCCTCAGCAGGCGGGATGGAGGTGTCTCTCGAAGGCGGAAACAGGTCAGGCGAGCGGTGCCTGCCAAAACCGCCACTGCCCGCATGGCCCCGGAGGAGCCGAGGACAAGGCAAAACAGCAGAGTGGGAGGGGGAAGCCGAAGCAAGGACCAGTGGGCATCCCCATCGTGCATGTCTCCCAAGGAAGGGGAGGTGCACCTGCCCGAGGGGAGCCCCAGTGACCCTGGGGACACACAGGCCCAGGACACAAAACCTTTGCTGCTGCTGCTGCTGCCGCCTCCTCAGACAAGTGACAGGGGACGAGGATGCAAAATGAGGAAACAATCTAAAATGTAGCTCTGTAGGTTTGGGGGCTTTTTTATTTCGTTTTTGCTTTGCCCTGCCAAACCTGGTTAACTTAAAACCCGGGGGGTGTGGGGGGGGAAGCTATAGGTTGATGTCCCATCACCTACACGGCTCAGCAAACACTGTGCTGAGGGAATAGGATACTTGTCCAAGAGCCCAAGGGGTGAGCTAGACAGACTGCATTTGGGAGAGCCAGATGGAAAACAATTCTGAGTAACGGAGAAGAAAAGCGACCTCGCCTCCAAACAGTCCGAATTACAACGCCCCTCAGCTCCAACGGAGGAGAGGCGGCAGGGACGCGGGGCGGGCGAAGCGGGACGCTGGGCTTGGCTGGGTGGCTGTGACGGCGATGCTGACATCCCCAACAATATATGGCCAGTCTAAACCACGGGATATCTTGTCCTTTTAAGGTGGGCCAAAAGCAAGCATCTGTGCAGCAGCAGCACAGCCCCAGCCTGCCATCAATAGCCCCTGGTGTCACTGAAAAAACAGGGGCTCCTGTGCCGTACCAACTGGCCGTACAGATGCCCAGGCACCCATTCCGAGGGGAGACAATCTGTCCGGTTGTTCCCCCGCACAGCATCACAGAAACAAGAAGGAACAGTAATAACGAGGGGAAGAAAAGCCACGAAACCATGTGGCTGGGCTGCTCACTGGCAATTGGCGCCTGCAGCTGTCGGGGAGGGAGGGAGAGAGGGAGGGCAGGCCTGTCCCCATCCCCATCGCTGTCCCGTTCCTCGCCCTGATGGCCAACAGCTCAGCCAAGGGCAGCTTCAGACCCGGGACTCAAGGCGAAGGTTTAAAGCAAATCTCTGGAGGGAGAAATGAGGAAATGTTTCACCCCTCACACTTGCCCTTCACATGTAGCCAGGGCTGTGTGTGTGCAGCGGGATGGCTTTGGCAAGGATTAGAGAGGGGCAGGATGAATCACACCAAGGAAGACACAGAAAATCTCCTGTGCTAGTGCCCTGCTTCTTGTGCCGCACCCTGGTTGCGATCCTCTTCCTCCAGGATAGATTTAAAGAGAGCTTCACAGAGGGCCTGAATGCACAAGCAATTTTACAAAAACTCTTCTGGAAATAGGGTAAGCTAAACCAGGAAAAGACTCTCTCCTTTTGGAGTAGCTATGTCCCACATGGCATTTCACCACTGTAACTGCATCCACATGCTAGCAAATTTCCTTGCACAGGCAAGCCCAAGGGGGAGAGCATCTGTTTGCTCACTGCAGAGCCCTCAACGCATCCTTTGCAGCCCAACTACGCTGTCTTTGCAGGAGATGCCAGCGCACTCTCTGCTTGGAGCACCATACCAGGTAGCACGCCAAAACACTTTACGCCTCACAAGACAATGCAGTAAAATGATGCATGACATGAGAAAAGCAAAGAGTAGAAATTACAGGGATTAAAACTCATTTCCGGGTGGCAGCGTTGTCAACCATCACGATTTTATCACAAGCCCTGTAAAAATCTGACAGTGTTACATTACTGCACAAAAATCTCATAACTTTTTTTTTTTTTTTTTTTGAGTCAAAGTTCTAGTTTTCCAGGTTGTGGAGAAAGGACAGAAAACATTACATGCTCAGCAAAACAGATTAATTTTAAAGCCTCAAGCTTTTAAGGATAATCATGATCTCAGATGCTCAACCTGTAACTTCTTAACACACAGGGACAGCAACACAGAGCGTCCCTTCTTTATACAGCATGTTTTGTACCCTGGAATATGTACCTTCCAAAACTAAAATGGCTTTTTTATTTTTTAAAGAGGGAAAAGAATTGCAACATCTCAGCACGTTTCTAACGTTCTATTTAAAAGCCAACACAGCTGCACTCTAATGCTGCTTAAAGATGAGAACCTCCACCAAATTACCAAACTCGTTCTAAGCAGAAAGAGATTCAACGTGCAAATATTTTGCAGAGAGAATGATTCAAGAGTTTGCAGCTCTTCTCACTGCTCTTTTCCAGGGAGCATGACTTGCTGACAGGATTAACTACTGCCAGGCTCACGAAGCTGGGAGACAGCTGCCACATGGCAGCCATTTATTACAAAGCTCCACTCCTCTAAAGTTAGGAAAGACAATTTCATCTGTGTTATCAGCAGGGTTCCTCTGCTCCACAGGCTTTACTGACTAGGCTTTCTCTAAACAAACACCTCCTTTTCTCCCCCACCTTGTTAACATCATTATCTTCCTGTCTTCTGTTTCTGGTCAGCACAGGAAATATTCCCCCTATCACACTCTCCAAACAACAACAACAAAAATCTATAATCAAAACAATTTAAAACATTCAGAAACACCCATACCCCCCAAAATAGATTTTTAATTAGAGAGTTGTAGCTTGAAATTTTAAGAGGGGAAACCACATGCCACAGAGAGGAAAGAGAGATGTGCTGGAGCAAAGGGATTCAGAAGCATGCTGTACAACCCTCACTCTCCCATCCTCCCTAGGAGGCATTTGTAACGTCAGCCTCCAACTCCAATACCCAAAGTGGCAACACAGCTTTTTCATGAGCCAGATAACCTTCCCAGCTCATATCTCCATAGCAGGCAGACCCTGAGCAGACCCACTAGCCCAAACCACCCTCCTGCCCTGTGCTGTATGAGGCACAAACAGGTCTCAAGTCAACCATCTCATACAGTCTCCTAAGGACCAGGAACAGATATACACCATCTACATCATCTCCATGTGATATTAAGCACAGATGACCACAAGTTGCCATTCTCCTGTTGTTCTGAACAGGAGATAAGAGATACAAGCTAGCTGTTTAATTTCACCTGGGGTTATTCTAGATATATATTTGCCATAGATGCCAGAGTACCACAAATCACTCAAACTGAGGTTTATTGCTTCCTCCAGGAGAAGGGAGAACCCAACCTTGAGAAAAACATCTCTCTCCCATCACTGATGAACAAGTTGCCACAGTCTTGTGAGCACATCCACTGGCTTACACCAGCTGGGTAGGTAGCCGTCAGGGTTGTTTGCAGAGCTCTAAATTCTGAAATACAACATTTCTTTCATGTTTCAGTTAGGTAAATTAATTACAGCAGTAGACGGTGCTGGCAAGCCTCTCCCAAGTTGAGATCCTCACAGTAAAGCCACTAGGAAAATTTTAAACAGCAGCGCTACTTGCCAATGGTATTCTTCAGTATGAGTTTTCTTTCTATTTTGAAGTACACACAGTGAAACTAACCTGTGGGAGGTGCTTCCTGCACAGTGACAACATGAAACAGCATCTGTTAATTTTCATAGACTGCAACACGGGGTGCAAAAACAGGGCACAGGGATCCAGTTCAACAATTTGTTATGGAATTCAAAAGTCCCTCAGTTTCATCAGATGAGTACAAGAAGACTCCTCAGACAGGACATATCTCTATCTGACTTGAAAAAGATGTATTTTCAAAACAAAAACTACATACACATGCACACAAACACACACACACAGAGAAATCCCCCCCTTCATCCACAACCACATCCAGCTGCTGACCTTCCAAGTTCCTTGTCGTATAGTTTTTGCTCTGGGACTTTAAAAGCCTAGCAGGCATTTCTAGAGGATTTTACAAAGTACACAGGCCCAGCCTTGTAAAAGCTCATGAGGAATCCACGGAGGTCATCGTGGAGCTTAGACAGTCTGCAAACAGCATAATCCACGTGCTGGTGAGGTAAGGAACGACCAAAGTCGGGTGGATGGGCCTGAAGACTTCTGCAGCGACTGGCTCCTCCAACAATGCTGTAAACCCTGAAGGAAATGCCTGCTGATCTTCAAAGCCCTTCAGTTTCAGCCTTAAGTTTCCTGAACATGAGCATTCTGGTTGCAAGGCCACAATCCTCTTATGTACAGAGAGAAAAATATAAAAATAAAGCAAACAAAAAACCATAAAATCCACTAAGGTTAATAACTGCAAATAACCAGTGAGACTGACCCTCTACTCTGCAACGAGCTGTCGGATCCATCCAGCCAAGTTTTGATGCTCCTCGGCACAACAGGCACACGGATCAAGCAGCAGCTTAACAATCTCTGCAGCTTTCCTTTTTCTATTCCAGGCAGTCCTCCACACGTGTAGACTCCTGGAACGCAATACTCAGTTGTTCGGACTAGGAGGGGATGCTACAGCCTGTAGCTGTACAAGGTGTCCACCGTAACGATATCAAGACCACTGCAGTGCGCTGCACTGCTGGCAGAATTTTAGGTACAGCCTTCAGTCGCCTGACGGGCTGCACAGGCGACCATGAGTAAAGGGTAGTCTGGACACCTGCACACTGCAAAGAATTGCAGGAAGTTTATTTCAGGAACGCTGGGGAAAAAAAAAAAGACAAAATTGTGAACAGGTTTCTGCAGTAAGTGAAGTTTCAAGTTGCTATTCCTCCAGCCAAAAATGTCTGCTGCTAGTCCAAAACCACCCTCCTCTTCCAAAAAACCAATTCCACCACTACTGCTTCACACACTGCCATCAAACATGATACAGACAATTCTTCCCACAACTCACATATGAAAAGGGAACTCATTTCCTTCAGCTGACTCCCATTGACATATAATATACCAAAACGTTACTCTGAAGCAAACTAGTAAGAATTATGGATAGGTTCAACCCAATTCTGGGTAAAGCAGTAGTTGCACGTATTCACCATAGAGAAAAAAAGAACGACAACAATAAAAAAATCCACCAAGTGGCCTGTGCACCCACCCACCCCAATTTCTGCAGTAGGACAGCAAGAGTTTGCCAGTGGAACCTTGACTAATTACTTTCATATGTGCAGACATACCAAAGCAACATTGAAGTATCATAACCAGACCTATGATACTGAAATTCATACTTCTTTTCAGGAGTGATGTTCCCATGTCAACATTTTCTCAGTCATATATACATACACACCCACACAGCCACTTTCCTTTAATCCTAAAAATGAAATCACCTTGCTTTACAGTTTTAAGCCAGTATATACTATGGCAAGAGATATATAACATTAATCCTCCTGAGGTCACTTAGAATCTACTCTATGACCAGAGGTGAACAAGACCTGAAGTGTTTTAAAAGAGTCACAAAAGAAAAAAAAACCCTGATCTCATTCTTTGATTAGGTTACAACTCTTTAAAGGAACTAACTGTATTTCTACCCAAGTGACAGATCCCATCCTCCAAAATTCATCTAGAAATGATGTTCGTTCAGAGCAAAAGTAAAGGACAAAGAAAACCTCAACACCAGAACTCGTACTTTCACTCAGATACTAAATAGCAGGAGCTATTTTCCACTTCCAGTTCAGACACTATTGTTTTGTAGTAAGTTTTATACGCCTTGTGGAGCTCAACTCTTCAATATAAAGAGATACAAGAGAAGAATTCAAGAAATCAGTTGCCATTGCACCTGTAGAGCAGACAAGCGTGTATTTGAATGAATTAAAACAAGAAACTAAAAGGAGAAAGCAATCAAAACCACCAGCTAAATAAATTGTTTTTCACTGTAAGGTGAAAAACTTTTCTTAATCTACCCACTCATTTCACACATGCTAATGTGCAACTATCATTCTACCAAAAATTAGAAGGGAGTCACCACCAGATTTGTTTCACTTGTTCCTTCATCTGAACTTCAAACAGGGTTTCTGAAGCTAGAAGATTTCACCATCCCTACTTACTGACAGCTGTAGACAGAAACTGGCCCTTTCCTCATCTGTTAGGGTCTGGCGTGCCACAGAGGCTATAGAGGTAGGCACTTTCATGAACAGAAGTGGCAGCAGCAACATGTTCAGCATATTTCACACCAAACCTGAAACATTATTCAATACAGATTTGACATAAAAAAATATGACAGCTGACAAGTTCAAAGGCTCCTCAGCAAATATACTCCTTTAAAACTTACTAAAATCTCTAAACATGGACAATTTCTGAAGAAACAAGGTCTTTAAAATAGCAGTAAGCAAGCTCCCCGATGGGTGGGGTAATTGGGAGAGTTATCACACCTCTGGGGGAAGTCACAGGCTCTATCTTGGCAGTGTTTCATCCCTTCATGTACCCAGGGGACTGATTAGTTCATGATAAGCAATTAGGCACCCTAGGGAGGACAGTTAACCGTCTTACCAAAACAAAAAGGCTGCACAAATGTAAGTCTCACCAGATTAAAGAAACACTATCTGAAGAACAGCAAATTTGTGTTTGTTCCCTTCTACTGGAACTAGCAAATACTACATTTTCCTTACATATGGCACACACAGATCTCAGCAATCCCAAATTTGAGCACGTACTTGCTGCTAAATTGGTAACAAATGCTCTGAAGCACTTTCTTTCCCAAGACACCAGTGCTGTGATGCAGGAAAAAAGGAGGAGGGACAGAGGGGAGGAATACAGTAAATAATGATTAGATGACTTGAAATAGCAATCTCATTCATTTAAATTCTCTTCCTCATTGTTAAAATAGTCCCCAACCAAGCATAAGCTGCAGAAACCAGGACCTGGGAAGGCGATACACGGCTGAATGCTGGTTGCATTTCAGAATGAAACCCCCAGTCAGTAGAAGCCCCACCATTACATGCCCAGATCCTAAAAAAGTTCTGGGAAGCTCCTGCCCACTGTGAGGCACCTATGCGTATTGCGGTGAGGCACCTATGCGTATGTACCACAGTCCTACCCATGTTAAACATTTATCTCTGGCGAAGCAGAGGGATGAATTCACCTTTCGCCTGCCAACTGATGTAAAAGCTCCAACGCACACCAGAGCTGCCGATGACGCTGTTTCTGACTTAGATCAGGCCCAACGTATTTCAAAGTACTTTGACGGCTTAAAATATGAAGGAATGCTTTTCAATAAGACGACCCCCTGTTCTTTTCTGTCCTTTTATCTTTTCTTAACAGTTTGCCATCCAGTGATAGGAGGGAACCCCAGCTGCATAGCCTGCGCTTTTATCTTCTGCTGACCATGCAACAACACAAAGCTCAGTGCTGGATTTCCTGCTGCTTGCCTAAAGGGGCTGTTCAGCTTGTTTAAATATTACTTGCCTTGGGAGCCTTGGAGTTGTGCCCAAGCACTGTACTGTATCTTCCCAGCATCCATTTCAGCATGTGCTTTAAAGGTCTTTAGGTTCGATGTACTATGCTCTCCCTTGCTACGGGAGGAGCCTGATGCCTCTAGAAAAAAAAAGAAAACCCACCCGACTCCTCCCTCTCTCCCCATTCCCCCCATTAATCCCCGTGCCTCATGCCATTACACAGCTAACAGAAGTCCCTCTTCATCCCAAAAGCATGAAAACATATTTAGTCCAGTAAACCGAACCAATTACAACCAAAAGAGAAGACATTCTGGTATGAAAGGCTACAGCTGGGAAGAAATCAGATGCCCTGTATCACGTACGGCAAGCTATCAATGCTCAGTGAGCAAGCAACCGAGAAAGTACAGGAGCAAAAGCGGGCTTTTAAGCCGAGCTGTGGTACAGCAGCCTCTTGCCATGCTAAATTTGGTGGGTCTCCACAGTGGATTTTAGAAGAAAAGAATCTTCAAACACGACCTCCTCTGAATTTGCAAACTTAAAGCACTTTCTTTCCTCGTTCAGAACAGTGATAAAAATAAAACACAGCTCTTACAAAAACAGAAAGGATATTCCAGCCTTTAGGAATTCTTTCAGAAGCCTTCCTTTTCACAATTACCACGCCACCGAGAGGCTGAGTTCTGGCTACAAGGTCAGCAGGGAGATAACCTTGGCCAATAGAAATGATCTGCATCAGCCCGAAGCCAGCGCCAGGCGGCCACCCGTTAAGCAGCCCAGCAGGCCTCACTGTTAACCTGTTTGCAGCCGATAACAGCTGATACAGATGGAGAAGGAGGAGACAAAAATCCAGATTCAAAATCTATTTGTGAAAGTTGTGGACACGGCAGATCAAATGCAGAAAACCTTAGTGAATACTAAAGTTTGTGAGAACTGTCCTGTAAAAAGATGTCTCTTGTATTTCATAGCAGCTAAGATGCAGGAATACACATACCCCCCCACAGGCTGACAGAGAAGTGCAGTTGCGAGGAAACTCAAGGCTGGAAGTGAAAACCTGTTTTTAATCCATTCTGCTTCGCCTCAGCCTGCAGTGTACAGACTGATTTAACCTGATGTAAGCCATGGCTGTCATTCAGAAGGACAGACTGCCAGTCCTCACTTCACCCCGCAGCTCCAGCCACACGTTCTCCCTGCGGACTCATGCCAGTGTTTGAACAGCCACACAGTGATCTGGGATCACGGAATTGATCTGGTTTGGTATTTGCTTTTGTTTGGGTTTTTTTTTGTTTTTCACTTAAAAACATGCACACATAGAGTTTCACCAACAGCCTTCACACAGGGGAGCTGAGGCATCGTCAAATTACACCCTCTATTTGAGTGAGGGATGAGAGACCTGAGCAAGAATGTTGTCGGTAACTCTACTCCCGCGGTGCTGCAGTACCGGGGAAAGATGAAAAGATGTAGTGGAACGAACCCACAGCCCGCTCCATCTCCAGACTCCTGCCTCCTGCTCCCTTCTCTCCAGCTCACAGCTTGCTTGCAATCCCTCTGCCATAAAGAACACTCCTATCATTTAAAAGTCTACCTGAAGTTTAGTTCTCCAATTAAACCCAGTGAAAATAAGTTCACAATAGAATACCACAATTAAAATGTCTGCACCGCACGTCTCCCGTGGCATCCCTGGAAGAAGAGAGCAAGAGAGCAAGAGCAGTCCCAAGCAATGAGTTAGTAATTTTCTGCTTACCTATCCAATTTTTCCTAGATCAAGGACTGGGTGTACCTTTTACACAGTGCTAAGCACAAAACAAACACAAGTCCAAAATATCCCCCTCCCTCCCTGCCTCCCTCAGTCTTTACACAGATGAATTAAGCATCATTTTCAACTTTTTTGTTTGTTTGTAAACATTTGTAAATGACCCTTTCCCCACACACAAAGACAAAATTTACCCCCTCCGATACAACTCATGCTTCATTAAGTCACATCAGTAACAATGCTGAAACAGTCTGCCATCATGTGCCACCACATGTAGCAACCACAGCTCCAGAGTCCCCGGTAAGTAGGGCAAGCAGCTCACCTGGAGTCCTCAGGTACTTTAGAAACAATATTTACAAACCTTGGGCCCTTGGACTTGAAATACTGCACAGTGGGAACAGCACACATGCTCCTGCACGGGCAGCTGACCCCCTCCAGAGAGCAATATTTATTGTAAACTGCATCACCTTAAGGGGACGGGATGGGACACAAGTGGAGAAAAGACACCAAAGCTGCAGAGGGAAAGGACATGTTGCCTGGCTGCATGTCCTCAGGCGCTGCTAGCTCACATTGCTTGCACCATCTGATCGCTCAAAGCTAAACATGGAATGTAGGTAGCAAGTCATAACACTGCGCAGGGCTGGAGACGTGACCCATCAGCTGTTTCTGCATTATAATTATTGCACTGGGGCACGCAGGACCAAAAGTTTGCCTGGGTAGATTTCTGCGACGTTTTGGTTTGTTAAAAATGACACAAAAGGCCACATGCCACTTTCAGATTTGTGATTACAGTCGCTTTTCCACCAGCCCGGCATTCCCTGTTTGAAATCCTCAATCCGCAAGAAAAGCAGAAGTCCCGGAACTATTTCGCTTTATTCAAAACAGTATTAAGAAGTCAGATTTCGCAGGGCTGTGATCTCTCTCTCTCCCCCTCCACAAGACAGAAAGGAGTTTCACACAAAGACACGGCGAAGCAGCACTCCTGAACCACCATTCTCTGCATTTCTAAGCTGATCTTGGTCATTTCCCTTTCAGGCCACTTCTGCTCCCAGGCTTCCTCTCGCTTTCTTTTTATTTTTAAAGTTTCTGCTACTAATAAAAAAAAAAAATGAAAACCTTATTGCAATACCATCATTTCCTTGTATTATCATATTCTCTAGTGAACTGATTAATTCTCAGAGTGATCCTGACCCTCAGCTCCCACTGGGCCTCAAGTGATGCAAACGGTTTCTTTCAGCTCTTCCTCCATTTTATTTTTGTCCTAACATGCACCAAGTACAAGTAGAGGACTACGTTTTGCAACTCTGGACTTAAAATGCAAGTATCTTCACTGGTACAGCTGGAAAGGAACACTTCACTTTTAGGCAATTTGATTGCTTCTGTAACATGCTCAGAATTAAGCAAAGCTCAAAGAGAACAAGTCAGTAAAGAAATTATTTAAATCAATACATATTCAACACATCTTACTGTCCAGCTTTGCCCTACTAGTGAAGCTTCAGCTATTATAAGCACAGTTTGTCAGGCAGCGACATGAATTTTAGTGCAACAGGTCAGCGAGAAACAACAACAACAAAAATTGTCGGACAGCACAAAAACCTGCAGCGGTACCCAGCCAAAGCATTTCTGTTACATGAAACATAGCAGGCAGTGTAAATCTGGATAGTGCGGCCCCTTTCCAAATGACTGCCTTTAGGAGACCATGAGCATTCGCAGGCCGGAGGGATGCTCTCAGGAGATCACTCAGAGCTACCTCAAGCTTCCTGTTTGACACCACGTGGACTCCCCCTGCCCTCCCACCCATCCCTCAAGCAAACAAAATAAACATTTTAGCACTTTTAGCATATTTCCAGACAAAGATGCATCGAAAGCAAAATCTTTGTGAGGGCTGAATACAAAAGGATATCACCCAGTCTCCAAGGATGCCATTTTTTGCAGGAGCAGAGCGGTACAGCGATGCCAGGTGGTCACCAGGAAAGCGAGTGGAAGGGAAAAAGACATCAGTAAGCTACGAATGAGCTCTACAGGTCAGAAAAGCACACTCGAGGCTAACAGACCAAAACTTCTGTTAGCACGAGAAGAGCACCCATCTCTAAGAAACCACTTCCTACCTTATTCTCCCCATCCCCTCCCAGACAGCCTTCTCCCTATTGTAATTCAGAACAGCCAGGCAACTGATCTCTAACCATCCATCAGAAGAATTGGCTAATACAATGTCACCCGGCCCACCACAGGGACAAAAACCACTAACGAATCCAGCTAGTGGTTAACTGCAAATTTTTGCTTTACTGATGGTATTACACTGCCGAGGGTTCCCTTGCCTTTGCACATACACTGCCCTCTTAGAAACCCCCTCTGCTCAAACTCAGATTTACAAATACATGTACAGATATTCTACACATCTGCTTCCACCTGGTGGATTACCAGAGATGGAGACCGCAGCGTTTTTAAAACAAACGTGTAAACCCACCTCTAAAATTAGCTGCATGGTAATTCTGTGGGCAAGAGCAGAGGGGAAGAGTGGCTGGGCTCAGGGGGGAGGGGGAAGTTTGCAAGAAATGGAATACCAATCACCGAAATGTTTAACCCATTCAGCCTTTTCTGTCTTGGAAAACAAACAAAAAAGGGATTTTTCTTTCATTTTGAGGAGTTTCTCAAAACAGAGGAGGATAGAGAGATTTAATATTGCTCTGGGATGCTTAACATGAAAAAATCATTTCAATCAAGTGTCTTGTCAAAGAACTTAAAATACTCTTTCCATAGTCTCCCCTTCCATAATCAAGCAAAAAAGGAGTTTTTAAATGCACATTAAAATACATATTATATATACACACTGTATATAGCAAAACAAAACAAAACCCTAAAGTAATTCATTAATTGCTAGCCATAACTACGGAAACCAGGGGTTCTTTTAACACTTCAGCAAAGCAAATGAGAAATGTCAGGAAGTATCCTGAGATACTCGCTGTTGTAAAACCTTTCAGGTCTGGTTTCTAAAAATTTCCTTGCTGTGATACCTGCAAATGCAGCTTTGCAGTAACTTCCAGTTCTGTTTTCATATGCATATTTTTTAAAATAGCAGCCACCTTCACCCTGTGTATAGAGCATCGGGGGTATTTCATTCTCTGTGGCCAAAGTTCCCAGAAAAGCCAGCTCCGGAGATCCTAGGTGTGGCACATTCCTTTTTGCTCTAGATACTCCTCCTGACTGGAAGTGAAGGTAAGTATTACTCCAGCCTCAGTCTGTTTCCCTCTTGCACTCACAGCAGTTTAGTAAGTTAGAGTCAGCAGGCTATTGCAAATTACACTTAAGGGCTCACTGCAAATCAAGGCCTCAGTCTTGCGAATGGATTGATACCGATAGGCCCCTTCTATGGAGGAGACCCATCAGCTTCAACAGAAGCTACAAAGGTCCCGGTGCAAGCTGTGGTATGCAAGGGAGGGCTGTGTGGCCCCTGCATCAGGAAGTTTGTTTACATCACATGCACAGGTATTACCAACTTCTGGGCCTTTGTTTTTATTTAGGAGACCAGCGGTGTTTGGCAAGGTGTGCAAATCTTGTCAGACAACTTTCAAGCTACCCTTACTCCATATGGAACAGAAGTGCCTACAAAGTAAACCACATTCACGAGAACAACATTTTCCTCTTACACCGACAAACCCCTCAACCTATACCTGTTTATCACACTGCAAGAGAAATGGTCACACATTCCCTATGTGTTTTTTACATGTGAAAGAGCAGACAAACACAGAGGTATACAAGACCGCTAAATTGCTAACCCAAGATGTGGGACTAGGTTTGACAACTTCAGTATTCACAGAGCTGAACTGACTTACTCTGGTCTGGACTAAAAGGGACGCAAGGATGCTTGGCTTACTCTGGGTCACGCACAGTCCTCTTTACCATCTGTATTGCAACACAGACTAAGAACAGGAACACACTGGGGAAATCACCATTGCCCATGATAATCACCTACGATAATCAACAGCTAGCTTATTCAATTGATAGCTGTAACTGCAATCTCCCACCTGCTTCGCCCTTCCCAAATCTCAGTGCCCCTGCATTACAGCTTCGAGGACTAGAACAGGTCAGACTTTCTCCCCCTTTTTAGGGATTCTAGGTTTGTTGTTTTTTTCTTCTTGCCAAAAAGAAGAGATGACGTGAAAAAGAATTAAAAACCTGTTTCCCTTAGCTGCATTCTTAGAAATGGCTGAAGAATTTTTTTTTTAATTACTTATTTTTCTTTCAACCAAAACAAGTGTGGCCTGAAGCTAAACACCTGACACGTAGTGTTTCAGCACAAATGGTTAAAGCTTGGTAGAGCCGCATGTAAGAGAACACAGGGCCCGTAATAAAGCTGCCTGCTGATCTCCAATTGAAAATCCTCCTGGCAGCCCAGCTTCTTTCATGCAGAGGAACTTACTGACATTCTCCCTCCATTCCTGTCCCTGATGACTCTCTCAGTACACCTGGAAATAAGGAAGCTGACTAAGCTCCCTAAAAACTGGTCTGGTCAGTCCCAGTCACCCCTGCTCCAAAACGGTGAAAGCGGACAGTTTCACATCTCAGCAGATGAAGTCTTAGGCTACACTGCTGGAATTGCCAGCAAACATTAAAAGTATCTTTTTTTCCTCAAGTCCAGTTGCTGTCACAGCCCCTCATCCCAAAAGTCAAGAGAGAATTTCAATGCATTTTTGGGGTTGCTGACTTTGAGCCGATAGGATAAACTCCACCCGTGGTTGTTCACGAGTCAGAAAATGTTTGCTTGGAAAAAGAACGCAGAAAAAAACTGCAATTCTCTCACAATCACCCAAGTCCAAGAGCCACAGCCTTAGCGTTGCCAGTTTCCCATCTCATTAAGCGTCTTGCAATACTTGTTTTTGTAATCGTTTTCCATGCTGTCTACACAAAAAGCTATCTCAGAAGCCAGAAGAACTGCATTCCTTAAACATGGACCCTTTCCAGACTCACCCCAAACCTTCTGTGCTGAAGGCCCTATACATACATGAACATACAGATCACTACAGGCCCAGCAGTTAATTCATTTTCAAGTTGCCCTAATTTTGAGACTAAACACTTCCTAAACTGCTCCATCCCTGATGTTCCTCTAGCTCGTTCAGGGAAGACGGGCTGCCTCCTCCTTTCTCTCGACTGACAGTTGCTAAGACTTCACTGCAGCCTCCCAAGTTGCCCTCCCATAAGCCACATAAGCGTGCTACTGTGCATGCAGAGTGCAATTCACATTAACTACTACATATGCAGCATCTTTCTTCCCAAGAACTTCATAGTGAGTAGTTGCTTTTTTTCCATTTTTTCCTTTGCAACTCTTTTTTAAGACATGGACACCTCCTCCCCCTCCTTCCTCATCACCTCCACTCAGGAAGACTGAAGCTCACAGATCCCACCGTAGATGGCAATGCCTTTGAATCAGTGGCTGCTAGCTGGTCTTGAATTGGCTTGGCTAAGGTTCAGACAAGATACAGAGCATGAACGCTCTTTCAGAAACTTTAAAATCCAAATGCAAGTTCTCCACCCATCACCTTGAATGTCAGGCAATAAAAGTGCTAATAAAAGATGTCACAGTACAAGAGGTCATTGGCTAGCTGTCTGGGGTCTGATGACTGCCAACATGTCCTTGGGAGGAAGGGATGGTGACCCAGCCACCGTTGGTAGTTGCCTCCCTTAGTCTCTCCACCAGATCCTGCCCTGCTGATGGGGCTCCACATTCAGCTCACCTGAGTTCCTACGTCTCTTGGACATAACGAACAGATAACGGCTGAACACCACTAACGGCTGCTTGAATTCAACAGCGTCTACATCCTCTCCTCATCCTCCGGTGATGCCACAGACATGCTAGGGCTCAACAACACCAACTCAGGTAGAACAAAAAATAAACCAGTCACTTCCCAAGGTCAGAGTGTACCTACAAAGGTAGGCTCACAATGTGATGCGCATTTATTTTCTTTGCATACTCCACATCCTCTATGCCTAGCTTAAGGGAAACTCCATTTTGGAAAGTTTTTTAGGAACAAAAAAGCCCAGTCCTTCAATTTGTGTGCAAGGAGCAAATCCTCCAATACTTGTTTTGTGTACTTAGGGCCCTGGAAAGTTGCCAGAAACAGTCGAAGGATAGGTGGAGAAGGAAGATTTCTGTGACGAATCCTACTTTTCAAAAGGTTTTAGAAATAAACGTATGATCAGACAGATGCAATGAGATGCTCAAATCAATACATGAACTATTCTAAAAACTACTATGGCATTAGATTTTCTACTTCTATTTATTTACAGTTTTGACAGCAAAGGACAAGTAGTCTCCTGTAGAATAAAATTACTTTTCAACTTCAAGATACAATTAACACAGGAATTGGTATCTTTGCAGCTTTCCTATGCATTCGCATCACAGACTGAATGGTACAAACATGAGGATGCATACCTGCAAGGTTCACAACCACACCTTTGCATTTAAAAAGATTACTGAGCAATCTAACAAAAGGCTGTTTACTTTTAGTGCATACAATTCTGTATCACTCAGCCCATTTGCAATCTGTAATACTGATATCATTTAACATTGGAGACAAAGGGACCCATGCTTCTCCATCAATCAGATGTAGTAAATCCACAGAAGTCAAAACAAAAGCAACCAAGAGACGAAGAGTCAGGCCTTTGGGATGCTATGCTACTGTCTCCCGTGGTTAATTTTGATGAGCTTGTTGAAGCACAGCCTTTAGCCAAGTGCTTTTTCATACAAACTCATCCATAGCGCAGAGACGATTAATCATCATTTATTACTCACCTTCTGGCAACACCCACCTTAAGCTTGGCACCGTTCAGACACGTCAGGAAACACAGTCCCAGTCTGAAGGCTTTGCAGTAAAAGGGAGCCATTTCTGAGACTCAATCCTGACGGACAGACAACTACAGGCACCCGTGGTACTCCTCACGGCTACTAGGATCTGCCAGAATAAAGCTGCTCACAGGATAACTTAAAACATGAATGCAATTCTTTCTAAAAGGGACAAGGTATGTATTAAATACACTGGCTATACCTACTTTTTGGTGCCTGTCAACTGCTACTGGTGTTATGGCACAAGTAAGTCTCGTGAAAGGATTTTGCTGAAGAAATACAATCAATCTTCATAGACTTATTGATCAGAGCGCCTCACTTGGTTACAGTACAAGAGGGAAGTAGTTACTCTGTTCTTCTGCAGCATTAGTAACTTCTCAAACAAAGAAGCCTGATTGAGGCAGACAGCGAGGGGCTTATCAGCTTAGGAAATGGGAAGGATGGTCCAATTAACTGCCAAGCAGTCAGACATAATTCACTCTGACGAGGCCAATGAGAGACAAGTCGGAGAAATGTATGTGCTGTCCATTTATGTAACACCCAAACATTTCCCCCTGCAACGTCTCCCCTTCTGGAGGCGTCGCCTAAATAAGGAGCAAGTCAATGGAGGAAAATCCACCTGTATTGATCTGCATCTAAGCAGCACCCTCCCTGATTAGGCAACCGCCTCAGTGGTATCTCAGTGGTATCGGAGCCATTGCCAGTCACTGAACTGCTGGACCCAGGCGCTAACAGCCATCACCAAGCAGCCAGCCAGAAAGCTCTGTGCTAGGTTATCTGGGGTCCACACCACCGCGCTGTCTTCTCACACATCAAGGAATGGGACAAGAAGTAGAAGGCACAAAAAAGCAAAAATATCCCACCCCGGTCTAGGTAGGCACGCTTCATCCCCTTTTTCCTGAATCACTTCTGCTAGCACAGAAAGAGTCAGAACGTTCCTGAAGTAATTTCACAAGGTAAAAAACAAAAACAAAAAACAAAGAAGGATAAAAAAAGAAAAAAGCTGAAGGCAAACCGTATGTAACAGCTGATTAAGAAAGGTGTGAATCCAGCCACAGTGCTGCTCTTCATGTCCTCTGCCATGCTCGGTATCCTGGTAGCACAGGGTAAACAAAAAGAGGGCACAGAGAAAAAGGGGAGAAATTCTACGAAAGATGCTAGAATGAAAAGAGAAATTTCTCAGTGAGTCACAGCTCTAGGTTGAGACTCATCACCCAGAAGGCAACAGGTGTTTATTTGAAGTGGAGAGAGGAAAAAAAAGAAAGGAAAAAAAAAACTTCCCAAAATATTGATTCATAAATATGAACTTCGTCTGACGTTTACGGAAAGAGTGGAATCTTTATTCTGCAACAAAACTGCACATGTGGGACCTGGTCCATCCTTTGATAAGGCACCCTGTCTTGTGTAATCCTTTTCGTTTTCAAAGTGCTAGACTTAAGACTGTCATGATCAGAAACATGTGCTTTACGCACTATGAGCGGGAGTGTAAAAAACCCCAGCCGTGTGGAATATTTATGTTACGTATGGCAACATCCTATTTGTCAGCCGGTTACCAGGAGCTAAGGAATCTGTGTGGTACTAGCAAAGTTGCCTTGCAGCAGGGTGTTATAGCGAGCACGAACCAGACTATATATGGTATGTTTACTGAACGATTAGGCATAAACATGTTACAGAAGAAATGATGTCTTGTATTAGACACTGGGCTTGCTGCTGCAATGCAAACCGTCTTGCTCGGAAAGGAGTTTGTCACATACTCCTCATATGCTTCTGGCTGTGGGGGCCAGTGAAACCTCTGGAAAACAGGAACAGGTTATGCTGCAAGTAATGATTAACTACGTGGAGGATCAGCCCTCTAAGCTCCACCCGCCAGCATTCCCTGTCTCCTTGCTGCTCTTCCTCCCCCGCTACTTTTCAGCTGGAACTGTTCGCAAGGCAGCCCGGCCAGCCGACGGCGGGCACGAAGGCACACACAGGGAGCCGTATGCCGTGCAGAGCGCTGCCTCTGCGGTGGGATGATGGGCACGGACAAGTGCACCCTCTATATCTTAAGAAACAGCTGGCAGCAGGCAAGCAAGCGCTGCAACCATCCGGCCCGCCCCACGTTCAAACCCAGTTGGGCACAGGACTATTTCATAACGGAGAGGAGGGGGGAAAAATCCTGAAAGGGTAGAGGGAGGAGGGTGTACTGAAGATGCCTTAAAGCAGGGGAGAAGGTTCGTATCTGGCTTCAGCGTCCTGCCTAACCTGTTTTGTGGCATGTTCCGGTTAACCCTCCTTTTGGTCGAGTTTTCAGGGTTGGTTTTTTTTTTTTTGGCAACCACACCCAAGCTGCAGCCCCTTCTCGCCTTGGACTCCTTTCACGCTCCATCACACTCCAGGACAAACATAGGCACAGGCAGAGGAGACGCCGGAAGACAAAATGCCAAGTCCATCAAGACTGAAACTGGACACACAATTTCTTTCCTGTAGGGAACCTGTCCTTATCAACTCGCCAGGACCCCCAGCCCTCAAGTGCCAAACTTCCCGCCCTTGTCACCGCTTTTCTATGTTAGCAACTCCTGCAGCTCCTCAACAGAACCCCAAAACTATGCAAAGCGGTAAGGGCGGGGGGAAACAAAGCAAACCCCCCCCCTCCAAAACCATACACCCAGAAGACTGCATGCCACGCAAATCTAACGGGAGTGCGGTGCAGGGGCAGCAGCAGCGATCACAGCACCAGGACATACCTTCATCACCGCAGCAGATTTATGTCTTCATTGTGTACAGTATTCACAGGGTTAACAGCCCGAAGATCAGAAATACACCTCCTAAGCAACAAAAGCATCAACTCAAAGCTGTGCTGGGTGGTTTTTGACAGGGGTTAAGCAGTTGGTAACCAGTGGCAAGAACTCGGTGGTGGTTCAGTAGCCATTTTAAGCAGCAGACCTATTAATCATGAGATCGCAGTAACAAAAGAACCAGGAGTAAAAACATGGTACAGAAACAAGGACCCCTAAAAGCTCAGCACACACACACACTCCTCTGTTGTACGTAAAATAGAGAAGCCAACAAAGAAGAAAGATTATTACATGACCTCCAGAGCACAGCAAATCCCTCAGAGCAATGAGTGCTAGGCATCAGAAACTTCCTGGTTTCCAGGCCGTTGTTTCACATGTTTTCTGGGGAGTTTTTATGCTGTGGGAAAGATTTCTAAGTACACTGAAAGTAAGCCTGCAACATCCCCTTCCACTCCCACAGCAAGTATGCAGTCCATAAAAGATTAAAGTGTTGGAAACATATGCTTGAGTGAAGACTCCTCTTTTTTTTTAAATCATATCAACAGTTTAGCACTTGATGCATTTTATCAAATGATTTTGCCATCCCTTTTTTAAGGCAGCAAGCGGGGGGCAGACGGAGCCAGCAAGCGAGAGCACATGAGACACATGCAGTCTGTAACTTGAACACCATTTTACAGATGTATTTACTATACTGCTTTTCTTTAGGGGCTTTTCAGGCCAGGGCAGCCTTTGTCTCTGCACCCTATATGCTAGCCAGCTGATAACAAATGAGCAATCACAGAGAAAGCAGATCTGGCTCCTTCGCTGAATCTGCTGCGATGTTGAGGCACGAAGATGTGCCTGAAAAACTTCTCTCCAGTTACGAATCCGATCAATCCCTTTGGTCACGCGAGTGCCTGAAGTCTGGTACAATTATTAACTGTGCTGCAGTCACATGAAAGAGAACAAGCTTCCCCCTCCCACCCTCATCCCGCGGGTAACATTATGTGGGCAGTGAATATGTGAAGGAACATGGGGGGTGGGGGTGGAAACCTCCACAGAAAGGCTGCAAAGCTGTACTTTCTTATTATTTCTTTTCGGTGGATGGATTATTACGTTTCAGGCAAGCCTACCCGATGCTCAGACTCATTTGGATACCCAAAGGAGGGTGAGGTGGGGAATCCTTATCTTCTCCACTCAGTACCGCCTTCTTTAGAGCGGGGAAATTAGAGGTGTTTCCAGTTTTCCCCATTTCTTAAACACAATGATGACGGAGCATGGAAAGTATTTTTACTGAAGCACGAGTGGGCAATTTCTAAGCTAGTGAGGTTGCTTTGGAGGTGTTCTTATTTGCTGGGGGAGGGTTTCAACAGGTATGAAAGAGGAGAGAGAGGGAAAAGAGCCCACTGTGCTTCCAAGGAGAAACTCCTGGCATTGAGACAAATGAGATAGGCAGCGTGGACTAAAAGCCGAAGCTGTGATTCAGCTGCTGGGACCAGAGCCTCATGCAACCTCCCTGTTCTACAGCCTGCGTTCGCGGAACTGAGAATGGGGACAGCGCTTTCCAAAAGCTGCTTTTCCGGGCCGAGGGGGAAATGACAGAGAAACGGCGCTGTAAACAGCGCGGTACCCACCAACCCCCAACTGCGCCTCCACCCCCTCCTCATGCACCTCCCAGTCTGCCAGAAGGCCAGCGTTGCATTATTTTAAGCGTAAACCCAGCATCACAGATGTATGTGCGCTGTAGAAGGCTTTACTGGGAAATATTAAAGAGCGCATCTCAACCAGGACAGGAGCTGTGCTGGATGGCCACGCAGCCCCTCTGGCCTGCCACGACACGTTCCGTCTCAACGCAGCAGCCCGGAGCCACGTGCACCGTTTCAGCCAAAACCAGGGAATTGCGCTGACCCTGGCGGGGGGGAGTAAGCAGGGCAGGCAGCGAGTGCCACATTTGACATCAGATGACATTTCCTAGACGTAGTTAAGAATGTAAAGCACCAAGCACCTTTAAGTGGTTACATCTATACAGTCTCCAGCCCTGAGGCACT
>VFFE01007226.1:580528-605096 GCA_008921705.1 Burhinus oedicnemus
GGGGGGGATACAGCGGGTTGATGACATACAATAAAACATAAACGAGCACATACACTTTCAAAGCGCTACGTGTATTTTCAGTTAAGTTATAATTGAGTATGTCCCCAATAAAACAACTACATTTGTAATGTTATACCATGCATCCATTTCATAAAAAATTTTAAAATGTGCTTTTCCCTTGGTCCGCCTACACAAAATAATGAAGAAATTTCACTCATCAGGAACTCCCTAAGAAAAATAAACCTTAAAATAGCACGGTACGCTCACTGAGTAACATGTATTTCTGCAAAACTGCTGTTCTTTATACATTTTGCATCTGAAAACTGCAAGTCTCACACGCGCACACACAAAAGACAGACAGACTGCTGCTGTGGACAAAATGGTGCCATTTAATACAAAAATCTGGTTTATGCATAGCCTGGCTGTAGTGCATGCTGGTCCCAAGCAGAGTGGGATGCAGCCAGTTATATCGAACAGTTGTGCCCTCAGCAACAAATGGTGCATTCATAAAACTGGAAAAGCCTCTGTCTAGGGGCTCACAGCTCTGCAAAGGAAACAATCGCTTGCTGACATTTTCTGAGGGAGGGTATGGCAAAAAGAGGTTGAGGGGGAGAAGTATGATCCACAGGAAAGTTATGTACAGAAGAAATACAAAAATATAATGGGGGGGGGGAAATCTGCCATTGAGTTACCTTTGCACTCTCCCTACGTTATTAGCTAGCCTCTAACAAAAGAGCAAGGCCACCTGAAAAAGACATGTGCTTGGAAAACACTTGGCCAGTCAAGAGTATAGAAGAAAAAGGAGAAGAAGGAAAGAAAAAAGCTTTCTTGTAGAACGCTGGTCCATGAAGAAGCGACAGACATCACGCAGGCTGCAGTACACAAAGCCGCATCTGACAGGCAGTTTCTCACAAGTTTCTTACCCTTGCCTTTATTAGCTATGCCACCTCCACACTGGTAACTAAAAGCCAACATCTGGTGCTAGCTAAATGTCAGCACAGACAATCCCTTTAATAAAAATTTAAAGAGCCTGGGTCCCAACAAGGAAGTCATTAGTGCTTTGAATGCAAGACCCTACAAGAGAGCTGCAAGACTGAAACAATCCAGGCTTTTAAGCCGGGCAGAGCAGTGACTTCGGTGTGCACTAGGCCACCTCTCCAGGCCCCCTGCCACCTCGCACCGGAGATGCTTGGCTCGCAGCCACCAGCCCACGTGTAGCCCATCTGGGTGGTTCATCTGGTCAACACAGTGCACCAGGGAGCCCAGGTGGGGTTATGGATGCCCAGGTTCTGCTGCAGGATGGGAGCATGCCGTACAGTCTGTCTTGGCCTGGGAAGCTGTGGCTCCTGAAGCAGAAATGCCAGGCACCACCGCCTGCCCCAAGCACACCTGCATCTGCATTGCTGAAGCCGAATCCTGCTTGCCCCTAAGATACACAAAACACCCACGCAAGTCAACTCAGAAGTGCTCCTAAATGGCAGCTAAGCAGCATGGTTTATTAATGAATACCTGTCACCTGCTGCGTTCTACTGAGCTCAGTAATTAAACAAAAAAACCCCAAATCACACACTGTAACCGAAGTCCGGTGGGTGAGCCAGTGAACATTTCCATAAGAGGAGAAATCAATCGAGGCCCACCTGCACCTTGATAGAAAATAGTAACAAGTCTCCCCAGCCACTCCTGGCTGCCCCAAGGCTGCGAGGGGGCATCCACCCTGTGTCCTCCTGGCACTCATGCAGCATAGACGTCTGTCACATCTCACTCAACAAAAACTTTCTACCAAGCCAAACCTGACGACGATAGTTTGGGAGTAATGAGACTGTCTTCCCCAGCCAGGGGGAGTCCAGCTGAAGGAGAGAAGACAGAAATCTTGTGTGATGGTTGACGGAATGAGTCCCTTTACTATATAATGTATATTTGTATGTTAGAAATTTAAGAGAGTACTCTTGCACTGAAGCCTGTGCAAGGCTATCTAAAAAGGGGACACATGTAATTCTTTGTGCCCACGGTGCACCTAACGGTCCTCTGAGAACCTTTTATGAAACAATTTCACAGGGGAACAGGACTGTGGTCTTGCAGACTGACAGTACAAGTATTTGTCCACAGAGGTTAAAAAAAAAAAAAAAAAAGGCAAAACAGGACAAGTAATTTTTCAAGAGCGAGCCCTTCCTGCACCTCAGTGCCACGAGCAGGCAAAAGCTGTGGGTCTGCTGGAGTCGAGGAATAAATGCTGGAAGCACGCACGGCCAGCTACAGCAGCAAGTACTGAGCAGAAGCTATTGAGGCGCTGGAGAATGAATGGTAATGTTTTTGTTTACCAGCTGTGCACTGTAAATGATTGCTATTGCAATAAAGTTTGCACTGTTATTTGCATAAATAATTTCAATAAAACTGTATGAAAAGCCACTTCATTAGTGCTGGTTATCAGTTGGAGACCTACAGCAAATACAAAACTGCAAATGCTTTTGCAGAGGCATCAAAGCAATCTAAAAATTGTGCTTCTTAGTTTTTCCCTTGGTCAGTTTCCAGGCAAAGCAAAAGTTTACACACACAGAGGTAATATTTTGTACATGCTCTCATTAAATTTGCCCTTAGTACTAAGTGAATGTATTTTAGAATTCAAGGAGCATACATGGTTTTGTTTCCCTCCGTTGACTTTACAAAGGCTTCTAATACAACACACAATCGACTTATTAGGAAAGGAAGTTTTGTTTGTTTGTTTTTGTTTTAAATTTGGAGGAGGCAAAAACACCTGGAAAGCTGTGGGACAATATCAACAGAGTTAAAAAGAAAATTACATCCCAGCCTCCTAAAAAACTTTAAAATAAAGCTCTTTGGGAAGTTTGTGAAAAAGAGACGAACAAAGAAGTTCTCAATTTGAGAAATGTCTGTCCTTTGAACACTGAGTCACAGAATGCAAGTCTCCACATCACCTTGCAAAAGAAAAATAAAAAATAAATCCTGCCTGAAATGTGTCACTTTTTGCTGCTGTTTACTTTGTTTGTTTGTAGTGGTTTGGTAAAATCCCACAAATATTTAAGACCAAAACCACAGTCCGTATTTTATATTTAGATGAACTACGGCATCTTCCAAGAGGCTGTAATTGCAAGTCTGCATCTAAAGCTCCTCTGCCTCTGCCACCCCCAGGACCATGCAGCCACAGGAGGAGGAATAACACAGGCCACCACTGCAGCCCTGGTGGTGGCCCTCCGCCATGCACTGGCCCAGCCACCCCACAGCTCAACTCCAGTGGGATGCGAGAGCTGAACCCTTGCACATCCCATGACAAGGGGTGGCTTTCAGTTGGATGGCTAATGTCTGTAGTTAAAATTTAAAAACAACAACAAAGTCCCTTCTCTCTCATCTCCCAGCTGATCCAGGTGGAACAAACAGGATGGGATTTGCCTCTGGCATTGATGCTTCAACTATCAGCCCTCATTTAAATCAGTATAAAATGCAGTAGGGAAAGGAGCCCAAAGGTTTCTAACCGGGTGTGTTGAACACCATGACCTCCTCACACCCCCGCCCCACAAATGCTTAACTGCTGAATGAGATTCCTCTCGTTTCCTGCACTGAATCATCTGTGTCACCACAAAGATGAGACTTTTAACTGTGCGCACACGTTTCTTATTTGAGGGGCATGCAGCGGAGGGTGTTTCTCAAACTACTGTCAGATCAGCCACAGACGGTTTGGATTTCTTCTGTGTTTGATGTATCATTTAAGTAAATCTGTGTTTTTCCAATGAGGTACAACCTTTCAATGATGCTGTTTTCTAGGAAACATGCAGGTGAACCCTGCTGCTTCTTTCTTTTGCAAAGTATTATTTGAATGGAGCTAGGAGGGACAGGATATGCTGATTTGCACAACTGAAAATAACAATTTGAACTCTGACATCAGATGCTTCAATAAATTTCATTAGGGCAGGTCACATGCCCTTTTTGAAATGCTTTTTTTCCCACACCTCAACTTACAATCGTTTCACTACTTTACCTGCAATTTACCTCATTTTCATTGCTAAGCCGATCCTCTATTTTTTAATCACTACAGCAATTCATTTTGCAGCAAAATCAGTAGCACTTCACCCCTCAAAAGCAATAAAGAAACATCCAAGTCACCCAAGAGAAAGAAAGATGAGGCAAACTGCTAAACCACAGTTCCTTAACCACGCTCCCTAACCAGGATGGCTTTGTATCATTGCTTCATGCAGGCACGGAGGGGAGGAAATTGTCATCTTCTTGCTGCCTGCGCTTGGCTGCGCGCTGCTGAAGTCAGTGGGAGCTCTGTGGATGCTGGGTAGGAGCAGGCCCATATAAAGATGCGAAAAGCAATAGCGAAGATCATACCCTGCTCTGGATTGATCTGAGTCATGAGGAGTTCATGCTGTCAGTCAGCAAGAGCGTGAGGAGGGCTGATGTGTTCTGGTCATCTCACTAGAGCAGAAGAAAAATTAAAGATGCACATCGTTCTTGCAGTACCCCGACGTACTCTCAGCTGGATGAGAGCTTAAGGACAAGAACCACGTTTTTCACAGGGGCCTACTTTTTCCACAAAGTGTTGTTAACCTTCTCCACCCCTTATTTTAATAAAGAAAAACCTACCATCCTTTTGACCTTGGACTTGTTCATTTTCTCTCAGTACATGCTCTTTGCTAACCATTCAGCATGCTGCGAGCCCTGATAAAAGTGGTTAATGTTTACTGAAACCTGCGCATGAACTGTACTAAACCTGATGCAGGGGGAGGCAAAGTTCTGCTAGCAGCATCCATGACCAATTAAAAAAAGTGTTGGCTTGTTTTTCTTTTTAAACTCACACCCCCCCCCAAACAGCGGCATCAGTAGATGGGCAGGAAGCATAGAGAGAGGACTGAAAAAATGCTTGTAGTCCATCCACCTAGACGCTTCAAAATTAGTCGCTGTTCTGGGTACCATAGGCCTTCCAAGAATACACAAAAGCAATGAAAGAACTGACTATTGGGATTCTCTTGCTGGGGGATGCATATTTCATCCCCAAAGAACTGTTTTCCAAAACAATCTGAAAACCTGGAAGTCTAGCAGAAGTGCTGAGTGTTCCCTTCTAGCTTTCCTTGTGGGAAGTCCATAAACCCTTGTTTGAGCAGTCTTCAAAAGATCCTCTTAATTAAGTGAAAAAGCAGAATATTACTACTGTAAACTCAAATGACAACTACCAGTTGATCGGTGTGTTTGAGATACCTTAAATTCACCTTAATTTCTTCTCGTGAGAGACACATCCTTAGAAATACGTGTTTCAATAGCTGTACCTGTGTACTATTTAGGAAGAATGTTTTGTAGCGTAAAACAAACGTATGCCTCGCCCCTTCTCTTAGCTTACTGGCATTTTCTCCGTCTTTATTCTAATAACCAGCCCAGAGCGCTCTAACAAACAGCTCTTTCCTCCCTCCCACCATCTCTGGTGACAGTGGGATGCTCTCAGGTGTTGAAAGCCAATTTTTTTTTTTTTGTACTAGAGGGCAGCAACAGCGCCATAGTCACCTTGGAAACAACCATCACCCACTGTTTGCAGAACAAACAATGGTACCTTTTCAGCCAGCGCGAGGCAGGCAGGGCAAGGGGCAGCCAAGCAATTCTGGGACTTACAGGAGTGTTAACATATTGCATTCATTCAGTGCGTCAAAAAATAGTTCAGCATGAGAAGCAAGGCGCTCTCAAAGTGAGAGCCTTTGGCTGGAAACCACAGACAAGTGCACGGGGCTCAGAAGGTCAAACAAGTCTCCCAAGTCAGCAGTGAGGTCTTTTCCTCTGATTTTTTTACTTGCCCTCCTGTTCCCCTCTCTCATACACACAGAAGGAAGAAAAACGCACCTATTTAAACTGATCTTATCCATGAAAAGTCAAGTGTTCAGCTTCCAAGTAGCACTCACCGAAGTTTTCTCAGTGTGCCAAAATATTTTAAAGAACTGTTTACCCGCACTTGTAGTGCTTTGTACCCAATACATCAAGAGCCGTTTCCAGAAGCGTTCCTTGTGAAGTTAGCGAGAATTGTAGTTATTCAGCATTTCAGACCCTATGTCTAAGCACTCAAGCAGTTACATACCCCTCTCCTTTGAAAATAATTCCATTTTCATAGAGCCATGGACAATCTGATTGCTTTAAAAAACAGCTGATGTACATCTGGCTTAACAGTAACTTCTGAGTGGCTTCCTGACCCCTTCAGACTTCTCTGCTCAAAACAACCCCACCACCAAATAAGCTTTTTTACCTACAACAAGGAGGAAAAAAGCTAGATGTTTAATTTATCAATTTTAACACCCTCTCACAAGGCGCTCACTCTTGTGGCCAGTCACAAGTGGAGTGTTTAAAGCAGAACGGAGACTGAGGCGTCGCTCGGATACTTTAGGGCTTTATAACCTTCCCACACCGGCTAGCAGACACCTACATCGTTGAGAACAAACTGACAGAAGTCCAAATGCCTAGCTCATTGGTAAGGCCGCTCGGCAAAGAATTGCAAGGCCCTATGAAATCAAGCGATCCTTTGACTCGTGCATAAAAGAGCATCCAGGTGTGCTGTGAAGGAGTGGCAGGCACAACACTCCCAGCTGAGAACTGCACTGAGGTGATGAGAGCTGCACAAAAATACAACAAAGCAACTCCCGGGTGAGATCTGCAGATTTCCACATCACAATATAAACATTCTTCTACAGCCTTCACTCATCTTTCATACTGCACTCAGCATGCGGAGGGGGGAGCGAATCACCTTAATTAGACCATTAGAAACACTGACTGGTGCTGTCCTGCTAACTAAAGCCTCCGGCAAGCTTGTCCATGTGGGCCAGACAGGTTCACTCACGACTACAACCATGGTAGCTCAGTTGAATCAGATTAACATTACTAAAAATCTGTCTTAATGTTCATTAAGATGCAGGTTAACACATTAACTGGTCTCGCACAGCCACAAACATGGCTTCGGACACAGTAGGCTGTACTTGAAGGAGCATCAAGAGGGCTTTTTTTTTTTTTTTAATTGTGTTCAGCTAACTCATTTGACCTCAAACAATTGAGACACACACCCTTTTTGCCTGTCAGGACAGGGTCCTTCTCTGTCTTTCACTGCTGGGACAGAAGAAGTGAAATAGGTATAGAGGTGATTCACATGCAACCCATCCTTCACTTACTCCTGATGAGGGGTGGAAGGGAGGGAAGCACATGGGTGAAAAGCTGCAGCTGTTCCAAGGTTGTTCCAACTTTACAGCACACGATTTATGGAAAACAAAACAAGAAGAACAGAAAAATAGGATTTGAACATTACCGACCTGAAAGAATCATTATAAATACCTCCTGCTCTGTGTAAGGGCTACCCTGGGCTCCATCTGCCTTCAAGGCCAAGAAAGGAAACATTAAACTTGAACAGCAGCCAGAATTCACTGCCTACTTTCTAACGGCGTGCTTAGATGGGGAAGTCTCTACCTGTGGCAGAGCAGCAACCAGCGCGTCGGCCGAGCCTTGCTGCCGGCCACCGCCTCTGCCCTTCGCACCCTCACCGCGAGCTCCAGCCAGAGCCCGGCAGAGGGACAAAGGGACACCTCTGTCCCGTAGGGCTGCCCTCTCCCCCAGCACCTGCAGGCAGCACCCAAGCTCGGACGGGAGCGTGCTCCTCACGCCTCAGCAACGGCCTGCGACTATTTTGGCAGAGGCGCGTGCTCCGGAGGGCCCTGACTCAGCGGGCGAGGAAGACACGGGTACCAGTCGGACGGGAACGCTCTCCCGGCACAGGCCAGCCTTCCAGCGGGCTGGCGTCGCTATTCCGAGGCACAGCACCGACGTTTAAAACAAACAAGGACGGCGGATGCGCGGGCGTCCCCTTCGCCCGAGCATCCCTGCCAAAACCTCCCGGGGTCACGCCGCGGCCCAGCGCGCCGCGGCCGGGCCTCCCTGCCCCGAGCGCGACGGAGAGGCAGGAGCAGCAGTGGCGGCGGCGGCAGGGCCAGCCCTTCCCCGCCCTTCCCCCCGCGCAGCCGCCCCCACCCTCCAGGAGCTGTATCGCAAATCCCCAGGCCGCGCCGACTGCCAGCTGACATAACTGTTTAGTCAGCAACCAGGGAGAGGAGCGGCCGCCCCCCCTCCATCCTTCCCCGGCTCCTTCCCCTGGTACCTTCCCCGCTGCCAGGGAAACAATCTCTGCTCCCCAACCCCTCCCAAGTATTCACTTTTCCGAAAAGTTTGGCGAGCTGAAGGATCGGGGACGTTGTTTGGTTTGTTGTTTGTTTTTTTTTCCTTTTTCTTTTTCTTTTCTCCCCCCCCCCCGGTGCTTTGTGTAACCCTCTTTCACCACCCTGCCCCATCCCCCAGGCGAGAGGAGATCCAGAAGCACTGCTTCTGCTCCAGCAACTTCCTCCATTTGCCGTGAGAACATCACTCCGGCCAGCCCCGCGCCCCGCGCCGCCCCGCAGAGGAAGCGCAACATAATAGCCAGGCCCCAGGTGCCAAGGTTAGCTTGTCCTTTTCCTCTCCCCGGGATGATTTCCACTCCTTTTGAACACCAGCCTCCCAAAGAGCAAGGGCTTAAAAGCCGGGCTAAACTTATGAACCAAAAAAATTTAAAAAAAAAATAAAAATCCAAAACCTGCTGAAGCACCGCACGGCCTTTGCACACGAGAACTTACACGCGTCTCAGAAAGGTTTAGCCTTTTTTATGGAGCAAAAAGTCAGGCTTCATCCACGCACGCAAAAGCTGAACGACTTCAAGCATACCTTTTGCAGCCAGAGAAGCCCAGCCCTCGCCAGCAAGGCAGCAGTACTACCGGCGTACGAAACTGCCCGTGCCAGCTTTCTCCGCCTGCCTAGTGCGGATGCAACAAAATGTCTCGGCTGAAAGGAAAACCATATCCCAGACCAGGCTGCAACAGTGAAAAGCCTGGGTAAAAAGGCAAGGATTTAGTCTGCGAGGGAGATGGAAGTCATCACCCCAACCCCGTTTCTCAGAGCGCCGAGGATGCAGTTACCACCCTCCACTCTGACACCACCTGCGTAACGGAACACACTATGTATTTTTTTAAAAATAAGTTTTAATGGAAAGCCTCACAATGTGTTACTACACCTTTCCATTATCAGTTTGCCTGCATGGTTCAAAAGTGTGTATCTACTTACTCTGAAATGCAAATACTCGTAGTGTCGAGTCACTGGAGGGAAGCTGCTACACTGGCTCATTTCGCAAAATCCTCTGCCTTTCCAGATGTAACGAGGAGAGATTAAAAGGTGTAACTATGCCCTAGGTGTTATGATGCCATCCATAGTTTATGCAGAAACAACATGTCCTGTGCTGACATCCCTAAAACAAAATGTTATTTATTTGGCTTATACAAAAGTCTATTTCATGGTGAAAAACTGAAATCTCCCCTTTCCTCCTCTCCTCCCCATGAAAAAAAATATACGCATGCTCTTCTTTTGTATTTCCTCCCAGCTGGGTATGCACACAACCGACTCCAATCCATCTGATTACTGAACTGTAGAATAACTGAGAAAATCGAAGAGTTAGCGACCTGTCTCAGTTTATCATATCATGAATATAAGGAGTTACTGAAAGGAAAAACAGCAGCCCTACAAATAGTCTCCAAATAACTAAGGAGGTGAGGACTGAAATTCCCTAGAAAAGAAGAACGTTTTAAGTTCAGAACTCCTTAATTCACTCTTCCACGCTTCAGTGCTAAAACCTCACATTCTACACAGGCTGCCTGCTGCCAAGAGATAGACAGCTGCAACACGTAGACACAAAAAGGAGGTGTCTTTTGGCTGGAGTTTTAGATTTCTACATGCTGCCCTGTTTTACATGCTACTCCCCCAAACAGTTATAAAAAATAACTTCAGAAATTTAAAAACAAATGGACTATTGTAACTGATGATAAGTGCTGATAGAGCCTGTATCAAGTGTGCAGATGCCATAAAGGCCCTTCACAGTCCATGTTCATTTGCAACAAGACAATTTGCTTGGAAAATGTGCTGCTGCAGTTATCGTACTTACTGGGCCTTTAGCATATGTCTAGTTCCGTATCATATAACAGAAGTCTGGGCATTGCAATAAAACCTACATCAGTCTTCAGCTATTATTTTCTTTAAGCTGGTATCTCTGTGCAGTGATTGATACTCTGCTCCTGGCCACACAAATTGACTTCTTCCACAAAAGACGCTGCACTGACACTGGCAAAGTGGCACCAGATTTGTACCAGTTCAACCAGAACAAAACCTGGACCACAACCTTACATGACGATACATGATCTCCTTACACAATATCAAGCATAATTAAGAAAGATACTCTCTTAAGATGGAAATTAATTTGGGAGCAGAAAGAACAGCTGAAGGAGACCCAATTCACAAAAGCAAGAACATTTTTTCACGGCTAATGCAATGAAAAGATTTGCATCAAGAGAGCAGAGAGAGTATGTGTGGTAAGGTGGGAAGACGAGACTATCTTCACAGCTGAAACTCTCAAGCCTCTTGATGCAAACAGCATGTAGTTTTGTGCCGCCTGCACTGAGGGTCAACACCTCTCCACAAGCTCTTCCCCTTCCTCCAGCTGCTCATGCCCATGCGAGGGAAAAGTCTACGGTTTGCTTCCCCTTTAGTCACCGAAACAAAAGTTGGTGAGGTGTGACTACTGAAAGACAGAAAAAAATGAAAGAGGACTGGCTACCCAGATCATTTTAGAGATAAGGCTTACAGAGAAACCCCACAACCCCTTGTATCAACATCTCTGAAGAGGTGAGTTACAGTACAACAACAAGAATGAACTGCTAGAGGTGAGGGAGTAAACCAATTACGAAAAACAGAAAAAAAATCCCCTCCTTAACCTAGTTTTGCTGTACATTATAAACTGCTTCTTCATCTTATGATGTCAAATGCACATGTAGGTTGCCAAGGAAACAATTCTGAAGTCACTAATTCAACATCATTATGAATTTTTTTAGTTATCCAGGCAAAGACACATCAGAAAGGAGAAAGCTGGGGAGGAAATACCTAAATATCAAGAGACTCTTAAGAAAAAGGCAGCTTCAAAGAGATAACAAACATCGTGCACAGATCTCCATTGAGATTTTTCCCTTTGCATTGTTTGTAGTCACATACCTGGAAGAATACTTGCCTTGAAGTGGTGGGGGGGAAAAGCGTTAAATACAAGTGGTGTTAAATACAATCTCTGAACGCAAATACCACAATGTACCTGAAAGACAGGGGCAAGTGGGAAAAGCAAAAGGGGTGGTAGGGGAAAATGACTCTATTAACATTAGCCTGCCACTCTTTCAGTACAGTTACTGGCATCACGGTACAAAGAGACCCATAATCTGATAGTAGCCATGGAGTGGACACTCACTCTCACCTTCAACGAAGCTGGAAGCCAGAATGCAGATAAGAATACAAGTTAAAAATGAAGCATCTTCAAAAATAACCCCCCAAAAAACGGCTGTGATGTTTTTTCAACATTGCAACTCGAAGCTGTCAAAAGACCCTAAGCCCAACAGCAGAGCAGATGCAGTTCCTATATACGAGGACAGATACAACAGATACTAATGACCCCCCCACCTATGGAGCAGAGCTTGGATAAGGCTCTGTGTGCAGGAATTACTCAACCCAGCGACACTGCTGCATGGATTCCAGGATCCATCCTAGCAAGCAATGACTCCTGTTTCATCCAAGGTTGATTTGAGGCCCCTGCAAAGATAAATTGGCAAAAAGGCATTCCGGTTGGTTCTTCCACTTTTCCTCCTGGCCCCTGCTTCATGACAAAGACATGACGGTGTTGATGGTTTTAGCACCAGTCTTTTTAATGATGGTTGCAGGGGCTTTTAAAATCTGTCCTATCATCTGCACTGCAATCAGAAGTCCTATCCCACCTCTGCTATGTCTTCTCCACTGCCTCCTTGTGTCAGCACTACTAAATCAGCTGCATAGCAAGTCAGATTAGAGACCTGATCCAGCCAAAATTGAACATTCGAAAGGCAGGGGGACAAATACAAGAAGTCCTTATCAGCTTCTTGGCCTAGCACTTTAGTACGTACTTCTAAGATATTGAAGACCTTTAATATTTAGGATATGTACCCTAAGAAAAAAGGCAGTTAAGAAATTTCTACTTAAAGCAATATAAACGTGTCCTACTGCTTACACATATACAATAACTTTATGCTAGCTTTTAGGTTTTCCTGATCTAACACCCAAAAGCAGAGAGACACCTGCAAAGCACGTGCCATGCTAGGGCTCCATTCCTTGGTCCTTGCGCGGCCTTTAGGATACTAAATTTAAATTTAGGATACTAAATGTGTAGAGCAGCAGAAGAGCAATACAAGACGAGCTCTGAACTCAACAGTCAGAACTACAACCACAACTGGACAGTTTAAAAGGACAGCCCCTGCCTCATTTCTCCAAACAGATATGCTAGCTACTTCCAAACACTATATAATGTACAGAGCCCACAGATCATAGCAATAAGTGCTGAACAGCTTATTAGAATGGCTTTATACACAGCAACATTGAAAGATTATCATTATAAATCAGTACTACATGATAAACAGGCCTTGTTTCTCCTAAGACCACTATATTTCATCAATCCTCAGAGGCTTAATAAAGGGAATAAGTAACCTAGATAAAGCTGAGTTCTCACTGTGAAAGGCTTTCTTTACCAAAAGGCTTGAAATCGCTAGCATCACCCTTCATATTACTTGCAACTAAGTTCACAGTTCTGGCAAGTCGGAATAAAGTTTTTCATCAGCTAAACACAAATCAAGTAGCATGCATCATTTGGTAGGCAGGTTAAGGTAGGGCTTTAAAAGCCAAGGTTCCTTTTTAGGCTATGTCAGTACTGAAGAATGCGCAGCACTTTACACAGAGAAAGAAAGGGGTTAGCATGACCTGATCTAAACTCCTTTCTCACTCTCCACTTCAGAAGCAGCTGCATTTCAGGAGCATTGTAGGCACCACTTTGTAAAGTGCCCTCGGAGCGATCTAACGTAAGTAAATACTAGCGGTATGGTTAGTACTGAAGCAAAATTCTGTTGGCTGCAAAAATTAAAATCTCGAAGTCCAGAAACATGGAGCAGTCCTACAGGTGGACAAGTGGGTTGACAGACTACCAAAAAAAGAGGATGGGAGCAGAATAGAGTTACATCAATAAACATTTTACTTCAAGGAGCCCAAAGCAATTCCTCTGATACTTGCCGAGACCAAACAGATGGGTGAATCCAAGTTATCATCCCATATAAGCAGTCTATCATTTGGATGAGGAAAGTGGGCAAACATTTTGTGGGTAGTTATCACTTGGTTTGTGTGAAATACCCCCAGAAAACACCCCCAGAGCTGGCAAGTACAAATGCCCCTTGCCTCTGGGTAAGTTGCATTCCCTAACGTTTTAGATATGCAGGGCGCACTTCAGGCTGCCATCTGTAGGGGGGAAAAGAATATTAAGTGAAGGGATACAGGGACACTGCTCTTAGAAACCAGTAGTGTATTTGGGAAGGAAGGCAGAGAGCAAAGTACCCTTTAAACAAGCAGTTCTCAAGCAACTGCGATAGAAGTAACTGAGCCAGACCTGCAAACACGCTCACCGATCAGCATCTTCTGCCTGTAATCTGCCAACACTGAGAAAGTTTCCCAAAAAAGCTGTTGAAGAGGAGAATCCTGGCAGCACCTGGAAATCTTTAAGCCTGTCCAAGTATATGTCTTACGGCAATAAATATGTAGGCAAATAAAGTGCTTTTCGCATGTGCCTGTGATAGATGTTAACGAGGCAAACTGTAGCTTTAACAAGTGTTCAGTGAACAACATAATCAAAAGCATGGAACAGCTTCTGCATAATAACCGATACTCAGATTGGGACTCCAACCTGGGAGGAAGACCACAGAGGTGATACAGCAGAGGTCTGCAAAATCCTGCAAGAAGGTCAGTAGTGACTGATTACTCGCTATTTCCCGTAGTACAAGTCCTAAATGGTATCAAGTGGAAGTATCAAATGGCAGGTTTAGAAGGTTGTTTTTTCACCTCCCCTCCAACAAAGCATGTAGTTAAAACTGCAAAACTCACCACCACAACAGGCCAAGTGCCTGTAAAGGTTCAAAAAGCTGATGGACAAGTTCAGGAAAAAGGATTGTTGAACCTAAATACTGAACCTATATAAAAACCCTTTGGCTCAGGAGATTCCAGAAGCTGCATGTTGCCAGCAGACTATACTAGGAAAGCATCATTAATAGGTGCCCTTTTGCCATATTCCGTTTCGATAAATCCACATCGATCAGCATCCTGGGCTAGACAGGCTTTTGGTCTGCCTTGGTATTAGACACAAGTAGAACTCCCTCTAGTTTTTAGTTCTGCAGGCAAAAAATGCAGTATGACTTACTCCACAGGACTAAAAAACCTTCTGCCATAGATCCAGAGGCATTTCGGTCAGCTTGAAGAGGTATTCCCCACTCTAAACCTAAGCTTCACTGAAGAAGCAGGTACCAGCAACTGCTCATTCCAGGACAGGGCAGTCCCAAAGAAACATCGCTGGAGCTTCAGGGTGATTCAGGTCAGGGTGATTTCAGAGGTTACCGTACCACAGGCTGTCTTCCCTGTCTGGTGACCAGAGGTTACCACACTTGCAGCAGAGACGTGTCCGACTCCAGAGCTGCCCATAATTGAAGTTTTAACTACTGCTCAATACAGTTGAATCACAGTGAACTCTGAAGTGCACACCGCTTGGGAGGCAAGAGACACATCCACACTTCTGCCTTCTCTGCGACACTGACCCAGGGTCAGAGCAGAGCAACAGGATGAGAAACCTGTGGAAACACTGAAGTCGTTTCTGCAGCAAACGCTTGCCCGAGGCCCTCACCTAGGCAGTGAGTACGGGCACACTTATTTCCAGGCCTTTGAGCAGGGACGGTGTTTAGAGGCCTGTTTGTGGACCACCTCCAGCAGAAGAGTCCAGCACAGAGACAGGCCTCTTGTTGGTACTGCCACAGGCCATATTAACTTGTCGCCTTCAATATGCATCCAGCAGAGTTCAGGTCATGGATTTGTTGGAAGTTCATCACTTATTCAGGCTTTTGTGCGAGAGGTCATTGCTGTCAAACTGTCTGCTTTCACAAGCACAAAAGCTCATGTTAAAATGTAAATACTTACAGGTGTTCCACCAGGCACTCAAGATGAAAGTCAGAGCAAATATATTAGCCCTAGCCGTATTTTACAATGCTGGTAGTACTTGAATGTCATCTGTTTGTGAACCAAGGTTTTTATGTGGATTCATCTGCCTAGACAGGAAGCATGATCTAATGGTGAAGACACAGGACTGGATTTAGAGCATTTGGGTTCTTTTTCTGCCTCTGTTACTGTCTCCCTCTATGACCTTCAGTAAATAAATTCTTCATGCCACTGTCCCAATTGAAAAGAACATGAATAGATGCTTACTTGGTCCCATACAACTGCTGTGACCCCGTCTCATTTTTGCTAATTACTACAAGAATTCTGGAATGATACAGGAAATGTCAATCTGACTCGTGAAGTTAACCTGAGTTAACAAAAAGCAAGAGCCTTATAAAAGAGCGCAACGCCCTCCTCCCCAAATGCCTATGTTACACTGTTTGTTTTTCAAGACAGAATCTCTGCAACTTGTTATTACACTGGCCTTGATGGAGCCAGCACTTGCAAATTCAGCTTTGCAACAAGCGTGGATAGGCTGGCTTAACCCTGTCGCCTAGATTTGTGCACTGCATACCACTTGCAAGCAATTCAAGCACGACTTCTGTGTTAGGCTAACACCACAAGACTAGCAGCAGGACTATGCTGGCACAGGCCTACTGGTAAAATCAATTCCCCAGATGTGGGAAGAAGCAAAGCCGGTGGAGGCTGCAATCACCACATCATCACCACGTCACCCTGGAATCCAGTTTCATGTCCAGTCCAACCTCGTTCTGTGATTGAGCTGCACAGTTCTGGAAAAGCTGGTATCCTCTTCCCTCAGCACTTCCAGCTACACGTCAGATTCTCTTGCGACTTTTGGGAACTAGTGTATTAGCTATTCAACTGGAAGAAGTCATCTCAGGCCCGAGAGGAACTCGCACTCATTCAGTTCAGTACCTATCGCAGAGGTAATTTTGCACTGTGCGTCCCATGTCACAGAGGTCAGACAGATAGCCACACTGCCCTTAACCATGCAGAGGCCCTCACCATCAGGGACTTTGGTATCAATATACAGGGAAGGACAGCTTCGGTAAACATCATGGGTAACACCAAGTGCCATCTCTCTGGAACAAGAGGGGAGTGGACGGGAACTGTGAACAACTGTGTTCTTCTGATGTGCATTCCCTTCCTCTGCTCAAGCAAGCGCAGGAGGCCAAGCGAGCACACATGACACGCTCCCTGCAGGATGCCACATCCTGCCGTACATCATACGGCATCCCAAGGCAAGCCAGATACTTTCCAAACACAGTATGATGTTTGACAGTATGATCTGTCACAGTGTGACAGGTTCTCAGAGACAACATAGCAGAGAGAGAAGGGAACGGCACTGACAGATTTATCCAACAGCACCAAACTGTTCCTAGCCACACTCCTCTTAAAAGCAAAAAAACCAACCAAACAGACACGCCGCAGACACACAAATTTTACCACATATATTCCTTCTGCACCTTGCTTTCAGTAACTTGTTCTACTTTTATGAATTTCTGATAACTCTCGCTCACTCATCCAAAACCTTCCCATTCCTATAGAAAGCAGAGGTCTGTTTTGAAGAGGAAAAAGAGGAAAAAAAAAAAAAAAAAAAAGAATCGTGGAGGTTGTTTTATGTACTGCTTACCCCCCTAAACCTGCTCCCCCTCACCCCCCCCAACAGTGCCGCGTTTTAAGGAGCACTGGTTATGCTGACATCAGTGAGGCTCCGGGGGCCATCGAAGCAGCTGTTCCTGCTCCTGTGCATGGCCAAAAGCCAAGTCGCTCTGCCTTTTTGGTGATGTTCCCTCCTGCTGGCTACCCCCACTCCCGCCCACACGTCTGCAGGGTGGGGCGAGGTGGCCACTGGCAGCCTTTCCAAGGAAACCTAAGCAGGGGGAAAAAGAAAAAAAAAAAAAAAAAAAAGGCAGCTTTCATTTCCAGCCTCTGGTCAGAAACTCCCAGCAATTTTGTAGTTTTTCTTCACAGGCAGCCAAGGCCCAAGTCGCCCTTAGGAACTTTGTCACCCAGAGGAGAAAAACGCATGCTCTCTCCTCCCTCTGCCCACGTGCTCGCCAGCATCAGAGACAGGCCGGTGGGCCCCGCTCCGTACAGCTGTTCCCCTGTTTTAAAGCAGATCCCCATCCTCGGAGGCAGCTGTTCTTCAGCCAAATGATGATAGCAGAGCAGTAGAAAGCTCACCCAGAGCAACCCGAGAGCGCAAGGCGGGTGCAAGACATCTTCCAGACGCAGGAAAGGGGCCACCGCAGCACTTTTTCTTCCCTCTGCTGCTCCCCGCAAGGGCAGGAAGCGGCGCCAGGGCAGGCGATGCATGCCAGGGCACCTTTCAGCCCAGCCAGCCCCATGGGGGCAGATTTTGGGCAGCTGGCTATCTACAGCCAGTAATCACAGCGGCGGGGAGCGTCCCCGCACCGAGCCGCAGCCAGATGCGCGGAGGGAAAAGGTGACAGCCAAGCCAACTTCACGTACACTCTCGGAGCCAGCAGCTCAGACCCCATGTCAAGATTAGGAAAGTATGCACACACAGAGAGCACATGAGCTGCTGGAGTGCTTGCGTTAACTCTTGCAGACATTGTGTATTTAAGGAGTTTGGGTTCACGGCCACATTTCTTACTGTCTCTTTTCAAAGCCAACTCTTCTCAGGCCGCAAGACCCACAACACTTCCTCGGGCTGAGCAATACCTCCTCAAGTAGGTCAGAAAGTGAAGTCAGTAAGATGAGTTTGGAGCTGCAGCTCACATGGGTTAAAGATTCTGGCTTGTGTCAGGAATACTTTTTCTGAAAGTTAAATGCAGGCCCCAGTCCTGAAACGCTTCCCCTAATTTCACCCATGCCAGTATTTTGACTTAAATGGAACAACCTACTTAAGTAGAATTATATCTGTGTTTAAAGTGTCTGCAGGATCACTGCTTGGCATGATCTAGACTTACCTCCAACACCCCTCCCCCCCCAGCAAATTTAAAAAATACCCTGAGAGCCATCAGGTTAAGCTGTGTTAAGACAAAAAGAAAAGCACATTTAAAATTTACATCTGCGTATGTTGCAGGATGATTCACCAGGGCAGGGGAAATAGGGATGCCTGAAGGCTACAGCTGGAAGCAAGAGAAGGGTCCCTAACACTCAGTTTATCTGGGCAAAGAGGAGTCTCAAAACCAAGTAGATCTGTACACTATCAGTGCCAGAAATACTGAGGATTCCAGGCATCACTTAGGATTTTCTTAGTTTTACCTCTTCTAAAGAATAATAATTTAAGTACAGTAATGTTAGCGATCCTAAACTGCAAAGAAACCCCCCTTCAGCCAAGAAACAAACTTGACTCCTTCCTTCTCTGTACCCAGCACAAAAGCAGCAGATACAAACAGGAGTTTCCCTGGAACAAACCAGTCAAATTCATTCAAATCTTCCCAAAGCACAGCAGGGCAGAACCCATTCCTGTTCCCAGAGCTTATTACAGTAACATGACTAAACATGCTGAGCAGTCCAATGTGATAGGATGCATCCATTTGCTGATGCCAGAGGAAGATGCATGTCTCTTCTACATGGCACTGCTCTCACAGGCTGCTTTTCAAAAGATGTTTTGAAAAGCGACCTGCTGCGTACATTCTTAACAAGTCATAGTATCACCGGCTGTACAAGTGTTTGACCTCTACTTGCCATGTACTGTGGACAAAAATCTGACATCAGCTTATTCCAACCTTAGTAACACCAAACTGCTCCCACAAAGCTGGCTGGAACAGACTAAGACAACGCACTGATAAACTCCCAGACGGACCCCCGGAGTGCTGAAAATGCAACTAGTTTAGTACGTGAGCCCACATGTTTTAAATTTGGGTTGGTTTAATCCAAGTAAGTAACCTGATTAAAATAGGAGTCTTCTCTGGAGGTCTAATTTCTAGATGTTTCCATTACTCCATATGCTTTCATGTTGCATAAACATAACATACATCACTGTTGGGATGATTTAAGAATTCAGTTTAAAGCTACAACACGAGTCAATCAAGGCAAGAGAATTAGATTACTTTGTGAACGGGAAGAGTCAGCAATTGCACTTCATTTCAGTCTTGGGAAGGTGACGTATTGAGGGGGTGACATCTTTCTATTCCCAGTTTCTTCTTCTAATTTCTCAATTTCAGAACCTTGACGTTTGTCATTTTTACATACAGATCTAAAGCAAAAGAAGAGAGAAGGATATGGTCTGACTGATGCTTGAAAACATGTATTAAAGCTAGGAGCGTATTTGCCTCTAATCCAACCAACCAGATGCAGACTGCTGAACACGTGTAGATACTTATACCTATACTGCCTAGAAAAAAAAAAAATAGAAAAAAAAAAAAATCTTTGTCCCTCCTGTGCAAACTAGGCATTTATGAGAGCTGCCCAAATTCTGCCTTGGAACCAAAGCTCTCTGTTCATATGCAGACACCTCAGCAGCAGCAGAGCAGGCTCCCAGCATGCCTCAACCTTGGTATCTGGAAAGGCTCCACTATGGGGTAAGAAGATAGTTATAATTAAACATTTATACTGAGGTAGTGCCGAGCAGGTCAGTTCCACAGTGTGTTAGGTGGCTTTTCAAAACTCGGTAATTGAACGTTGATCCCTGCCCCAAAGAGTCTACAGTGTAGGAAATCAAAGCGTAACACTTGGCATCTGTATACTGGGAATCAAACAAAGACCACCACCACCTCACTTCTTGGGTCTTTGGACTAGGCAGCTCATATAAACATCCATTACCAGAAACAGTGGAAATTTTTAAATCAGCTGTCTGGACTTTTCTAATCCACATCTGTGCTACTGGGTTGTGCAGCTCTGAATCACTAGCTGAGACAGTAACTACAGTGTGCAATTTGCACATGCTGCTGGCATCTTCTTGTCCAGTGTAAATTATCTTTGGCCCGGCCCAAATACTTTTTAGCAATCATTTTGAAAAGGCAGTGAGCACACAAACAGAAACATTTACTGCAAGTCAGACAATTCAGGCAGTACAGGCATGAAAGAGGCTCCCAATGCACAAGGTCGAAAGCCAGGCAACAGCAGATCCTTCTGCACAGGATCACCCAATACTCCAGGACGGCCCCAGGCAGGCATCAGTACATCTACTATGCAATACGAGCACAGGCGGACCACGGACACACGCAAGTCTGTGGCATTGCAAATCTACTAACCCACATCTTTTCCTATGGAGATTAAGAGTTACGCAATGGTGTAAATAAAAACTCTGGCCCCAAACACGCAGGGGCCATCTCTGCCCCAGAACCATCCTCAGGGAGAATTCTCTACATTCCCCTTTTCCTGCAGGGAAGAACTGGCCTGAGAAGGGCAAGTCCTCCTCCCACTCACCACAGTGAATATACTCAAGGAAGTTAAAGCCTCTAGGATTTAGTAAAAGGATGCAGCAATGGCCATGATGTCAGTGATGCCCAAAACCAGGATGGAAGAGAATTCAGTCAAAATAGGCTATTATATCGCAAATTCAGTTTACTGTTTATCAAACAAGCTCCTAAAACAGATGCACTGACTTTGTAACTATACCTGTAGGAATTTCAAGCACCAGAAAAATACAAAGACACTATCAGTGTTTCAGTTTTTTTGAAAATTCCTGGCGTCTTTCATGCTATGAATGCTCAAGAGCTTTCAGCTGTATATACCCCACATAAAACCTTAGTCCAGTGAAGCCTGAAAGGATTTTGCTGTTGATTCGAATGAAGCCATGTTTTCCAATTCTACATACTATTTACACATCAATTGATTTATTAAACTTATAACAGCAACCATAACGGGGCACGATCTGTTTTCAGCTTGGCCCACTTAACTGTTCTGTGAACACTTTCAACTTCAATTTGCTGACTTTTCAGCATTTAAAATGAGTAACTTTACCATTTATTTCTATCTTTTTTTCTTTCTCGAGGGAAAATGGAACCATGAAAAATCTTCGGTCGCTACATTTGAAGAGCTTACAAGTTCCAGAAGCTTTGCAAGTAGAGATTGGGAACTGCCTGAACTGCAGTTAGAGGGGCTGCAGAGTTTACAGAATCCACCAGTTCCTTCCTGCAGAGTTTATAATCTGTATGGCTTCCTCCCAAGGTAACCAGCATCCACTCTGAGGTACAGATCATTTCACCCACCCCTAGAAATTCACCCTCTGGTTAGGTCGAAGGTGCTGGCCACTTCACGCTCAGCACAAAGACGCTGCCATTTCTCAAAAAGGAGGAATGGAGACAGAGGATGGAGATTTCTCCCACAAAGTGTAGGTAGCACTTATATGAAAATAAATTCTTCACTACTTAAAGTACAGTTTCCAACAATAAACTGAGTTTACACCAGAGAAACAGCGGCACTGTGGTACAGCTCTCTCTACCCTTTTGCAACATGGACAGTCAGGCTTCTGACAGTTCAAAGACTGCCAGGAGATCATACCAAGCAGAAAAGACACCGATCTGCTGTAAAGGCTGGAAGTTGCTCCAAGACTTGTTCCAGCAGCTGCCAAGGACCGCAGTTTTGAACCTTACTTGGAAATGTAGTAAGACGTACTAAGCAACACCTGGCTGCACCATCTGATAAGGAGGAAGAAAAAATGATACCTGCAGCTGTTAGAAAAACAGACCAAAAGAAATATACCTCAAATCAACCAAATACAAGGCATAAGTTACATCTCTGTAGAGAAGTGCTTTTCATTGCACTCATACTTCTTCCCCTGGAAAATAACAGTCAAACCTCACGAATGGAAGTTCTTAGTAACCCAGCTATGTCTCTTCCACAACTGGCTTCTGTGGCACACGCTTCCACTTCCTTGACCTTCAGTGTCTCACTTAAAAAGCAAGCCTCCTCATGCAGCTTTCCTTCCTTCCTTCCATCAAAAAACTTCAGGATGTACAGACAGCAAAATATGTGAGTCGTGCTGCAAGTTATCCAAGTGAACACCAATTCAGGATACCTTACGGCTTTCAGGGGACAAGGAGGCGACGAAGCAGGCAAGTACATGCACAAGATGCCACAGCCACCTGTTGTCCTTGATACAGAGGCAACTGCATCAACATCAGAAAAAAATGCACACACAAATGAAGAACAGCACACAGGTATTCACATCCTGGCTGCCTCTTGAGTTCTCAAAACACTAAGAGCAATGACACATAACAAATTCAATTTAATGAAGAAAATGCACTTTGTGTAACAAAAAGAGGAACTTAAACTAGGTTCTTTCCCCTACCCAAATCTGTGAGTGGTCCAAATTAAGTGATGTTGCTCCCTAAAGGAAATACAAGGAAGTACTGATGCTTATTGGTGCAAAATCCAAAGCAGTTCCCCCTTGTCCAAGCCTTAACGTTAGCAGTGTGAAGGAGTGCAGCCTGAACACGGGAATGGAATTCATTGCTGTGATGCAAGTGCTCTGAGCAAAGCACTCCCAGGTACCGATACGCTTGAACACTGACATCACCTGCCGTACAAAACGGGACTAACAAGGGCTCGAGTTAAAGCCAGCTAATTACACATGATAAAAGCAAAGGACAGCTACACTTCAATGTGAACATTTTCCTTCTCTCATCGTCGGAGAGGAAGCACATACCTAAATTAACTAGAAGAAGTTTTGTCAACAGTTGATCATACTCTGTTTTCAAAGGACGGATGATGCTGGCCACCCATTCCTAAAACACCTACGAGTATGTCTGTGTTGTTTCAAGAAAGCACATGCTAACACCTGCTAAAATATCCACCAAGAGATGACAAGTGGAGAAGTCTACATGTATCAGAGGCTGACACTTCCACTATTAACCACAAAATACATTTATGTTTTAGAACTGAATTAGCAAGTCACTCTGGCACATCAGCACGGAAAATGTCTAAGATACTTAATGTACTTTTTACCCAGAGTGACTTAAAAGCCAAAATGCGATTTTTCAAAGCTGACAAATTACACTGGGAAGTCACTTGGCCACTGTGTGCAAGCAGCTCTCCCACACTTTTCAAGAGCTCTACACAAATGATGTCCCTCGTGGAAATGGATCTTCAAAGAAACTTCAGACACTAGGATGAGGGAATGTGTTCTTCAAAAGGAAAAGGATCTCTCGAAATCCTGAGATTAAATAAGTAAATAATTAAATAACATTAAACGCAAAATATTTTTGCTCAAGAAGGTTAGGTGCAAGAAAACAGTGGAATTTGAAAATTGATTTCCATATGCTTCTATGGGAAGATCGGCAAAGGCCCGGGGCGGCGGGGAGGGGGTAAGGAGGTAATCAAGGCCTGAAAGGCTTCCTTCTCTAATGGTCCTTGGAATACCTATTTTAGATCAGGAGCCTAACAACGGCCGTGGGGGATTCTGACAGCTTTTCTTTTCCCTTGCTGTAGCACCTCTGCGGATGCCTGGGACTCTGCAGGTGAATCCTGTTGTTAAAACAGCTGCCTTTCTCTGCATCTTTAAAGAGGTATTCAGATTCTCTTAGCCTTACTTAGTTGAATCACTCTGAATAAACAGTCTCCACCCATCAACTACTTCTTTTGTGTAAAGCACCTATTCAAAGGCAACCACCTTTATTGATTGCTAGGCTGGCCAACCTGAAAGCTGAAATGTCACTAAAAAAAAAAAAAAAAAAAAAGCAGGATACACCAGAAGGTCTGTATTGTTTCTCAAGGAAGCACAGGTCCAGGCGCTGCGCAGTTACATCAGGACAATTCCTTTCTGACTGCAGGAGGCTGCTCTAACAGGTTTAACACCAGCACATCCAGGAGCCAACTATCCCACTGACTCGGCTCCCTTTTGTCCAGGCCCTTTTCCTTGTTCTGACCCTCTTCCAGCACGACTCGAACAAGCCATCCAATGGGAGTCCACAGCATATGCCCCAGCTGGCAATTACTTGTACTTTTAATATTTCATAATAAAGCATTAGCCCGAGCTCTAAATAAGTTTTGTCACCCTGCTGTAAGTAAAATGCTGAGGGAAGAGGGGTGCGATGCTCTGGAACTGCTGCCTCGGAAGCCCGCACTCTTCTAAGTGGCGGGCCCTCAAATGTTGCTATTCAAAACAGAGGGGCAGGGTGGGGTGGAGGGAACACCTTCAGGTGGGAAAAACACCATGACTGGCAGACATCAAAGATAAGCCATCACCAGATTTCTTGCACCGAAGAAGAACAAAGAGACAATGCTCCTGAAATTCCTGTTCAGAAGTACCCCAGAACAGAGCCAGCACTTCCCACCTCAGCCAACCTCACCTATTTTCATTTGTAATCAAACGCTGATAACCAAACCTGGCCTGGCAAAGCTCTGCAAGTTTCAAGCCCTTCCTGGCTCCACACAAATAGCTAACTTTTCGGTGTATCACCAGAGAGTGGCATTTCCAAAGATACTCAAGTCCTGCCTTTGAAATCACTGCCTATAAAGATGATTCTAAATGGGGCGGGGGGGGTGGGGGGGG
>VFFE01007226.1:605767-955822 GCA_008921705.1 Burhinus oedicnemus
CCCCGCGCCCTCCCGCCGCTCCGCCGGCCGCACCCGCGGGGCTCTCCCGGCCGGGCCGAGCCGGGCCTGCCCGACGGCCCCGCTCCTAGACGGGCGTGCGTGTCCCCCCCGCCGTGTGTTTGTGTCCCCCCCCACCCCTGACAGCCGCGGAGTGCGCCCGGGGCTGGAGCGCATCCGGAGCCGCCGCCGGCGGTGCCGCGCTGCCGGCTGCTGGCTTTAGGAATTCATCTGGGCTCTCCGCTGGCCGTGGAAATGTCTGTGCATCCTCCTCCTCCTCCTCCTCCCAGCCCGGCGCCTCACCAGGTACAGCGGGCGCAAGCAGGAGTCCGCTGCGCCCTGCGCAGAAGTCAGCTGCTGGTGTTTTGTTGCTTGTTTCCTCAGAAGACTTCTCGTCTTTGTGCGTTTTGGGTCCCTGCTGGGGTCGGTCATCCATCCGGCTGGCGAAACCTAAAGGACGTGGAATTTAACAAGACCCAGAACATCAGCATAGGAACAGGAGGTCCAAATACTGTGTCTAACCAAAGGCAAGAGTCGGACGTTTGCCAGCACAGGTAGTTACAAAGTGCACACGCGCTGTATATGGCACTGCACGTACGGTCCCGTCCGTCACTTTCACTGCAGTGGAAGCGGAAAGACTGAGAAGACTCGGCAAGTGATGGGGAGCAGTCTTTCTGTTCAGAGTTGTGGGGGTTTCACTTCAAAGCCAGTACCGGGTTAGAGTGTGTGGCAAATAATAACTGTACAGAAAAATAAAATACTAGAAATACTCCATCCTGAAAGCTCGATGGAGGAAAAAAAAAAAAAAAGTAAAACTGCTTGTGGGGAGTGCCCTAATGAGTATAGGAGGAACCAGTTTACTCTTTAAGGAAATGGGTATTGACACTATTTCTAAAGCTACTAAAACTAGGCCTTTTAAAGCTATTATTGCTGAGATGGGACCTGAAGTCACAGGCTGCTTTTTAAAGAAATCAAGTCCTGGCCTGTAGGCAAAAGGCTTGTACCAGCTTACCTGGTATCCTATCTCCTGATTGAAAAGGGATTCACATGGAAAGGAAGGCTAAATTCCAGGTATGCGGCAGTAAACCCTGAACCAACTCTTTCCACAGTCTTTTGCCTGTAAGGTGTCATTGTTAACTTCCTTTGCACCGTTCTTCTCAAATATTGGATAAAGGTATACAAGTCAGGAATACACAGGACCTGTCTCAAAGACATGAGCTGTGCTTTGGTCAGAAATAACTCTCTTCCCTTGAAAACTCCAGGTAAAACACCTGCAGGTCTGGTGATCTGGAACGTGGAAATGCCAGAATTGCAAAACCAAAAGGCATACACGTGTATTCAGAAGATGAAACTGCAGCTTTAACTTACGTGCATTTGTGGTGGTGGCTTCTGCAGGCTGAAGTTTTGTCAGCCAAATTTTGTGTAGTATTACACGTGAGCTTTGTGTGTAAATCTCAATACCATTAAGCTCTGTTAAAGCGGAGCTGCTGACTGACAGAACAGCTATATGATAGTTTACCCCACGATATAGCTGCAAACATTAGAAAGTGCATTCTTATTGTTCTATTAGAAGGTTATTATTTTACCAAAATACAATCGAGGGAAGTCATTAAAAAAATTCATTGTAAAGTGTCTTTAACCTTTTCATTGCTGTCCCTATTATACCTGCCAACCCGCAGTGGCAGAACTGTTGGTAAATTCAATACCTTTATAGCCATCTTTACTTCAGTATCTCCTGCAATCGGGCACCTGATTAAACAAAAACCTGAGCAGTGGTCCATCTCAAGCTCAGCCCTTAAAACATGTTATTCACATTGGAAGTCTGCAGTGATTTAAGCCTGCATGGCACATACATATAAACTCACGGAGATTAGACCTATGAGTTCACAACCTAAGGCTTGTTTGCACAGACATTTACATAAATTGCTGTTAATTGAACCTGGTGCAAATTCTTGTACGGATAATCATCTCTGGAGGCTGGCAATGCACATCTCATAGACCTGCGGCTAGTATCTCTAGAATAGTCTTGGAGGCATTTTGGACCACCTCTGCATGAAGATTCCCATCCGCCCTCGCTGTATTTTCTAACTTCAGGGGTGCTGAAGCAGCCCGCCACGCAGGAAGTTTATAGCAAGCGGATAGACAGAATGGGAAAACAAGCACTGTTCAATTCAGCATCTGAAATCTGCACTAGAAACATGGAAATGCAAATCACATAAGAATTGTAAAGCTCACGCTGGAAAAAAAATCAGGATTTTAGTGCTTGGAGAAAATAAAAGTAGATAATTTTTTAAATTGCATTTATGTTTTTATGTTTTAAATATCCCCATTCCTTCAGAAAGACGTAATGAAGGGTGAACCAGCACATACTATGTTATGTTAATGCTGTAAATTAAAAAAAAAAATTGCAAAAAATGTCTTTAACAATTTAGGAATGGATTTTAATTCTGGGCTGTCACAGGGCAAGAGAAATTAAAATAACTGTTTTCAAACTTTCCATCATTCAAACTTATATAATGCATCAGAGAGGTCAAAACCCACTGTGGTCTAAGACTGAATGTGAAATTTTGAGCAAATGGTTTCATTTTGTTTTATTCCAGTGAAAGAGAAAGTAGAGATAATTTTTGTCTAATAAAAACCACACATGAATAAAACGACTCTCCCAAAATGCTACGACATTGCTTACATGATACAGCTATCCTTTTCACTCTGCATTTTCTACCATCTGCTGTGTTTTATCCCATCTCCTCTGGTCACTCTATCTGTGACAGTTGAAGTACTAAGTCTGTTTTCCCTAAGGCTGCACGTGGTTTGTATACTTTCTGGATATCATGACATCAATACTCAACAGTGATGGTAAACATGCTAAGGGGCAAGAAGAATTTCTCTAACTTCTGTATAACCTTCACACACCTCTCTGATCCTACACAGTGATGTTAAATGCAACGAGCAATAGTACAACTAAAAACAATAGTTTTTGTGTATTATCAATTACATTAAGAACACTGGGTGACATAGCTGTGCTGGTGACATAAAAGCCACCTGCTGCGGTCCCAAAAAAAGGACAACTCTGCCCCCACTCACAATTCAAATATCAGCGATGCTGATTAAAGGTATTCAAGGAGAGAAGAAAAACAGGATGTGTAGCTTGTATGGAGGCCGCAACTTGAGGATACAACGATGTCTTAAAGCGCAGAGACTAAAGCTAACATTGGCATTAAAAGAGGAGGTGAAGGTTAGTTAGAAAATCTTCCCCTCCCCCATCTTATTAGACATTTTCAGTGTTCTCTGCTTTAGATCATGCTATTTAGAAGTTACTTTAATTTCTTGCAAATGCTGACACATCCCTTCCAGCCAAAACAGTTTGGAGTAAGGCAGTTCTCTTACTAACCAGGAGTATTTTATACGCTGTACGAGGCAGCATTGGGCCCTTTCTAATACCTCACGACTGCTGGGTGAGGGCAGCTGCCAGGAGCCAGCTCCCTCGCCCTGACATGTGGCTGCCCCGCCACAGAGGATGTCGGAGGCATCGGAGGCCCGTTCTGCTGCCTGAGCTTATGCCTGCACAGCATCCGGAGTCCTCTCGTCGCCATCCTTTTCCTGATGCCCTCGCTCTTGCCAAGAGGCAGAACTCAGCTGACATACTAACGCAGGGAAAAGCCTGCTTGGAGGATCAGAGAATACAGCCCCGAGGACTTTGAGAAATAAGTCTTTATAAAACTTAAGACCAAAAGAAATGCTCAAATTTCCTTTACATTTCAACCAGGTATTTCTTTAAATGAACAATCATGCCACTCCTGAGTCTTCGTATAGGTTGGGGTTTTGTTTTGGTTTTGAGGGGTTTTTTTGGGTTTGTTTTTTTTTCCCCTCAATTGACACACAGGTTTCTTAGATCAAAAACTCCTTAGGAACAAAGGCAGAACTGACAAGTGTGACCACCATACAGGCAGGGTAATTCTACAGAATAAAAGGGAGAAAGTTCACTTAAATACATTTCCTGAAAAATGCTTGGAAAACTAAACTTGATGAATTTGCGCAGTGGAAAAACACACAGAAAAGTGCATCACGTAAGGGCAGCCGCAGACTCTCTCAGAGCATTTGCCGGGTGACACAGCATCATACAGCATTCCCGTTTTCCCTGTGTGGGTAAATGGGATGCACCACCATGCCCAGCTACCTCGGGCTCTGGAAGTCAGGCAGCTGGGCAGCAAGGGAGCAGAGGGGTGGAACTTGCTCCTGCAGCGACCCCACCCATTATCTCCAAGGGCAGCTCTGGATGATCAGAAAGTCAAGGCCGAAGCTTCAGTCCAAACTTATCTTAACATTAGCCTTTAGTGAGTGAAAGAAAAGCTGAGGTAACACAACATGCTTAAGCAATTTCCCTCACATCTCAACAGGTTAGCAGTGGCAAAGCTGGAAGTAAACCCCATCTTTCCCCCAAGATCCTGGTGTAGTTCTTCAGGTACCAAGCCATCCACTCTGCTTTATGTCCTGTTCTCAGCAGACAGCATTTTAGTGATAACACACAGCAAAAATAAAAGATCGACTGCTAAGTATTTGCTCCCTGTTTGCTCTGAGCTGTTTCAACAGCACAGAACAGACCTTAAGCTGACTCACCTAGCCAGCTAACACTACCTCTTGTCTAAAGACTCATCTGGAAATACAAAGACTGTATTTCTGTAACCCACGCCACTTTTTTCCCCCCCTAGATCACAGCCCGTAGGGCATATTGCAGGACTGCTTAAAGTCTCTGGCTGCAACACTTGCTGGCCCCATCTCCTTCTTTTCCTTCGCTGTGGGAGTCTCCAGCAGATAGGTGCAATGCAGAGCAGCCCTGCTGCTGGGACTGGACCAGCTTGACAAACTAGTCCCTCCCCCAGCCTTGATTTTCAGGGTGTAAAAAGTAGCATAAACCATTCCTCTAAACTATTTTAGCAATGACCAATGTTTCTAAATCCTTTCTGGGGAAGAACTGAATGAAATGTATTCTTTCAAGTATATAGTATATGCCATTGTATATGTATATATCTCTATATCTATACATATATGTATGTACAATGGTAACTGTAGAGAATGGCTAAAGTGATATGTAAGCAACTGACATGTCTTTCAGCCTTCTAACAACAGGGGCACAAGAGAGTGTTATTACAATTTTAGTCACCAAAATTCTTAAAAGAGGACAATTTAAAAAAAGTAGTACATTTTAAATGGATAAAACTAAGTAAGATCCCCTCTGCATACTTAGCAAATTTTGGAACAGCACAGCCTACTTATTCCTTGGACTGTTTAAAAACATAGCGTGAAAAAACTAGCAAGCAGATGTTTGACATTTACATTCTCAAACAGTTCTGTGATCACTAATGTACAGCCTCAGAAACAGGTTGTAGCCCATGTGCAAGTGTGTTTGTGTAGAGACGGAGTGGGAAAAAGAACAATGGTAAGCAAAACCACCCACTGCAATACTTTCACTTCTTTTAAAACTCTGCATTGTTGCTCAGAAGCTTGTGTTGCCAGGTAATGCAAAAAACACAGGTGTGCAAAAAGAAGTTAGTGTTTAATGCCCAGCTTGTGATTTGGTACTGAGCGTGACCTGTTTCATTCTCATTGACCACCCAGCCTCTCACACCTAATTGATTGTTATTTTAAATGTGATTATTTTCCTCCTGAAGGCAAGTAGTAAGCCAGCTGTGTGTTTCCCCGTGTCCCATTTGCTAGGTAGAGCCGATTCTGAAACCTCTCACAAACAAAATAAATGCTCACGCTAACAGTGGCTTCGTCATGTTCAGTTGTTCAAAGGGCTGCTGTAGCACCAGTGGAGTCAGCAGCAGCTAAAGGAAGGCAGCAATATCCAGCTGAAGCATTACTTACTATCTTTTGGCATTAAAGGCTAGAGAGAGAAAATACCTGCTATTCATTCCCTGAGGCTGCCACAGTATTGCTTTATACAATATACTTTTCAGTACTGTCTTGGTTTAATTTTAAATATCCTCAATTATGGAGGACTCAACAGTTTCTGTTGGGAGCTCGGTCCGTACTCTTGCAGATTTTGCTGTTAGGACGTTTCTCTTGATTTTTCTAGCCTACATTTTTATTTTCTTAACTTCATGCCCCAGCTAATTATAGCTCAAAGAGTGCCAGTAGAAAAGGGGGTGGGGAAGAAGGAAATCCCAACCAGCCCAGGAAAAATACAGTAGACAGTGCTTTGAGATGCACCCACAAAGCAACAGAAAATAGGCAGAGAGGGCCAGCAAGCAGCAAAGTGAAGAAATAGGAAGTGAGGCAGCAGTCATGAAGCAAGTATGCAAGGGAGCAGTTACCCTGCAGGGAAGGAAAAAGCAGGACAACTTTCAAGGGCAGAGATTAATGTAACCTGGGGGAGGCTGCAGTGACAGAATTTGGGGAAGAGAAGAGAGGAACCGAACTACCAGGGAAAAATGGCCAGTGGATGCGGTAGACAAAGACTCAAGGGGGAAGCAGAAGAAAATGGTAGTGCTCAGGTAAATGAGCATGAAAAGAGCTGCTTGTGGTTTTGTACCTACTTAAATTGTGCCTTGTGCCTCCTTAAACCAGAGGCAGAATTGCCTCAGGACAGGTCTCTGCCATAAAGTTGTGCAGGCCTACTTCACTAGTCAGATGTACAAAGGGATACGATTTGCAACTGAGGTTAAAACCGCGCTATGCTCCCAAAAGCAGTGAATGTTCACAGTTACGCAGTCAGAACTATACTTTCACCAGCGCAGTTTGTGTCATTCAGACAATGATAAGATAAGCCACGCTGGCAAAAGTACAGTTTTGCTGATGTAAATTGTATCGGGGGTAGATATACCTCTGCGGCAGCGTACAGGGGTGTAACTACACCATTAGAGCTCTTTGCTTGTCGGAACAGCCACGCTGTATTAGCAGATTGTCCATAACAGAGACATGATTAAGACAGGTAGAAGGAATTCTTCTACTGACATAATAAAATGACTTCCACAACAGCAAAAAACCCTCAGCAGAAGGTTTCTCCTGACAGAAAAAGATAGCTTTGTGGACCAGAGGGGTGTAAGATAGGGAGGTGCCTTAGATCAGTTCTGGAGCTTTCATATAAGAAAATACTTGCTTCTACAAAAGAAAACTCAATACTTCCAAAGTGTCTGAATATTAGAAAAAGGTGGATAAGAGCATTTAATTCCTAATATTGACACTTGTACCTTCATTTGCCATTCAACATGCACTTATTTTCATTTTTAAATAAAGGATTCTTGAGAAGAAAGTATTCTCAACACATTTTCCTGCATTTCTGTCTTCAACTTGTATAATAGATAACATACTCCGTAATCTTGTTTCCTCCTGTGCAATACAAAGAAGGTGAAAAATCTCTTAATGAGCACCTAGAGATGAAAGATTTGGTAGGCAGGGTAGATTTGGTAGATGTGCTACTAAACTTTTTTGTTTTTTCAATTACTTTGGTGGTCAGATGGGACTGTGCTCTATCTAAAATGAAACTTGAAAAGGAAAAAAACCCCAAACCACTATTATTAAAATGAGCGTAAGAGGGCTGTTACCTGAAATGATTCACTGAATGGAAATCTCGACTCTTGAAACAAATGTTTTCTAAGAACAGGGCAGACATCGGCCTCTTCCTCAAAAGAACTTCAAGTAACTAGAAAGGGCAGAAAACATTTAAACTCCAAATTTTCAGCTTGCAATCAGTGGCCCATGTGTTTACAGCTAAGGATTAAATCGTTTGGGATTAATGTCTATAAAAACATCCTGAAATCATAACAGTCATGCGGTATTTTTCCTGCAACGTCTTGTGAGCTGATAATAGACTGCTGGGGCTCTCTAAACTCACCGGTGGAATAATCTTCTCAGCTATGAATTTTGATTACATGGCAACTGCAAATAAGATTTTATCGAATAATTTTATGAACAATCTTACGTACTCACTTCACATAGACTTTCTGAGTTTGTTTCATTAAGTTGTCTGTTTTACTCTATGTCCTTTCCCTCTCAGAAGTGGCTGAGGGTAATTCTTAGAGTGCAAATGAGCCGCCTGAATAGTTCAGTAAATTATTTAAAAAATGGTCAAATGCAAAGAAACCAAAAACCAAGAAAAGGCCTGAGGGTAGACCCTAACATCACTAGAATAAGAATTATACAGAAGGCAATCCAAGAGAAGGGCTGAGGAGAGCACTGCTAAAGTGCCCAGTACCACAGTAGATTAGAGCACTGGCCTTCTACCTCTAGAGATCTGGATGCAAAGCCTGATTTAAAATACACAGAAAAGTAAATGTGATGAAGTCACCTTAGAGCCTTCTGAGCAGTGGTTTACGTGTAAAAATACCATGTGTTGAAGGACACCAATGTCCTCCACAATTACTTATCACCCTACACGCACATACACACACACACAATAAGGCTAGAAAGTTGCAGAAACGGCCTCTCTGACTGAAAAGTAATCTTTTTTTTGTTTTCTGTTAGTTTTTACCTGGTATTTATAGGAGCTTTGCTATGGTTATAGTTACATGCAATAAAGAACTGAGTAGCGAATAGTCTACCAAGCGACATGAAATTCTGAACTGTGGTTTCTGCTGTAAGTGGGGATGATTCCCCTCAGAAGACCTAGTCTGTCCTTCTCTGGGTATAGACTTAATCAGTAAAAATCCTGCCTGATGTTTTTGTGTAGCTGTGAAACCCCTGATCCACCAGCCAATGGACACGATTCACCACATTCTGCACACTTTTCTTGGGGTAATCTTAAAGACAGATCCACAGATGATGTTTCTGGTCTAGACTCCAGGTTACTGACACAGCAAAAGAGAAGAAATATTCCCTGTGCCTACTTGCATGCGGTGATTCAGTAGAGCTGGTATCATTAGTTCTGTCCTGTGATGAATGCCACATTACCCAACCATGCTGGAAAAGAATGAGCGGGCTCAGATTTCATATCTGGAAACTGACAGCTCTTGTAAAACTTGGTGCTTGGGTAATATTGCATGTAAATAGGAACGACAGCAAAATCTTGTGGCAGCAAATTGGGGATAACCATAAAAATGGAGAGTTTTGGAGAGCTGGGACAACAGTGGAATGAAGAGAAAGTAAGATGAGAGTGGTGTATAATAGTTCAGTATACAAAAGTTTGGTAACACGGAAACTAATAGAGACAGTTCCTGGCATGATTTTGGGCTAGTGCTAACTGCAGAGAACTGCTGTACAGCTGGAGTACTCGTGTGAAAATGTTAGCAGCATATGTAATAAAAACCACTGAGCTGGAATTATACCGAAATAAGTTATTATTGAAACACAGCTGTACTTTGAACAAAGCGTTGAGGAATTTAAAAGACAACGATTTGCCAAAGGGAACAGCATAAACTTATCTCAGCCAGAGAGCCACAACCAGTTCCTGTGGCTGCTCCCCACCACTGAGTGCAAGCCTCATTTGCCTGCAGTAATGAAATGGGGACCAAAAGCTTTAATTACATGGCGTGCTCCACATCGATTTCTATAAATTGATATCCTTTCTTCGTATGAACTAAACACACGTCAAGTGTCTTACAACTTTGTTCATCCTCTCTATCATTGCTATCACTCTTATCATATGAAAGTTGATCACAAGGGAACTGTAATTATTCAGCTAGCAGCTAGTGGCGATAACATCAAAGCAAAAGTATGTTTATAGGGTTAATGCATAATTATTTTAGCATCCCAAAGGCTTTGGACTGCCATACCATCCAATTATCCCAGGGCTATGTGAGAAGAGGGAACTTCATCTAATTAGGAGGGCCTAAACTAAGCTTTTAGGATCAGTAAAATACATCCTGTCACAATTCACACTGCGAGCTGTTTCTTCCCAAATTTTACAGAACATAACACTACCTTTTTTAGAATTTAGAAAATGAAACAAGTATGTTGAAAATCAGACTATAGAATTAGTAACTGCATTTTAGTTTTTAAATAGAAAAATCATGACATTTGCCAGACATCATAAATGTATGTATCAGATTTACCACATCTGAATGAGCAAGAGATCCATTAAGTCCTATGCTGTGCTTCTGCTAGGAACCAATACTTCATCGATATTCAATAAATTTAAAAAAAAAAAAAGGCAGTTGTTTTTTTTTTTTCTCCCAGTTATGATGCCTGTAGTTAGATATTTGATGCTGTATTTTCCAGGTACCTACATAGCCTGATTTTCAGACATGTTGAGCATGTTCATTGCTTCTATGGCTGCTGAGCAACCCTGAAACTTAAGCGTGTGAGTATGAATTAGATGCCGGACTACAGTCGTTCCATTTTAAAAATTAATCGCAAAATGCATATAACTAGTTGTGTGATCTCTAATGAAAATGGGATGAAAATGAATGGAAACATTTTTCTGCATCTCAGGTAACTGCCCAAACTACTGGGATATTGAATGAGTCACCTTTGACTCAATAAACCCTCCCAAGAAGGGCTTAATCAGCACTCAAACTTTTAAATGAAAAATTTGAGATGTAAAAGTAAAAATGCATTTCAGAAATTTGTGGAAAAATTCCAGAGCAAATCTACTTACCAATAATCTGTTCTCTGAATAATACCAGGAAGTTAGTTTAAAAGTGAAATTCCGTAAGAAATATTAATTTAGAATTCTCTACAGTTTGTAAAATATGCTGCAGCATGTTGAAACACTTGAAAAACTCTTACTGAGAAAGCAAGTTAAATTCTTCCCAACGAATTCTGAACAGTTGGGAAAAGTGGTGGAGACCACTGTGAGTAAAGGGAGATAGGAAAGTTGCTATGAACACAAAAGAAAAGGCTTTTGAGAATACAAATAATATAATGAAGAAATAGGTTGAACTTTAAAGAAGAGTGGCGTAAGTTAAGAGCTGTCTATACAGATACTTTGAAAATGTATATGATTAGTAAGGTTTTCTTTGATTATCAAGCACTCGTAATAAAGATTTGGAAACAGGATAACAAAATGATCTCCTGAATAGATATTCTGCTATAGCCTTTATGCATGAAAAATGAGAGGATGGAGTCAACTATCTATGAATGGAATACAGTTTCCTGATACAGTGGGAAGGAGTTAGTGTGCAGATAACAGCAAAAAGAGCTGTTAAAAATATTGCATCTAAAAAATGCCAGATAACAGACATCCACTGGTAAATGTGACCTGCAAACATCTTTAAACAATCCAGCAATATTAGAAGATGTTTGGCAAATGCTTCTGAATGTCACAAGGTTCTATGAATTATTAACTCGAACATTAAATAGCCATGCATTTTGTGACTCTATGCAATTCTGGTGATCTGCTCTTAGCGATGATCCTGCATGCTCTCTGCTGGTCATGCCTCATCCATAAACCCTTTCTGCAGACTTCAGAGGGCACAAGATTAGAAAGACAAATGCTGTTTTATTACAATGCTTTCCATTCTTCGGGGCTTATTTTTCATTTCAGCATTTTATTTATCATTTGGCATTCACATTAACTCTCCAAAGCAAAATTCCTGATCCCATTACACAGACACACTGCTCCATTGTAGGAATATACAGAATTATAATATCACCCACACAGTGCTTTCTGGGGCATTCTTTGGAAAACGGGTGTCTGACCCAGTGCAAGGCTGTTATGAGATCTGGTGACAAAATGGTGTAAGGATGAAAAGGCTTAGCTTCAGATTAATAAAATGTACAACATATACAACTATTATGCAGCTTATATAGCCTGTCACTTTGGTGGAGAATTTTTTATTTTAGGGGATGAGTCGGAGGAGGGTGAAAATGCAATGCAATTACTTTCCTTCCCCCTCCAGAACCAACCTAACCCTAAATCTGCATGTGCATTTCAGTTACTTTAAAAACAAAATTAAAACTATCCGTTAGTAAATTGAGATACCTGATTAAGGAACAGTGCCTCTAGTATCAAAGTTGTATACATGATTCAGTGCAATGCATTATTTTTTTTTTTTTTAAATTGGAAGGATTGTCATTCCAAGTTACTTTGAATTTCTCATAAAACAAACTCAATGTCACGCTGGGCATGTTCATCAGCAAGAAAACAAGGCAGCGTAACCGACAGGTCTAAATGCTTATAAAACTGTTCCTGAATTATCCAATTTTTGCTACATCCTCCAAGACTAGTTTCTGAAGCCTGCTCTGAGAAAAGATGAAGTTACAGAAATGGTGATATACCCAACTGTAAGGAATTCCAGAACTGTGTCATTCACCTACTATCAGTGTTCTGTAAAATGTTAAGACATATACAGTAGCACTTAGTAATAAAATAACAACACTTAAATGATTAGAAAAAATCCTGATTTCAGATGACAAAGGAAGAGATACTGTGTGTATGACGTTTACTACCTCCTTGTGAGTATAGAATGTCTCAAGGTTAATAACTGGTTAAAAGAGAAACTGCCTTTTTTTTTTTCTTATTGCAAATAACTTCTGCCAGGATCTTGACAAGATCTTAAGACCACAGTAATGATATCACCCTGCACAAATATTTTCATATCTAAGATGCTATTCTACCCTAGCCAGGCTGAAGAGTAGATGCTAACCTTGAAAAAAGTTTTGCTGCTTTGTGTATACTAGTACGATGTTGGAGAACTCCCCACGCAATGACAGTGGTATGTAATACTTCTGCAACAGCCATGGCTGTCTAATTTCTTGTCATGTTCTTCACCAAGAATCTTAAATCACTTTATAATAAAAAGGACAGTTTTGTGAGCCCCATGGCACAGCTGAAGGAACTGAGGCAGTGAGAGGGGAACTAATCAGCAAGATGTAGCAAGGCCTGGAACAGGAGCCCCCTCTTGTAGCTCCGGGCCTGCTTATATCAACAGTGCGCACTTCAGTGCATGAAATAGAATAGGTGGTCGTTAATCGAGGAGAGAGGTGTCAGCTGTATAACCATGTTTAAAGAAAAAGTTTTAGAAATTTCAGAAATCACATCACTGACTGATACAGTTCTACTTTTACAGCTTTTGAATGCAAACCAGTCCGTAGCTGGACCTCTGCTCTACGCACACTGGTAATAAAAAAGAATCTGCTGGTCCTTGACAACTCAGGAACAGACACAGAAATAAATATAGAGAATGATGGATTGATGCTTTTAGGAAGCCAAGCTGTGGGTTGAAGAATACAGAGGAAAAAAGCAGAGTCAGAACATAGAGCAGGAGGCGAGAGAAGGGAAGGATTAAGGGAAGGATTTTGCCTTATCCAGTACTTTTTTATGAGGCTGCTCCTGACCCTAACTTTTAGGGTGAAAAGGCCTTGTGACACAGCAGAGCTGGTGTGCATTTGTCACGCAGAGAAATAATTTGAGGAGGGTGTACAGGTGTTTCCTGTGTTGCAAAAATCATCTCTACACAGACTCTTGTTTGCTATTACCCAAGACTTCAAAGAAGATACCAAGACGGATGTGTAAATGGTCCTGCCAATACCAGGATCCACCATCTATTCTCTACTTAACAAAGCAGACACAGATACAGCTCCTGGGAATGCCTAGGAGGAAGCAGCAGCAGCAGCAGGAGCAGCTCTTCAAAAGAGCCCTAGATGTGAAGAAGATTCTTCCTTTGCCATTCCCTGCTGGGTAGCATCTCCAGTGACTCATGTACATTTCTAGAGTTGGGCCCTACATTTTTGTAACACAACACATACTATCTCACTATCCCGATTTTTCTTAAATTCTTATGCTGCTGACCAGCTGTACTGGAAGGCCCCTTTAGCAAAATTTCTTTTTTATTCTGAGCTGGTATGCTTCAAACCCAGTTACCCTTGCTATACGATGATGCTACTGTTTGTTTGCATCATCATTGTGTTAGGAAGCATGTCCTGAAAACGACATTTACGATTTCTTCTAAATCCTATTCTAAGTTTCTGTGGCACTCAGTTCTGATTTTTCAAAGCAAGCTGCCTACATTGAGACCACGTTTTTCAGAGGTGCTGAATAACCCATTCTGACCTGAAACACTTTGCTACACATCAAAAAAAGGGGTGCTGAGAAGTACTGAGAAATCTGTGGTTGGAAAGGGGGAACCAAATAGGAAGCTAGTATACTTTGCAAAGTCCTTATCCGTGTCTTTCCTCTTCAGACCTCCAGTGCAGAGCAACGACTGCGAGGTGGCTGCAGAGGAGCTGATCTGCCAGGCACTCTGACTATGTCCTGGGCTTGGGTGGGAGGACCTATGCACAGCCCTGTGACCTGAAGTGCAGCCCTTTTGCAGGAGAGAAAAGAGTACAGCCTTGGGCAATGAAACCTAATTTCACTCCAAGGAGTTCTAGTTAATGGGAACTCAGAGAAAGCACGATTATACCACAGTGACTTTCGAAGGAAGTACAAAACGCCTGCATCTCCCATGGTCCAGTCACTGCATAGCCTCTCCCGTGGGTGTTGGCTGAATTAAAGTGAATTAAGATAAGGGGAGCTGGGTGGGTAATTAAGACTTTTATGTGCTTGTTTTGAAACAGGATCCAGTAAATTCACAGCTAAAATTTTGAAAAAATAGGGTAGGTTAAGCATTTTAAGTCCACCATGTTCTTACTTGCAAGATGCAAATCTTTTGAGCTCCTTCTGAAGCATCTCACTGGAAAAGGGCCTATAAATCATGACATACCTGACTTTTGTTGCTTGGGACACTACAAAAACTAGGGAAATGTGTTTAATGAACATTCTTCTTGTTCAAAGCATTTCAGTAGTTCAGCTCTGATATTGTTTCAAAACTGTTTTCTCAAGGCCCTCCAGCACATGGCGTTACGAAAAAAGTTGTCAGACTGGTTTTAACACATCTTTTCAGTACTGATAAGCAGAAGTTCACTGAAATTATTCTCAATAAGATACATGTGGAATATACCTTTCTTAAGGCTTTCTTGTTGAATTCAAACTTTAAGGAGACCTGTTGCATTGTAAGCTTAAGCAGCCTCTTTCAAAGTTATTAGAAAAGTACAGGGATGTGTCACATACTGCGCTCAAGAGAGCCGATGTCACATCCTGTTAACCGTGTCTGCTTTTAAACCTGTTTTGTAAGTAAGTACAGTGAGTGGCTGACAGTCTCCAGCTGCAAACAGCTTTGAAACTACATGAGTGAGTTTCAAAAGGAAGCCAGACACTACTGTATTTTGGTTGCTAAAGGTAAAACACTCAATAAATAGCATGTTTTTCTTAATGAAGCAAATGATTTAATCTTGAGACTACTTTGCTTATCAATGCCATCATTAAAATGGTAATGGGCTTTGAGGTCCCTATTCAGCATGGTATGGCATCATACCTTTGCTGCTATTGTTTCATCCTGTTTACACAGAAGTTTCTGCAATTCAGTCTGGTAAGAACAAGATATTAACCAAGGAAATAAATCTCCAAAATAGCAGGTGGCTAAATCTTTAAATCTACCTTAATAGGGCCAAATCTATCCTCTCCCTGAAGCCAGTCAGCCATTTCAGTAGGATGCAAGAGAGTTCCCCTGCAAGGTGGAAACAAGATGAGCTAGTAATGTGCTAAAATTACTCACAAAATAAGTATTTTACCAAACCGCGTACACTAGCCTGCTAACATGATTTGGTAAAACTTTGTACATCTTTTTTCTCTCTAATAACCAGGGGACTCGACTGAACACAGCTAGAAAATGCCCTATTTAAATAGGGTTTTTTTCCTCCTAATTTTCCAGTGTAAAAGTTAAAGCAAAAACAAAGCAAAAATACTTTTGCAGATGGACTCAGGTATCAGACCTGGAACTTTTCCATGTTTCCTTTTCCATACTTTTGCATTAACTAGCCTCTCACTGCAGACTAGGCCCATGCCCAAAGCTTGGCAGTAAAGGACTGGTCTGGGACGTCACAATCAACTTCTGTTCAAAGCAGCCACAGATTGTAGGTCTAGTTCTCTGTTATACCTAAGCTGTGCTTTGTGCCTTGTTATATTATCTGGTCCTTATGGGGACCTCTAAGACATCGATACAGATTTAGAGCTGCGTCAAGGTCCCTGCCATTTACCCTTGAATAGAAAGGCCTTTGCCAGAGCCAAGAATAACTAGAAAGCAGCAACTTTCTGGCCACACCTCCTTCCTCACATCATCCCTACAGAAAGGGGTGGGGGGAATAGATAGGAAGCACCATGCTCCTACACCAAGCACAGGAAGATTTTGTTGTGACTGTTTCCATAAGGCTTAACATGCCCTTTACTTGTCCAGAGGGGCATAAAAAGGGTTCAGCCTAACAATGAAATCAGACCCTCCCTGCCAGTAAGTGAAGGAATGGTTGCTAACACAAGTGCTGCTTCTCCACAATATTTAGTTTTCCCAGCTTACTGGGTTGCCTCAACACACATGGAAATATGCTGATAATAGGTGGGACCATCAAGAGTTTCTGTGGCAGTCCCAGAAGAGGAAACTTTCTAACCTGGCATTTTCACCTGATAATGAGAGACTTGTGGGATCCCCCTGCCCAGATCTGAAGGGCTGCACAGCAGCAAAGGCCTGTGCAAGCATATGGTATGAAAGACTGTGTCTGCTGACTGTTCTGCATTGCCAGGAGAGTTGACAAAACCAAGTAATGTTGTTCCACATAAAATAAGCATGATATACCTAAGCAATTATTGATCTTAAAACTGTGGCTAAAGACTGTCTAAATATTTTCCATGATTGGAGGCTATGGGCTACATTGACCTACAAGGTATCACCCAGGTCCTCCGCTGAGTTCTTTTTAAGAAAAGCTTTGTGGCCCACAGCACTTTAACCATTATTGGTTTCTACTTTTTTCTTAAAACAGGAGTAATGGTACAATAGATTAGTTATATTTCACCACAATTTGCTTACATCCTTGTAACTTTTATTATTAAATTTAGCTTTTAGTAGCAAATGATTTGGGAAATCAACTTGACAAATTATCTCACATAAAAAGTAGAAACAGTAACATTCATTGTGCATCCTTGAATGTCCTTGAGTTAAAGGGCACGGATGCTTTTAAACACTGAGTAGCTTTCAGAGATGAAAGAAGCTAAGGGATGTTTATTTACAACAATACCTCCTTGACAAATAATTCAAAGGCGTAAAAGGAATAGCTGCACAGTTTGCTTGAGTGACTTTTGTGCCCTTAATGAAATGTACATGCATACCCTCATCCATCGACTGTATGCATACCTACCTGCTGTGTTGCCTGTACTGACACACTCGGTGTGTTCCCTCACTCCTGATACATCTGTAAGCCTGACAGCTCAGTTCTCCTCTGTCGATCCTCAGGCTGGGAGCAGAATTGGTCCCGTGTACAGCAACTCTTTTTTTTTTTTTTTTTTTTTTTTCTCAGAATACCTGTGCTTTAGAAAAAACACGAATCTGGAAGAAAAGTAAAGAAGAAGCAGATATATCACGGTATCTGTCTTGTGTGGGTTTTTTCAGTTCTTCATTCTAACTCTGAAAAGCGATTCCCCACCCCTGTGATTGAAGATCTATTTCTCTTTAAGAGGAAGACAGAAATCAGACAATGAGAACTGGAGGGAATAGGGAGAAATGATGCATGACTGGTACTCAAGTTGAATATTTTTTGCTCGTTCTTTAAGTTTGTTTTCCACTTTGAAAGTATTTAGTTTGGGGTTTCCTTTAGGAGCAGGGTTGATGAGGTCTCTCTTTTAATGTAAGTAACAATATTGAAAATTGTTAAGCTAAAATAACAATGCTGAAAAGAAGATGGATGCAAGCTTAAGGTTTTGAGTCAGTGTTCACCTTCTTTCACACCCCTTAACTTTCAAAAATTCAGGCCATCAAACAAAAATTACTTGCATGCAAAAGGGCTGCACAGGACTACTGCAGACACATGGGTAAGCTCTGCACCTCATGCTACATCAGTAAGGCCGTTTCTGTTTTCTTAATAGTTTACAATACATAGAGGATAAATTCTGAGAGTTTTATTACATCAGGAAATGTAAAAGTCAGGTACTTAACTAATACAGTTTGTTGGAACGTTTTTTAAATGTTTCCTGACCTGACTGCAAGAGTTACCCAGCCTATACAGTTTCAGCTTCTTCCTCCTCCATTAGCAAGGCTCACCTATGATATTTACTGCATCATTGCATCCAAGCCAAACTTGGTTACTGCGGCAACTAAGTTTTTCTTCTCAAGGGGTCACAGGGAAACACATCCTTCAGGATCCCCTAGTAACCGTCAGCCAGTACGACTGGGGAACATCAACAGTGAAATGCCTGCTTTCCATCGCTAAGGCAGCGCCGCCTGTGCCTGCAACAAGGGGGGGCAGAGTCTAGTTACATTCCTGACCCACTTTCACATCCCTCCCTCCTCCTCCTCCATCTCCTCCTCCCTCCCTGAGCACAGCAGCAACCAGCAGGGCAGCAGGAGCCTCCATTTAGCAAGCCTTACACACCCGCAGCCACCAAGCTGTGTGCTGTCTCCTAGCAAGCAGCAGAAGCGCAGGTTTCCCCAGCAGCGTGTGGGGAATGGGAGGGGGAACTGCAAACCTCCTGGAAAGGAGGTCTTCCCTCTCGCCACCCTTTATGTACAGCGATGGTGCTTCTGTCTTTTGTCCAGCTCTTTCACACACCCGCATCGAAGCATGCACCCGCATGCACCCGCACCAAATGCAGTGTAAGGCTGTCCCCCTTCCCTCCACTCCCCAGCCGGCCAGCCATGCTTGGACGAGCGTTTAGTTTCCCTTCTGCCATCCCCTTGCCTCCCAATTTGCCTGGGTGCGCGCCTCTGACTGTCCTGCTCCCCTTCTCGCCCACCTCCTTTATGTAACCCCGCCATTCCTCTCCCACTCTCACACTTCCCAGGGCTCGTCCCTTTCCCCACATATTGCAAAACCTCCTCCCGCCTCCCAGCGCGGCGGGCAGGTAGGTGAGTAAGAGGAGGGAGCTCCTGACTGGCTTTGCATCCCTGCGGCTGCTCACAGCACCCACGAGGGACACTGCCTTCCCCTCGGGCAGCTGAGAGGGATTTCACCCCACTCCACGCCACCCGGGGGGGGGGGGGGGGGCAGACATTAACCCCTGTGCCTCACCTCACCTTGCCTTGCCACCCGGGCTGCCCACGTATCCCTGGCCTTGCGCCACAGGCAGCCACAGGCTTCATCAGGCCGCAGGAGGCCATGGCTGCTTGGGAAGGGACACGCAGACAAGGCGGGGGGGACCTCTGCTGCCTGGGGGGGTGCGGACACGGCCTGGGGGGTGCATGTACCACCCTGGGGGTACCAACATTGGGAGTGTGGCTGGGCCTAGCGAGGCCCGGGGGGGGGCTGCCACCCGGGGGGCAGGCAAGGCCCGGCTCCAGGCCTCAGCTTTACTCATCTCCCCTCAGGGCGCGGGGCCACACCTGAGGCAAGGAGAGGGGAAGGCGGCCCCAGCACCCCAAGCCCCGGTCCCTAAGCAGGTGGCTGGTTTCAGAGCTCCCTCCTCACAGGGACCTGGAGGGGGGCAGCTCCCCGATGAGGTGGGTGTGCCAGGCCACGAGGCCATGGGCAGGGGGAACATCTCCCAGGGCCACGGGGAAGCCCTGCTGCTGGGACAAGCACCAGCCCACCGCGGTGACTGCAAGAGATGATAATGGCAGCTGGGTTTTTTTGGGTTTTGTTTGGGTTTTGGTTTGGTTGGTTTTGTTTGTTTTTTTTTTTTCCCTGGTTGGTTCTGTTATTGTAAAATACCAGCTATGACCACAAGCAGGCTGCTCTCCAGACGTGCTGCGGAGCCCACCCTGCGAGGGCATCCTGGGACATTGGCGCAGGATGGGGCTCGCACCCAAGAAGTGCTCCAGTCCTGTGGCGGTGTTAGATGCTCACCAGCCCAGGACATGAACTGCTGCTGGCCAGGCAGTCCCTGGGGAAAAGAAAAAGCAAAAAAGTGGCTCCTTCCTCCCTCCCATGGTGGGAAAGAGCCTCAGTTTTAAAACTGGGACTTAGATTTCATGTGTTGCTTTCTCAGCCCAGGGGTTTTGGGGTTTTTTTAGTGGAAATGGGAATAAATATAGCTGTTTAATTTCTGAACGCAAAAAGCGGCTGCTTAAAAAATTGTTCACTGTTCTTTGTGCTTGTATAACTTAAAACCACCTGTTTTCAAGTTTGGGCTTGATACATATTTCTGCTCCGTTCCTGTAAGCACTTCAGCACATGTTACACACATGCTTACGTCTACGGAGTCGGGGGCCTGAATCTTCAATGTCACCCTAAATCTTTAGTGCTGTAGCACATTTACAAAACTAGTTGAGTAATAGATTAATAATGACTCAAAATAACATGACACACAAGCACTATATTATTTCCATCACCACAGAAAAGGTGGTTTTCCAGATACTCTCTCTCTATATAAATGTGCACGTAGCAGAGTTTTAGGTACTGAGTATCTAGTAGATTTGTATTTTTAATTATTAAATTTGAACTAAATGTTCATACTTCTCATTTAACCTAATATTTTACACATAAAAGGGCCCTAAAACATTTAAGTAATATTTACATAAGCTTTAAATTAGCATGCACTGTCCTGTGTGCTGCCAGTACTAAGCTGGTAGCAGTACCTAAAGAATCTTTAAACCTTCCTCAGGTATTTCTGCAGAACAGTGAGTTGACGCCTATCGCTAGCCATGCACTAGGGAAGAGTTACACACCTGCAGGGATGTTTGTAAGGACACGAGATTACACACATTATTTCGCTCCCTGGTAATGTTTTTTAGGTCGAGTGAATACACTGGGCTTCCCTGCGTTTGTTGTGACCATGACAGTGACTGCATGCAGTGAAGTGCGCTTGTCACTGACAGACATTTAAGTGGAAATGAGCAAAGAAAAACTAGGAAAAAACCAGGAGAAACCACCAAGAAAATAATAAATGCAGAACTACAACAGCGATAGATGTAAAAACTACTAAACTAATTTTGAGTCCAGTATTTTTCACTGAGATAACCAAATCTTGTGGTTGAGATAAAACACACTTCTGAATAGGCAGCAGTAGCTGCACTGCAAATGCATTTCTTACCTCTTCAGAGCTTTTCAGGAAATTAAAGAACAGGGACTATTTGCAATACTGTTTGATAGCTTATTATTAAAATAGTAGCATCCCCATTCCTAAAGTCAGAACACACAATTGAAACAAACTGCTAGGCTGTTTAATGAACGATTGTTGATGAGCAGTGTATATACCTTTTTCTATAAAGGATTTTTACTTCTTACTGGGCTTGCAAAAATCCTATCCAAATCAGCAACTGCAAGATAATTCCAAGAAGAGCTGTAGAGAAGAATGTATTGTCTGGATTTATTGCATAAAATATTGCTTTGCAGTACTTTATAGTGAATACTTTATAGTATGTATTAAACAGCTTGTTTGGGGAGCTTTTTGTGCTACTTCCTAGATGTAGCAGAGAAAGGGAGGTGAAATTGTACGATGCAAGTTGGTACAGACACTGAGCCTAGCTGCAGTTGCTCAAGTCTAAAGCTGCTTTGCATGGGTGTATTTTCGGTATTGCAAGACAAATTTTAAGGTGAAATCTTCAGCGTACCTGCTGTAGTAAAGATGATGGTTGTAATACCCTGGTCAAGCACTCCCCTTTGACGAGGTCACGTTATGGATAAAGAGTGGTTTGCTACAGACCAGATACAGAAATAAGGCTAGCAAAGTGATAAAGCAGATGCATATGCAGGAGGTTTCGAAAGGCTCAGAGGAGCATGGTGGGGAGGCTGTCCTAGGCTGTCCTAGCCTGTCCTGGGCTGTCCTGGGCTGCTGGGACGGCACGAGGAAGTGTGCCGAGGGCAGGAGCCGGCAAGCAGCCCCAGACAGTTGCTTAAGATGGCCTTTATTTCAGGCACCGACTGCAGCCATAAAAGTAGGCGTGCGAGGGAATATCCTGGGAGAGAGAGCCTTTCCCAAACAGCAAGGGGTGCCTCGAGGCGCACCGCCATGAAGGCTGAGGTGCGGAGGGGCCCTGCTGTAATGGGAGGTGTGCGGAGGATCTGAGGATGGCATGGAGCAGGAACGGCTCTCCCTGTCTCTCCCTGCGGCCCTCAGCCATGCTGCTGGCCGCGGGGTGAAGGCCTGGGGCTTGGGGGTGAGAGGGCCCGTCAGACATGGCAACGTTGGGGGGCGTGGAAGGGAGAGGGAGAACAAGAGGCAAATAACCCCAAACAAACCCCTTTCTATACCCTTTATTTCAAAACAGACATTAGGGCCTGTCTTTCCTGCTCTCAAGGATTTTTTTGTTTGTTTTTATTTTATTTAAACCTTGCTGTAACTGCTGCTGATGTGGTAAAGTAGGCGAGGCCAGCAGCACACCCCCACGTGGGGCTGACCTCGCCGGGTTTGCCTTGCAGTGAGGCTGAAGCTGCTCGGCTTCACTGCTTTTTTACCCCGGCATCGGTCAGAAACTTTACCCTGAGGTAAAAAAGCTGCACCTCTTTGCACGGTGAAGGCAAGGCCTCGCTCTGCCTCAGCCATCTCTCTCGGTAATTGGAATTTCAGCAAGTACCTGCCCCTAAGATGAATGTTGTGCGGCATTCCCAGGCACGCCCCACCTCAAACGCCGCCCGATCTTCCTCCGGGCCCCAACACAGCATCAACAGCCTTTTCCTGCCTGGAGCAACGCGCGTCAGCTGCAGAGCAAGGCTCCCTGCTCCGCCTGAGCTACTGATTCATGCCGCTCTCCCATCAGCAAGCAGGGAGATGTCTGCCCCATCTTGGGGAGCTGGGTACAAGTAGTTACCCAGGTGAAGTTTGTGCTTGGAAAGAAGGTCTTTTTCTTTCTCCACTGGCCCCATTCTTGAAGATTTTTATGACCGATTTATAAACTCTTCTTAATTGTAGAGATAATGTATTTAAAACATATGTGCTTCCCATAGCGCTGTGCGCGCTTTGAATGCTGTCTGCCTCTTGCCTTGTCTACATTCACAGAAGGTACTCGTGCATATGGAAACTATCAGGCTACCCAAAAGACAACACACTTGATACTGCTAATTACACGGAGTAAACGCCGCTGGGACTATAACCGGTCTCTAGATCTGAGTCAGTGTTTTGCTGCTGAGCTAAAGAAGAAAGTCCATTATGTGCGCTCGTATTATAGCCAGCTAAGTCCCTGCTGCACATATTGCCGATTTCTGTACGTGCTACATGGCAGAGAGCCAAGGAATTGTAGCACAAACAGGATTTTATAACCAGTGTTATTTAAGGATGGGCAAACTGTGAAGCTCCAAAAGTTAATGATTCTAGCGCACTTTCAATTAATTTTTATTGTCAAGCTATATTTCAGGGTACTAAAGACCTCTTGTGATGACAAGAAGGAGTGTGTGGGAACAAGCGGGAATACAGTGTGCATTGTTATTCTCTCTGATTTATAGATCCGTGAATAACCTATCTGGATAACAAGTTACTTCTTTCTTCTCATGTTAGATGGAATTTATCTTTGCGTTGAGCTCCCCCCAGAAAAGGCATTTTAGCAATATAAATACAGTATCAGGCATCATATTGCACAAATGGTACATTTGAGCCTCTGCACAGAATTAAGTATCACCCTTTCTGCACTAAGGATATCTGTAATACTTGTGTTGTTAAGACAATCAATCTTACAATAACCTCATACAGAAATCACTGAATGGCATTAAAAGTATTAACTACATCTTAATGACTTACAAAAGGAACTTCTGACAGGATACTGTGTTTTAAAACACAAGTACCTACTGAAGTCTACATGCCTTAAGTTTCAAAGTCTGGATTAAAGCAGGCTGTGCACGAGCAATCAAAGTGATAAAACCTGGCCTCATATGATGAGTATCAGGTTCACCACCTCAGCTCCCTCCCTGTCCCTCCGAAACCATAGGCCAGCGTTGTGTGTTGGCTAACTGGCAGCACTGGCTGGCAGCTGGGTTTTGGCTGCCTTGCTCCTTGGGGAGGACATGAGTTTGGGCTTCGACCCAGACACCGGCTGATTTAGAGGGATGTGCTATGTTCAAGACTCTTTCAGATGTGACTGAGATTGGACTGCAGATTGGAAAGGCATTACAGGAAGACCAAGGGACAGAGCAATTGCATAAGCCTCATTTCCTTAGGAAACCTAAGGAAAAAAAACCCCAAAACCCTAATCCAAACCAAAACACACACTTTGAAAAGTATTGGTAGAGCTGGGCCATAGTCAGGTGTCCGGCTCTAGCTTGCAGCTGAGCAAGGCGGCTGCTCTGGTCAGCTCCTTCTCCACTGCCCCAGGTTACTGCTTCATCGGCTGTGCTGATTCAGCTGTTTTTCTAGCTGCCCTTTAAGCCAGTTCTGTGAAATGATCCACTTAAAAGACATGCTTTTCAGGGAGTTGGGGTTGGGGTTTTTTTTTAACCCAAAGGTCCTTAAAAAAATCTTTAGAGCTCAGCTACACAAACACTTGATTTGGTGTCATGGGACAGCAGGTGTAAGTGTCTCTGTGCATGTGTGAGGGATGAGGGGGAGCTACACCATGGGGCTCTGCTTCAGTCTGAACAGATGTATGCCTGTAACCCAAAGTGGCAAAAAACAGTGTCACATCTGTTCTGGTGTTCCTACTCTGCTCAAGTCCGCCAAGACCATAAAGTGACCTTACGCCTGCCTCTGCAGTGTATGTACCTACTGGGTGGTCACTCTGTGGTTGGCTGCCATCCTCACTGCAGGGTACCCACTGCAGAATGATGTCTTCCTTTGGACCCACCAGTTGTGGCAGACCTAGCCTACATTGATTTTTGCCAGTTAAGCTGTATCATAACCAATTTGAGAATTTAAATAATGGCAAAGCTATGCCTGCAACATTTAAAATGTTAGCCAGTGCATTAGCACCGGACTTATCTCCATGTGAAAGTTGGCATGTGACATGAACTTCTTGGACACTGTCACCCTGCACTTAGGCTGTAGATGTTCATGTAGGCTGTGGCAGAAGCTGCTGTTTCCAGCTCTTTCCTGGCACTGGAGGTTCCTGCTGCTTCAGATCCGGGGAGTAGGCTGTGGGGTGACCACTTCCCATCTTGCGTTGGGTGGTAGCTTATAATGTTGAAATACTAGGCCTCTGCTAACCTACCTCATTCAGACTGAAAAAAACGTGAGAAGCATTCAAGCACAGTTCAGCAAAGCAGACCTGAAGGGATGGTAACCACAGGCTGAGAGGATAGCCTTTTCCAGCAGCACCTTAGCTTGGGAGGATGTGCATCTGCAGCCCAGCCCCCTGCGTGGACATTGTTAGATTATCTCTAGAGAGTTTATTGCAGAGACCTGCTGCTTGTTTCTAGCATGAAACCACACAGATCCTCCTAATGGGGGCAGCTATTCAGATCATCTGTGTCTGCTTAAAAGGGGTAGACATAACCTTTGTGTATGCTAAGTGGGAGGTAGCTCACCCCTCTTTGAAATGCAGGTAAGCTACTTCATTGCTGATTGCAAACCAAGAGCATCTTCATGGGGAAGTTTTCTGCTGGAACCAAAGTGAAACTTTACCCTTGGCTTTCTTATTGCTACCTCCTGAGTCACCACATCCTTCTCTTGTCACCATCAGCTTTCAATTTAGAAAGTGGCAACAAGCTATGGTATTCAGCTCTAAGTGAGGAGTGGGTCTCTCTGTGTTTGTGGGGAAGGGATGAATTTATGGTGGGGTTAAAATTTGCTCTTTGAAAGCAGCGAACACCAAAGGGTCCACCTGACGAAAATGTTTCTGGTGCGCTGCAATTTTATGTTGCTTCCCTACATTTCTTGTGGAGACAAGCCCCAAGGAATCCGAAGACTTGGCTTATTTTCCTGATCCTGCAACAGATTTCCTGTCTTGCCCAGCCATGGGCAAGTCCTTTAGGTTCATATTTTCAAGTATGGGCTTTAATTTTAGCCTTATAGCTTGAGATACCCAGAATGTCTTGCACATGTATTAATCACTTACAGCTCTAGCCAAAATTAACAGAAGCTGCCTGTACACAGAAGTGCACTGAAAATTAGATGCTACTTAGAAAAAACAGGGCCAGCTCTGTCTTACTCAGCTTGCTCATATGTTCAGTGGAGACGATAACACCTGTCCAGCTGGGGAGACATCAGGATAAATTAATTAATGTTTGTGAAGCATGTGAAGCAATTAATTTTTTTTTTTTGGTAGCATTATTTGCAAATGTAAAGGAGAAGAACTCTTAGAGCATTGTTTCTCATGTTTTGGTATTTTTATTGGATTCAAATAAGGGTAAATATTACCTCCTTCAACAGCAAGCTTGCTGCCCATAAAGAATTTGGTTTTGCTTGGAAGGATTAGGGCACGAGATTTTGGTTCCTCTCACTTGTTTATGAGCACGAATTTGCTACACATAAATCACTGCAGGTCAGAACATTGCTGTTCCCTTAGCACAAGGTAAGAGAGCACAGAATCAGTCTTTAATGTTGTGCAATTGGACAGGATTTGGCTTGTCCTGATTTTGTGTTTGGAGAACTTGGGCTGCCCTTTGTGCTTGATGTTTTAGCTCTTTTTCTCTTGAAGGTCCAGTGGAGAAATCTGACTACGAGCGTTTGCATCACTCACTCACTGCCTGCTCTTTGCCCGTGTTCAGTGTTTTGCTGAAATTAAAGTGCAGTTTCCTTCTCTTTTGCTCTCTGTTGGATTTCCCAGTGTCTCACCAGGCTGCAGTTTGATGAACTCTTCAAGCTGGCACTGATGCTGAAAGAAGCAGCTGTATTTCTTTATGCCTGGTCCAGAGTGCATGTGGCTGTAAGGTGGACCCGATCAGGGAAGCAATCTGGCTCAGCAAATAACCATTTCTGGTTTTTAATCAGCTTCGTTTTGTGCGGTTCAGTTTCATGATAGAGCTGAGCAGCTGGGCAAGAGCAGGAATTGGAAAGAGAGGGAGTCAAGGCTGATCCTTCAGGTGGCCTTGCACGGTGGTGTTTGCAGAAACGCAGTCTTACTATTTGCCACCCAGTGCCGCTTCATCTTAGTGCCATATCTCTTGGTGGCGGGGGGTGGTGGCAATAAGTTAATGTTACTCAGTAGCCAGCAAGCAATGGGGATAAAGACCCATATTGTGCCTTTCTGATCCCAAGGCTATCTCCCTCCCCCTTTCCATTCTTTGGTTTACTCAGTAGAGCTACCCTGGTTCACATAAGCTAACAATCTGTTTGAGAAGAAACAATTAGGCCCACAGAAGTTGTTGACATCTTATTTTCTTTTTTTTCAATGGCATAACGGGTACTCCGGTCCAGCTTGTCCTTTTGTGTGCTCCATCCCAGGCATTCCTCCCAGATGCAAAGACCCCGTGAGGATGGGCACAGAACAGTGGCCCTCCCAGACGCTTTGAACCAAGAGACTGCTAATGACACTTAGCATTTCTCACAGACCACGATGTGGCTGCTGAGCAGGCTATTAATTGAAAACACTGCTCGAATTAGGCAGGCTCCCCGGGCCAGCTGCGGGCCGCTTCCCCTGCCTCCTGAGCCCACAGTGGTGGCAATTGCCGGGACCGGCTGTAGGGCCTGGGGAGGACGGACTGCAGTTGCAGGAGGCCATAAGAACAGCTCGGGTGTCTTTTCCAGGAAGTCGAGTGCACACTCCCTGCTTCTTCTTTCTCTGAGGTCTTTTGGAGCTCAGCGTAAATCAGATCCTGAAAACAGCATCCTGCTGCAGAAAAGTCAGTGGTCCTAGAAACAGACTCCTACTATAAAAAAATCCTACAGGAGCCAGATGCCCCCGATCCTGACAAAGATTGATCAAGCGGCTGGTGGTATCACCTTACACTTTGCTTTGGCGAGGGGGGAAGCACAGAATGATGGAAAGTTTTCAGGTGGAGTTGTATTTAAGGGGGGTTTTGTTTTAAGTGGGAAAGAGTCATTCTACACGATGCAGTGCCTGCATAGGGACAGAAGGAAAGGAGGACTATGGGTATCGAGGAGCAGTCATTCCGGAATGCAGCGTGCTGCAGATTTATGCTTTGTGAGATGTGGGATTAGTTTGTCACTGTGGAAAGGAAATTTATTAAATGTATCTCCTGGAGGTACGGGAGGCTCTGCGACAAGTCTCCTGGGGCAGGGTGAATCTTTGGGCAGAGAACCGCTCTGGAGATGGGAGAAGGGGGAGAGAGATGCTCAGCCTTTGCAGAACCGCCACGCTGAGCCTTCCTGCAGCTCCTGCTGCAGCTGAGGACCAGGTGCTCGTTCATCGGCAGTTTCCGACCCGCGCGGTAAGTCACGATACTTCTTCAACACACGGCTTAGGGTAATTACAGGCGTAACTTGCTTCCACTTCACCGCCCGTTCCCGCCTGCGGCGGCAGGTGCTCCCGCCAGCCGGGATCCGGCCCGGGCTCCGCGGGGGCGAGCGGGTCTGTGTGCGCCGCCGGCGGGTCGCTGCGCGCCGCCAGAGGGCGCTGCGCCGCCCCGCCGCCGCCACCGCCTCCCCGCCCCGCCGGCCCCGCCGCGGGCAGCACGGCCCCCTTCCCACCCCCGCTGCAGCCCGGGGCTGTGCTGGGCTTGGCCTGCAGGCTCGCCCTCTCCGTCGGATGCACCTCGGCCACCCGTGAGGAAAATGCGGGTGGCCGTATAGGTCCGCAAGGGGGAAAATGTCCAGGCGGCGGGTGCGGCGGTTGTGGCGTCTCGGGGATGCGCGTGTCGGGAATGACATCCCTGGCTGTGTGGAAGGATCAGCTTATGAACTTCGCACTCCTCGGTGGAGTCACCAGACATCAGTTAGCAGAAATGGTTTAAGGCAAAACCAGGGAGAGCATTAGTCCGGGAATCGCATCCCTTTGCTCATCTCCTGTGCTCCACAGCGTTTGGCCGTTCCTCCTCGCCCCATCGGCTGCACGCTGGTGTCCCACGGATCTGGGTTTGTTGCATGGAACATTCCTTATAAAGCCATCTCTTGGCACAAAGACGGTCCCTGGGAGCGGATCCTAGGTTGAAACGAAGCCTTCTTGGAATAAGTAAATACCAGGGTTTTATTTCCTATTGAGCTAGCAGATAGCTAGCTGCATGCAGTGTCCGACCAGATACGGGTGGATACTTCTTGTCTTCCTTCCTCTTTATATTTCCAGTCTGGGAAACAGCAAAAAAGTTAGAGAGAAGAGTTAACATCTGTGAGAGAGAGAGAGAGAGAGAAAAGGATGAGGCGGGCTGGCCAGGCAGCCAGCCTCAGGAGATGGTAACACAGAAGAGCTATTCATTCTGAGAGCCAGTTGCTCCTCGCCCTACTAGATTATAAATTGGACACCTTATTAAGAGCTGATCCTCCAGCAGCCCCACCCAGGACTGTGCTCATGCTCTAAACCCGTGGAACGTAATCCCATTTCACTATTGATGCCTCTTACTGGATAAGCACATGTGCAAGCAGGGCAGAGGATACTAGGCGGAAAGAAGCAGCACCCTGGCTGTTTTCTGAATGGTCAGTTTAAGAAGGCAGAGTTTTGGGAGAGAATGGGGAGGAGGGTGGTTTGCATCAAAGTTTGGGCCATCCTAGCTGGCTTACCAAATAATTAAACCAGCATTTTTTTTTTTTCTCATTTTCTCAGTTGTAACTTAAAAATACTGACTCACTGGCACAGTGTGTCAACCCAAATGTTGCAGCAGGAATCATCCAGTGGACAAGCCTGACGACATATAACCCCACCATGGCATAGGCTTCAAGTGGGCCTCTTTGGTGATTCCAAGTTTCTCTTATGATGGTTTGCTTGGTTCCTTATTTCTTGTCACATTAGCCTGAAGATCTGGACAGATTTAGGCAGAAGTCAAGTTGAACAGTTCTTGTGGTGAGAATTTCATGGGAACATAAGCTTAACAAATTCAACGAAGTTTTATCATCCTTGGCAAGACTTCCAAGCTTTTTGACCTTCATGCACCTTTCAGTCATTTCAAAAGTTCTCCGACTGGCATTTGAAATGCACAAAGTTATTGCCAGTTGTTGTCAGAAATAAATACCTGATGTATTCTTCAAGGCTTATTTTTGTGCTGAAGAAAACAGGATGGAGTATTACAAACCTGTTTTAGTGTCTCTGAACAGTATCCCTGCTCATACATACATGTTTTTCCTTCCAGGCAAAACCAGCTGGGGGGTTCGTGCAATGCTAGGTGCATTGTGAGGATTTTGCATCATCAGAGCATTTATTCTGAATATTGTATAGATACACAGCTGGTTTGTTCCCCTATTGATGCACCTCTGTTTTACTTTCCTTGGCAGGCAATTTAAACATAGATATACTGCAATTGAGCAGTGGTCAGGAAATTCAAAAGTAACATGGAAATGCAACCTTAAAACAAGGGCCCCTCCCTGTGTAGCAGTGAGCTATGGACATTGATCCAGGTGTATTTCAATGATATCTCTTCTAGACTTTTTGACTTGTTTTGCATCTCATATAATTGAAAAGCTGCTTTTGTGTTTGTTTTAGGAGGAAATAAATTTCTTTCAGATCTGATTATCATTAGTGACTCATTTGTCATTTGAAAATGTTTGTGTGATTCTCTCCAGGTTCTGAGTCCCTGACTGCCGGTGGTGTGTTGGAAAGCAATGACTCCTCAGATGTTCCTGGACACCTTTATGTATCTCCCTTCAGTTACTTTATGAGCTCATGAAAATGAACACAAGGCATCTTCGACATTTCTCTCTCTTTTCCTCTCCTAGTTTTTACATAGGGCACTTTTGCCAGTAACTGTTTCCTAGTAAAACAATGCCTCTGAATTCATGCTTTGTGTGTATGTCTGTCTGCGTGTGTGATTCCATGTGCCCAGTCTCCCCACCTCCCCAAAAGTGTGGGCTTGTTGGTCAGTTAACTTGGCAAAAGAATACAGATCTGAAAGTGAAGTTCCTGTAAGGTTAATGAGAGAGGCAGATGGGTACATGAGACAGCCTGTTTGTGCTAGAAGCATCACGGTGCTTTCAGCTCACCTCACCTTTTATCAGGCACCAGAGAAGTCCCACTGGAATGTGCCCTTGGAAATCAGATTTCATCCTGTCTGTCAGTCATGGACTACTTGTTCATACTGGTGGTTTTGGTATGTTTAGAATAGAGATGGGAAGGCTGGGTTGACAAAATGGAGTTTCTCTTTTGTTCTGCAGTTTTGAGATTTATGGTTGTCTCCCACAGGTGATCAGGAGTCCATAGTTGTGTCCTAGGCACTGAGGAATCTCAGGTGCACATACCTTCAAATTGGGTATTTATTTTGTTACAGAGCGATATAACCGTCAGATTTCAATGTAATATTAGAAGCGTGGATGCCCTTAAACCAATTTTTGCTAAGCTCATGAAGGCTTTGAAAATAAGGGCAAAGCCTTGAATATAAGCTGGGACCGAGTGGTCAGCAGGGCACAGAACAGAGCTCAAGCTTGTCTGGTGGTCTTGTTCTGCTGAGTAAATGGACTGAAGCATTCTTGTACAGGGTATTGTTTCTAAACCTGCCAGGTTGTAGAAATCAAGCATAAGGGCCAAGTTCAATCTAGCAAGTCATCTGATCAGAAATAGTGCTGAAGAATTGAGGTTTCTGCAGCAACAGTTATTGGGGTTTCTGGGATGAACGAGTTCAGATGAACATTAAATCTTCCAATAGTCTTAATGCCAATGATGGAGAATGGATGACATTATGGAAGTGTAAAATACTTTCCTATACCATCGTCAGCCCAGGCTCCTGTGACGATTCAGCTTCTGCCAACGTCCCTTAATTAATTTGCTGATCTCAGCCAAGCCCTTGAAGAGCTGGGTAATGGTGTTATTTGCATGGGACGTGAAGATGATGTAGAGATGGGTGTCATATGTGTACTGCTGACAAGTCAGTCCATGGTGCCACTGAATCTTCTCTAGAGGCTTTATATAGATATCGAACAAGCTGGGTGAGGGGAAAGAATCTTGTGTTATTCAGCAGGTGGAAAAGGTTTTGAAGGTTAAGGAAAGAGCAAGTGTTTATCATAAATCTCTTGAGTGTACAAGAGATTTATGTAAGGGATGTCTGAAGATGTACCAGCTCTGTTCCATAAGGCTGCGGACAGACATTTATTTTCAAACAGCTGAGCTGGTTGGAGAGCCAACAGCCATTCCAGATGCTTGCTACCAGTCCTCTGCTGATGGTGCCTGTACCATTTGCTCTGCTATTGGAAAAGGTGGTCCAAGGTTTTCCTAATCTGTCAGGTGAAGCCTCTCAGATAGTTTTAAGTGCTGACAAAAGTGGTGATTATTAACCCAGCTGACATTGCTTTACCTTTAAGAGAGAGCTGTTTACTAGTACAGCCTTACCCTCAGTTTTGGAAAGGAGGGAGAGAAGAGAAAAAGGCTGTATCGTTTCCTGCAGAACATGTCCACAGCCCCAGACAGTTCCTGCATTGCCTCCTACAGGTCTGAAGATGGGTAAGGCATGTGTGTGGGAGTGGATATGCCTACAGGAACAGACCATGTTACTCCTGTTTCGGTGAATATGTAGTTGGATGTTTTGTGCCAAGCATGTGTGTAAAATATGTGTGAAGTACACATGAGCAACTAAAATGGTGTATTTGGAGCTGTGTCAGACTCTTGTGTAAACAAGAGCTGTAGGATGGGTACACAGTGTGGTAGAAGCCCAGGTAACAAAGAGATCATTAGCATCCAAATTTACTAACAGAGCATTTACAAGAAATTTGTGTTAATTATTATGTTAGTACTACTGTGGTTAAAGCTGAACCAACAAGTTATAATAGAATGTTTAAGAATATCCATTTAAGAGTAAAGAAGAAAGCTCCTGAGCTCAAAGGATCATTCAGAAATGGGAGGAAGCAGGAAGAAAACATGCGAGTGGTTTTTAAGAGATCCTGGAGTTCTTACAGGGTTTCCAGATCCAAAAATATGGAACTGTCAAAGAATCCTTGACATGTGCACAGGCAAAATGGAGGAAACTATAATACTGTGTGTGGCCCAGTTGTAAATGCTTCTGTGCGCTGGTAGCGCTTTAACACGGAGAGCTGATAGTACCCACTACTATGATTTTCAGGTAGTGAAACATGCACTCCATTATCGAATGGTCCCCTCTGAGAACTGGTGAGACTCAGGAGTCTTCCCAGCATCCCGGAAACAACCTGCAGCCTTTCTGAAACATGGACATGAGCACATAGTTTTAAAATTCTCCCTTCATCAAGAAACAAAGCCACCCTTTTTTGTAAAGCTGCTGATGTATTGTATGACTCAAACCTGCAAAAGTGGGCCACCCTAATGTCTGAGTCTGGCTCTAAATGAGATCCCTAACTTACTGGTGATCCTGTTTCTGTACTGGGCCAGAATGGAGCATCCTACCTTAACAACAGTCTGAAACTCAAGTGGAATTTGGACTTGGATCCAAACTCAAGGCACAGGCTCTTCTCTAAATAAAAATAACTAGATCACAAGCTATTTTGAGGTGGTGACTTTTAGACAAGAAACATAGGGCTTACACAGGTTTTTATTCCTGTCAAATACATCTGGATGCTGTCTTTCTTCCAGCCAATATTCTGAAAGCATTTTCGTCATCTCAGAGCCTAATTACTTCAACTGGAAGGTGGAAACTGTAGTACAACTGACATTATTCACAGTAAGCACCAATGATTTTTTTGGTTTTTTTGTTCCCCCCCTGCAGAATATTCTGCTATTCTGGTTGCTGGTGATGCTGATATAATTTCTGTCATGGCCTGTGATGAATAGCATATGCAATGCGGGGTCAAGATAAGAGCCAACAGCATGTTGGAAAGCCTTCTCTAATTATGAATCCCCGCGGTTCTGGCTTTCTTGACAGGGAGGTGGTTAACAAAATTGCCACTCCTGGTACCATTTACATAGCTGCCAAAGCTGCTGATCGCCATTACCTCTTCCTTTCCCCCGGCACCCACTAATAAATCTTGGGTTCTTTCCTGTTTACTTGGCTATACCCAGTATAATGATATGAATAGTTTCCATTCATGAAGAACATGGTGGGATATAGCTGATTATAAGGGATAGGAGGCAAAGGAGGAAGTGGTATGATGGGACCTTATTGTCCATGGCGCTAAGTAGCAAGCGCTAAAGTGTCTTTTACATCAGTGGGAGCTGGCTGTGTATGGTACCCTGCCGGGAGCATTCGCACTGTGCTCAGCAGATGGACATCAGGAGGGTTTCGTTGCTTTGTTTTAAGGTAAGAGACCTTTTCACCTTGGGAGGTCCAAGCAGTCAATGAACTTCAGTTGATTTAAAGCTCCGGACTGTGTAAATTATTATCCTGTTGTATCGAGGAGCAAACTGGTTTGCATAAGATGTCACAGGAAGTTTTTAGCTTTGCCAAGGGTATAAACGAGATCTTCTGACTCGTAGGTCTGGGCTACAGTCAAAGGACTTTTCTTCCTCCTAACATAGCTGGCCTACCTTCTCTTTGATATTATCCCACCTTCCTCCAGTCACTGGGTGACATCTGATCTCTGACTTTTGTACAGCATCCAAGTTCTATTGTATTTGGTCCAAGGTCTCGCCTTTCATTTCTGGCTCTTCTAATTCCATTTCAGACCCTGGTGATTCCAGGAGGCTTATCCCAAGCCCGGCTGCTGAGCCCTTGGAAAGCAGGGTGTGCCTTGGTGGTGTATCTCACCACGGCATGGAGATTTCCCTGAACCAGCCACAGGAATGGTCGCAGTGTCCTCCACTAAACTCTAACGTGGAGGATGGCTATTGCCACCCACACGCTTCCTGCAATTTCTGCTTAAACACAGTGTTCTTTACTCGCTGCCTGCGGTTGGTATGTAAAGCTGCTTTCTGTAGGTTTAAAGCTACTGCCACCTCCAAAGTGGCTTTATTTTAGTGTTCAGTTCAGTGATTTTGACAGAGTACTTACTAGCTGACATCTAAGGTTTTATTTAGGGTCAAGTTAACATACAGCATTGCTTTAGTCAACATTATTGTATTTCTTTTGTCTCTAATCTCACTAATTGTCTTAGGGCTATTGTCTCTTTCCCCCCCTCTCCTTTAAGGATTTGCAATTGCTCTTTTGGGCTATGGATGTCAGGGAGCAAATCCTGGCCTAATTTACACCTGTAAGATCAACGGAGCTGCATATATGCACATGAGGACACAGTTAATAGGATGTTGAAGTTGTTTCCCTGTTTTGAAAAGTCATGTGGTCTAGAGGACTGATGCTGGGAAATGTCATTTATGAATTATATAATTCATAAATCTGTAAATCCTGATAGCTTCTCCCCTGGCTGTATGCTTTTATGGGTGATAAAATAGATTATTTTTTTTTTTTAATTTTAGATGCTGTACTAGTAGAACCCCTTACTGGAGTTATAAAACTTTTATATCAGTTTTTTACACAATACGGCACTTTTCCCTTCCTACCTAGTACTAAAGGCTTATCTACACCAGGAGATTTTCCAGATTGAGAATTGTATGTGAAGAAGTTTAACATTTGTACAGAGGGTGAAAACTGAGAATTAGGTTTGGGTTTGTAGAGGACTTTTTTACTTTTCAGAATTTGATTTGGCAAGTTTTAAAATCTTCTGGTTTTTTACTCCCAACTTTGTTTTGTTTTGGATCAATTTGAAGCTTTGATTTTGAGTTTTGCAGCATACCTAATGCAATACAAACAGACACAAAATTAAAATGAAAGTAGTTTTGAAATTAAAAAAAAAAAAAAGCAGCTATGTTGCATTTCAAACATGCTGAAAAATGTTTCAACACCGCTGGAACTCTTTATTTTCCTGATTTTCTTCTTAAGGGAAATCCTGGCAAAATCAGCTGGATTTTATGATGTGTTTTGATTCCAGTAGAACAGGATTCCAGCAGAGATTTTTTTTCCTGGTGGATGGAGAAGAGCAGGACCGGCAGAGCTCCCCGTGCAGAGGGTATTATTCCAGAAGAAGAGCACTCCCTCATCCACAGAGAGGAGCGATCCAATACGCCTTCTGTCCAGGGGAAGGAGGGAGGAGAGGGGGAGTAAGGATGCTTCCTTCCCAGTGCTCGGGGCTGCCGGCCAAGAATGTAAGTCTAAATTCAAGCCCCGCGAGTGCTGTGCCAGATCCAGAGAGTTTGGAGTCCCTTTGTCCAGAAGCTTGCAATACTTGAGGGAGTTGCCAAATGGGATGTGTGGCATCCATGTAATATATCTGATGCATGAAAACTGGTTCCTACTGAGTTTACCGTGGTGCCTGAGGCAAAAGTACTTCTGATTCCCTACATGATGCAGGGATCACCAGAGCACTGCTGTTTTCTGGCTACAATGGCAGTTGAGGACAACCTCCTGCCTCGGGACAGGCTGAGGCAGATGGCATGCACAGGCAGAGGAAAGGTGGTGCTGCCTTTGACCCTGCTCTCCCTCTCTGGGAAGGGAGGACCCAGTGCCGTTTCCATTTCTCCCTAGGCTGAACCATTAAGTCTGATGATAGAAATGAACCTTTCCCCCTGGACACAGGCCAAAAGACTTTTTTTTCTTTTTTTCTTTTTTTTTTTTTTCCCTTTCCCTTCCCCTCCTGTCTCTTTCATAACTGTCGTTTTCACATATCTCTGGAACATATCATGTACTACTGTCATGTGCTGTAGGCGCGCTCCCCTTTTTTCTTCAGCTACGTCCTGCTTCCCATCTGCTAGATAAGAGCCTCTTCTTGTGTGGCTGATGCTTGTTTGCCACAGGTGACAGGGTGGACTGAAGCCATTGCTTCTGCCCCAAGGGAGAGCCTCCGCATCTAGGAGAGAGGGAAATCTCCTCTGGAAACACCACCTAGCAGCCTCCATGTCAACAGGGCTGTAGCAATTCCTGTGGGATGAGAGTGCCTGTGTTCCTCTGCCTCGTCGGAAAGTTCAGCCAGTTGTGCTTGTGCAAACCCCTGGAGGGCTCTGAGGTTGAGCAGGTGTCAGCGAGGACATAGCCTAGGTTGCAGAACTCCTACAACAAGCTGTGCCGGACAGAGAGGAAACTTGTCTTGGTAGGAATTGTTGTTGTGTTTCATAGGGATGCTGACGGAGGACAGTAGGCCCGGGCAATCCAATGACGCCGCTTCCCAAGCCAGTAGTACCCAAGGTGGGTTTCCCATTTCTGTACTAATGGTGTTCACATCAGATGCCAAGGGGTTGCTGAGGGCTGCCTGTGGAGCAACTCTGATACAGGACATGCCATTGCCCAGGCAGAGGTGTAGCAGAAGCAATGTGGTTTGCTGCAGCGTGGTTCTCTTGGGCTTGAATTCCCACTAATCCGTGTCTGAAAGGGCCCACTTGGATGTGTGGCAATAGTTTTATAACCCAGGTCTGTATGTGAATCCAGGCCATTGCTAGAGAGGCTAAAGGAGATGTGATCCCTCCATCCCTCGTCCTCCTGATGTCAGTCATGATCCTAGCACATATTCCTTCCAGCTTTCTGGGGCTTCTTGTCAAAGCCATGCTGCTGCACTGAGAGCAAGAGCCTGGACCAGAAAACGTGAGCTAAAGCTTTTTCCTGGGGCTATCCCAGCCTGGGCAGCTGTGCTGTCTCCTGGGCCACAGTTCAGCTGCTCTGGCTCTACAGGCATCAGCCCTGCTTGTCCCCTGCAGCATGAGCCAGGAGGTCGGTTTCAGCTGCGAAACAGAGCGCCTTCTCTCCTGCCCTCCATGGGTCCGGGTCCAGAGAGTGTGCCCTTTCCCTGGCATCTCGCCCACACCTTCATCTTCTCCTCTGTGTACATCGGGGCTGCTTTTTCCCCCAAGCACAGCGAGCAGTCCCCTGCCTTTCTATCCAGGGTTGGCTGGGAGCGAGGCTTTCTGTGTCAGCCTCCCAGGCAGCGTGACTTGTTTCCAGCCGGCTACAGGCAGGCCTCTATCCGGATGAATGTCCCTGTTAAATATGTATGAATCTGACTGACTCTGACTTCCTATTTGTCCAGGTTTTATTCCTTTTTATTCATTCGTGGATGTCTCCTGTTAAACAGGGAGTCGTGACCACGTCTCAGTGAGTTTTGACTTGTTTGAGAGGCTGCCCTCAATCTCTTGTCTTTAAAGCTTCCTCCCCTCCTCCTCTGCTCCGTCTCCCTCTGGCTCATTCCTCCCACCGCAGCTGCTGGACAGCTTTGTGACCACCAGTTAGGATGGCTGTTTGCCACTCTCCCATGATTGCTGCCATGTGCTGTTTTCCTTATGCCTGTTCCCTGTTTTCTTCTCCGGTCAAAGAGGAATTCTCCTCCACAGAGAGAGAAGCAGGCGCAGTTGTCTCTGAGCTGAAGTGGGAGCTCCTACTTAGCTCTTACTCCATGGAAAGCCTAGCATTTATTTTTATGGCGAGCAGTGATTTTTGCCTTGTGCTTCTTTGTACACCATGAGGCTTCTATTTGCATCCAAACAGCTGATCCTTTGCCTTTCTACCTCTGCTTTGTGTTTACATACCAGTGCAAGGGCTTTGACTCCTGTACCCTTGGCGGAGGCTTGCTCAACCCAGCTGTTCCCTGCCTCTCTGCCATGGGCTACCAGCCATCAGGCCAGCAAAACGCATGCTAGCACCTCAGCTGTGGCCATGCAGAGCCCAGCGGCTTCGTGAGAGCAGCTGGGGCAACCAAGGCTGCGGATGGTCAGTGGAGTGGCCGGAGGAGCCGCTTTAGGGCTTTTTGTCCCACCGGCTCCCAGTGGGAGTGGGGGTGAATGGAGAGGGGCAGCCTCGCAGGGGCTTGCTTAGCGAGTGCTTACTTGTCGAGGCTGCGAGCGCCGGTGGTGCAGCTGGAACAGGAAGCTGGTGCTTTATAAATAGACTTATTGTTGCGAATGGGGCAAAAGTCCTAGTGAGAGCGGTGCCTGCGCATGGGCAGGTGGGCTTTCAGTGGGGTTTCAGTGGTACCAAAGGAACTTCAGTACCCGACTCCTGCTGAGGTTTTGCCTTTTAAGCTTTTGGGATGTTGTCATTTCCCTTCCTCCCCAGCCATCAGGGAATCCTCCCAGACAGGCCACACTTGCAGTGATGTGAAATAACAGGAAGTTTCAGCAGAGATATCTCCAAGTGCATGTACTGGTCCACAAGCTGGATTGCCATCTGCTGAAGCAGTGGCTGGTCAGAAACACCACCTAAACCTGGATGAAATCGAGGGCTTGTAGATATTTCAGCCTGCACCTATCCTACCAGTGCCTCTCGGGGAAGCTGGCGAGCCAGCCGATGCCTTAGACCTTGCCAGCCCAGGAAAGAGAACATCTCCTGTGCCCTGTTGCATTCCCTGGAGATTTCACGCTGGGTGGCAGTCCCCCGCAGGGACCTGCACAGGCCACCTGGCTGGGCAGGTGATGTCAGGTCTCCTCGTCCTGCCTAATCCGGGAGGGCGTGAACTGAAGAAGGAAGGACTTTCCCCTCTTCCGCCACAAAAATCCACTCCTGTGTTTTCCTGGGAGCACTTGCAGCGTTGGCTGTGCTGGAAAGCCTGCTGTGGCAGGCAAGCTGCTCCAGCCTTTGACCAGGGCGTTGCGTTCCTGTTGACACCCAGCCAGAGCCGCCTGTGAAATGGTGGCATGAATCAGGGTGAGCTGGAACCCAGGGAGAGGGGAGGCCCCTTTCCCTTTGTCTCCTTGGCTGCTGTGGGTGGTGGCTAGCGTGCCCCACTGTCTGTCACGTGGTGTTCCTCCAGGGATAAAGCCCTGTGAGACCCACCCTTGTCCTTCCACCAACTGTGATGGGACTGTGCTGCTGAGGCAGGAGCCAGTGAGAAAGTGGCTACTTCTCCTTCCCCCTCCCACCATGTTTTATTTTTTATTTAAAATGTATTTATTTTATCCTATTCTATTTTTTTTTAGATATTTATTTTTACTTTGTTCTTTCTTTATTTTACTTTGCCTAGCTCTACCTTATTTAATTCCCCCATCCCCTGAGTGCTTGTCAGGCTGACAGTCCCTCTCACCCCGCTCTCTGCACCTCCATCCCTCTGCGCTCGGCAGGAAGGTTGTTCCTTGGGTGCTTGTCCCTGCAGGTAGTCCATCACCCCGCTGAGGAGCCGGGGAGGGCTGTCCCGCTGCCCTGGCTGGGTGGCAGTGCCCATGCCAGGCTGGTCCTCACTGTGTGTGACTCGGGTGTCCCACGTTCCTGCAGCCACTCGCTCCCACGTGCTCGTTGACTTTTTCTTGCCAGCTCTGAGATGGGGCCACGGGCCACCTCTCCCTCACCCCTGTCCCTCTTTAAAGATACAGTAAGATTCCTTTATCTCCTGGCGCCAGGCGAGCCTAGGATGCTCAGAGGTGCAGATAACACTGCTGCTGTGCATGCCGGGCAGGCGAACGGGGACCTCTTCTCTCCCCCAGCGCTCAGCAGATGACTGCCTGGTCATCTCCCTGCCCTTGCTTTTACTCATGGTGGGCACAGAGGGATCCAGCTGCCATTTCCTCCCTGATAGCAAACTGTGGTGTGTCTCTTCCAGGTGCAGCGTGGCTGGGCAAGGCTCTCGGGGAAGGGGCAGCAGGCAGGAGCGAGCGGGCAGCAGTGGCCGGCTGCTGCCCTGCTGGGAGCTGCAGGGCTCAGCAGGACAGCGGCAGCCTGGGGGGAATGGATGGGTTCAGGCTGTGGTGCAAAAGCTGGTGGGGAAACCAGGCCACGCACAAAAAAGCAGTTTATGGCCTAGCCAAGGGAGTTAGGGAGAAACTTGATCCTTCCCTAAACCCTAAGTGGGTATTCGGGGTTCTTGTTTCTTTGGGTCGACTTGTCCAGGGGCGCAATGTATCTTACCTCATGGATGGTTATAAATATCCAGTTACTTATGGGCTGATGCATGAATTCAAAGCTACTCTTGGTAAAATCACAGAATGAAGAGTAAGATTAGCACAGAATACCAGTGATGCTCCCATCCAATACCACAGTTCATTTTCCTGTGATATTTTAAGGTGAGAATATAAAGCCTGGCATCTTGCAATCTTATAACTGAGACATGTTTACAACAACAGAAACATCCGGGAATTCAATATTGTCCGGGTCATTTGATTAAAAGCCTGTCTATCAACTTACTTACCCCTCCACATATGGCTTTTACTGCACCTGTTTCCACAAGTGTTGGAGCATTTGTGTTTTGTCTGTCTTTTCTGTGGCCAGATGAAATCATCTTGGAGCATGGGTGTGGTGGTGAAAGATGCACGTAGTGGATTTACATCTCTGGGATAAAGAGAGAAGCCGAAGAAAGATTCCCCTGTAAGCTGGCTCTTATTGTCAGTGGAAACGTCTTAGTCAGCACAAGCCCATACTGCCAAAATTGTGCAGCCGGGTGCTGTCAGGGCTACAGCCTCTGCAGCTTTCTGGTTCCCTGGATCAGCCAAGGATTAAGGCTCCAGGAGCTGGTGCTCCTCTGGCAGGAACTGTTGAGCCCAGGTCAGGCAAGTGGCAGGCATCTGAAACTTGGCGTGTGACCCTGCTTCTCTGGAATTTGGGAACAACTGCCTCCCATTTGATTTTAACAAATAGTCCCGAGGCCACGTCCTGTAGTGCACTGAGCATCCATAGGCACTGGCCAGAGCTGGGAGGCTGCAGGAGAAACCTAACATTTTGGACAATCGTCTCTCTGATACAGACATGATACTCAAGTGGGATATTGCGTGTTAAGGTACTCAAGTTTCCAGGAAGCATGGATGTGCAGATACTCTGACTCACTGTAAGAAAAATTACTTCTAGTGACTCAAAGGCTTGGGTGCTGTCATTTCCTAGTTAGTCACTGTGCTCCACCATGGGTCCAAAATCCTCTTTTGAGGACCAGAGAAAGTTTGTGGCCTTGAGGATCCTTCCTGCTCTGGTGCAGCTCTCTGGGTGGAGAGATTAACCTCTTGCTGCCTGTCAGTACTGTCTGCAGACTTAATTAATTTCTGGGCCGTCACCTCAAATGACCCGGGAGTCTTCAAAAGCCTGATGGTGGCAGCTTTGCATAAAAGGTGGACTCTGCAGGGGTGCAGGACACTTGGACTTTGCTGAGGTTACCATGTGATTTGAGGAATCCCCACAAAGGTATACGGCAGGTTTGGCAGTGACCTCGTGATCTGAGGATGCAGGGGGTGTGCGAACGCATGGGCAGTCATTCCTCAGAATGCGGTGCACTAGAGCTGGGGAACCCCGGGGAACGCCACAACTCTGCCCTTCTTTTGCAAGAGGACAATAAGAGATGCCACCCTTTGCCTTGGTGTGGCTGGTCAACCAGAAGACCGTTCCCATTGGGTAAAGGGTGAAATTTATATCCCTCGTAGCTTTGTGTTTGATTTTTGTGTCCTGTGGTTATTTTGTACTAAATGGTACAAAACCCGAGTATTATGCATTGAGACTCCAGATAGCTCATCTCCTTTGCCCTAAGACCAAAGCGTATGCTGCTGTCAGCACAGGAAAATAGTACATCCACGGATGGGAGCAAAAGAGTATTTATTTTCAAAAAGTTTGTGATAATTTTGCACTTAATTGGTATGTAAGAAACCTGGCAAATCATAATAAAAAACTGAGTTTTCCTAAACCTAGGTCTTAAAATATAACTTGCCTTAAATATCTGAGATGAAAAGGCAAGCTTTTGAAAGAGATGAAGCATGCCCTCATGTGGCAATATTTTTTCCTCATAATACCTGTTTGTTTTGTTTTTAATCCCCAAATAATCTATTACGGCGAATTATGTTATTACATCAGAACTTGCATACAGAGTAGATGTTGTGATACAAAGCTGGTGTAGATACAAAATGTTTGGAAATAATTATATGTGCCCTAACTCTCTTGCTACTTGAGTCCCTGCATGAGTGCTTTTACTCTAAAATAAGAATAGCTTCACATAGGAATTCTCAAATAAACAAAGGTGTGAATTAAAACTTGTCCTGTCCTCTGCTCTGTGGGAAAGTTGCTTTCTATGTCTGAAAGCAAAGTTTAAAATTGTTACAAAACCCTGGGTGGACAACTTTCTTTGAAACCAGAATAATTGATCTTGAAGTCAATTTTAAACTAAACCAAAACAAACTGGAAATGAAATACATGTTCACGGAGCTGGCCTGAATAACTCATTTCAAAAATCATGTTGTTTGTTGAGCTGGTAGAACTTCCTCATGTCTACATAAGGCTTGCAACTGCGTGGATAAACCTTTGGAAACCTGGCTTTGCTGTAAATTTTATGTTTTTGACATGTAGAGATTGAGTTTTAAAACCCCAGCTGACACTGCTCTGATAAATTGGGAAGTTCTTGTCTTGCCTGATATAACATCGTCTGCTTTTATTGTAGATTGATTTTCTTTTTTTCTTCCCTGCATTTTAATGGTAAATGTGATTTATAGCAATTACTGGGTCCTAGCAGCTTATCGGGACTTTTTAATAGCATTTTTTTTTGTGTGATTACGGATGGATTGATATCTTTCACACATAGGGTGAGTAAAGATATAAATGGATGAGGATCATGGGATGCCTGATTTGGAGGTGTGTGATAGTTGTCATCAAGTTTTAAAAGGTGGGGAAGCAATTGAAATCCCAGGGTTTCCAGTCGGCTGCCTCGTTACCGTTTCCATTGGCTCACTCTTTACTGGGTTGCCGGAAAGATGGAGGCAAGAAAGATGTACTGGCACCCCACCATGGAGCAACCCACAGCTTGTCCTCCCTCCGATGCATGATCCCTCTTCTGAGGGACATGCCAAGGTCAAGACTCATCTGTGTGTGGGACATCTGACCCCCTCTGTGGCAGCTTGTCACCACCGTCACTGGGGAATCACCTGTGCCGCAGGTTTCCCAAGGTTCATCCTCTTCCTTGCAGGGCCTTGCAAAGCTGCGTGGGCTCGCAAGGTGGTCAGATCAGCTGAAGAGCAGTTGCTTTCTCCTCTTGTCTTCCTCTCCAGTCCAAGCTCCCTGCTGGTACAGGCAGCTCCCTCCTGTGCTGAGGGTAGTTTCCACGGGGTCAGGAAATATGAGAAGCAGAGAAAAGGGAAACTTGGGATCCACCGGGCTCCTGGTGACTCTGCTGCTGGGGGCCTGAACGTGCGTGAGAGCTGTGGGTGGTCTGAATTTTGGGTGCTCAATATGGAGACTTTGGATATCAGTGTGGATATCCAAGTTGCTTTGAGAAGATTTCAGGCTGAATGAGAAGTGAATTCCTTAAATCTCTCCCCTAGGTTCTCATTGACTTCAGTGGCAGCAAAATCCTTTGTCAGACATAACTCGGCAATCTTCATTCATCGCATCCTTGGCAACACTCTGCTATCAAGTTCCCTTTGAAAAGGTTTTTGCACTGTAATCTGCTGGCTGGTTATTTAACTGGTGCTGCTTACAAACCTCCGCTAGTTGTTGCATGTCATCTAATTTTTAAGCGTTTATTTCAGCTCCTCTGCAAAGCATAAGGAAATGGATGATTAGTGAATTTTTTCCTAGTATTTTAGAAGCATTAGTAAATATTGAATAAAGGGCAATCACACTGCAGTTTTCACAGGAACTGTGAAAGAAACTAAGAGTGCTAGGTGAGATGCAATCCTGCTCTTTCAGTGACAACTCTTTCTTATACATTGCTTTTTGCACTTTGGTGCAAAGCTTGTGTGTGAGAATGTGTGCTTGTAACGAGCCAAGTAACTCAGCACCATAAGAATCCCACCAGCTTTGTCTCCGAGCCAGTAATGGACATGGGCCTGGACACATCCACCCAATTTGTTTGCTTGCAGAAACCATCTTGCACCATTTACAGTCAATGACAGCAGTGTCCTTCAAATGTTGGCTTTGATGTAGTACACAGAAGTGACGCTTCTGCTTAGCCTCCTCTTCTTGCTGTGCCCTAGGCTGGTTGTAGCCATGCTCTGCTTTCTGTTACCGGGCCAGACACACCCTGCATCTGGAAAAACGTGAGCAGGGCACCTCTGTTGGAGAACTTGAGTCAGCCCTCCATCGGTTAGTCTGTCCCTGCGCCTTGCCGCCCATTTGCAGGGCCTCAGTACCTGATCCACTGCATTTCTGGCTGGCTGGGGTGCGCAGGAGCAGTGCTGACGTCCCTGCAGCAACTGCACGAAGGACCAGAGCAGTGTGGTTGAGGTGGAGATGCTTGCTGACATAGCTGACTAGATGAACTGGTCGACTGGTTAAATATTGGTGGCAAAGGAACTTGCAAAGCTGCTTTGAAGAAGTGGGTGGGTCTCAGCCACATCCCCACTGGCTTTTGTGTGGTGGCCTCAAGCCTGATTTCTATTTTCTGGACACCCTTTGCTTCCTGCTCTTCTGCTTGTTTTGCAGGAGATGCTGACCGGTGAGTTGTGGCAGGCTGTCAGAAGTGGACGGAGACCTCCATCGGGTGAACGAAGACTGCCTGTTTTCTGCTCAGCCCGAAAACCTCACAGAAGGCATGGGACACTTGGTCATGGTCCTGTCACTCATCTCTCAATCTGCAGGAGAAGAGTGACGGTGGCACCCCAGGCCATACGACCCTGGAGGCATCGCTGTTAGACTCATGGCAGTGTGACCTGGGGGTGGGCTGGTGGCCTTCAGATGCAGAGCACTTAAGGCTGTGGATGTGAGCACTCTCTCTAAACTCTTTTTTCCCAGGCCCTTCAGCATTTTTTAACACCTTCTGTTCAGATACATCTGAAATAGGTATTATAGGCTCCTGCTTCTCGCCTCCGGCAAGGCTGGGGGTGTGGGGCAGGTAGTTGCCTCCTCCCTGAGGGGCTTCATCCATGCGTGCTCCCTGCATCGTGGGGGGGCCAGGCCATTTGCAGTGGTGGCATGAGGACCGATTTTGCTTCTCGCCGGACACCAGTGAACCCTGGCTGCTTTCCCACTGATGTAACCCGCCAGGCCAGCGGCATGTCGAGGTGGCAGGGAGACAGCAGCTGCCAGGGATGGGGGAACAGCTGGCTGCTGCCCTAGCGCCGCTGCATGGGGGAGATGCTGGCCAGAAAGGTGGAGGGCAGAAGGGGAGTAATGCCTCCAAGAAGGAGCGGGGCCACCATGCTTGCCTTCCTCCAAGCCCATCTGCCCTTGCTTGTCAAAGGTGATGTCTGCACAGCCGCCCCAGGCTTTGATGCACGTAGGCAGATGCCAGTGAGGTTTAATCCAGCTGGCTTGGGCGCTGGTAGGGAGGGAAGTGCTGTCCCAACCTTTAATCACCTGAGCGAGTACCATGTGCGCCTGAAAAGCTCGGGCTGAAAATGGCAGCCTTACAGCGAAAGGCAGAGGTTTTGTCCAGCACTGATCCTGTCTGGTGGCTCCTTCGTGAGGGTCAGGCTGCACTGTGGATGGTCCTCCAGGCTGCTCAGGCCACCTCCGAGGTCAGCTCTAGGTCCTGATCTCTGAGGGGCTCCATCCTTGGCTTGCAGAAAGAGGACCACTTGTGTGGCCCAGGAGAAACACTGAGGGCCTCGAAGCATATGGCCAGGTCTGCTCCTCTTCCAGAAGGTCCTACAACAACAGGAATATTGTACAAGGAGGTGACTTAGGCAGGACTGTGGGCTTTAGCAGCACATGGGCCCCCACCCCCAACTGAAAAGCTGTGTAAATACCTTTCCATGTTATGAGGTTTTCCTCAATAGTATCAAAATCGCACAAGAGAGGGGGAGGGATGTTTGCAGGAAAGGCAGGTCTGGTACGCTGGTGCCTCGTGCAAGAAATTGGTCTGGTACCATCCACTAAAATTAGATCATGAATTTGGAAAGGCCTAGTTGAGGAAACTCCTTAGCACACAGCTGGACCAACCTTGATGTTTTTAACCTGACAAAGTCAATTCATGCCAAGAAGCAGCTTCTGTGGCTGTGGCCTGGAGAAGCCCTGGAGGCCCTATGGCACCTCTTCAGGGCACCTCCATGTGAGCCTAATGGGCCAGAGAGATGTCCATCTGGTATAAAGAAGGGTGCTGTTGAAAACTGTAACCCCCAAAGCCAAGAGCCACACTCTTTTTGAGGAGTTTGATGAACTGGGGAAGAGGCAGGGGAGAAAACAGTTCATTTAGAGTTATCCTCTTACAGTCTTCTCCCCTAGTAGCTCTCAGAGCATTTTCCAGGGGGTGCTGTTATTAGGGAAACTGAGGCACACAGCAGTAAGGTGACTGATCTGCAGTCAGTGCAAAGCCCAGAGAAGGACCTTGCTTTCTTGGGTGTCAGCCAGGTGCTCACTACAAGCTAAGATATAAGTGGTATAAAAATAGCTGTTCTGCTCTCTTTATTTAGAAATTCCCATTGCCATCGGGAAGCAGGTAGAGGGGGAATCGGTAAGCCCTGCTGCTGCTTTTCCTTACTAGCCCGCCTGTCAGTTCCCTTTTACCATTTTACATATGGTCACTTGATACCAGCAGCTGCTTTGGGACATCTCTATCTGTCACATCATTCTTTTTATTTCAGCGTCCAAAAGCTTCAGTGTTCCACAAAAAAAAAAAAAAAAGCATTACAAAACCCACCCTTGGTAGCCGAGTTTCCTCCCAGGGTCGGTTCTAAACATGTCACTTTAATGATGTCTAAACTACGCAGCGCTTGATGAGCAAAACATTACTATCTTCTAGCCACATTTGTTTTCCCTGTCTCCCAGAGCATTATAGTCACCCAGGGAGAACTGCGTGTTCTACTTCGCTGCTGTAAAGCTATTATGGGTATGAAAAGTTCCCATTAATCTGCTCCACACATGGATGTTTCTGGATAAAGTTCAGTAGCCAGATCCCTCTTTCTTTGTGTGCATCAAACGAAGCAGAAAAACGCCTCCAATTTAAAGACACCAAATGAATAACCAAATAGATGAGATTAATTTTTGTTTAATCCACGTGGGCAGCGAAGCCAATGGCCAGTGTTTGTATGTGGACTTCTCCCAGGAGTTCATTACCAGCCGAGTCTGTAATAAGTTAATGCAGAGATTCCATGGAAATAGGGGGTTAATTATATGCAGAGGATGTTGGCTAATGTACAGCTTTGAATAACAAAAATAGCCCAAAGTCTTGTGTTTTGGATGTGGAATCAATTAACGAGGTCCACGACATGTACCAGAATTTGTTAAGATAGTTGTTGTACTATAAGGATGCTTTATTTATTTTTTTTTTTTCTGAAAAGCTAAGAAAATAAGTGGATAATGGAAGGCGAGGGACAGAAAGACATGAGACTGGTAATAAAACACTGGACTTTGGCCTGGGGCCAAAGCAAGCTTTTCAATGGGGCTGAAGTTTGGACGACAGCAGAGTTTGAACCGGTTTTCACTAACTGTCCCAAAGGTTATACCGTAATAGATGGAGAGAAGAGTTTGCTTTTAGTTTACCAACTCCCTTCTCTCTGCTGGCAGGAGCGTTATGCTGCTAATGTGCCGTAGTCATTAGACTGACGGATATCAGCATGTGGCGCGGCGTGCTGCAGATTCAACTCCGAAGCTGAAACATAAAAAATTCTCCTCGATGCTGGTTGGCACAAACCTAATTTTTTCCCCCTTTCCACATCTGGTCCTAATATAAAATGTGTCTTTCTGCCTTTTTTTTCTTTTCCCTTGCCACATCTTTAGAAATGGCTTCTTCAAAAAATGGAGTGCCCCCCCTCCCCTATGTTTCTAGGTTTTAGAATTAATTATACGTATGTGTGGTAGTTTAATAGTACAGCTTGGGTACTGAATAGAGCACAGCACTGAGCCTTTGCAAAGGGATGTTGTTTCACAAAAAAAAGCAGATAAAGATGAGATTACTTTTACTTCCCTTCAGAGCTGTGAAACACACTTTTGGCTGTTACAAGTTTCCAAGGAGCCCCTTAAACAGGTAGAATACAAATTTAAAAGAGAAAGATCTGACCTATTTTCACCCCCTTTCATTTTAGCACAAGCTCTGGGCATGCTCCAGGCATTTCTGGAGTCCCTCAGCTCCCACTGTTTTTTTTCTCACCCCCTTGCCCGAACTTGATCCCTGGAGCCATTAGTTTGTTCCTAGAAATTATCTACTTGTTTGTTGTGTTGTGTTTTGGTTTGTTTTTCGTTTTGCACACAGAAATCCGCAGGCCAAAGCAAACAGCACTTAAGAAAAATGTTGCAAGACAACCCAGTTTTGAGCCAAGTGCCCCTGATAACTTCTCAGCACCTTTGCTAAAATGGTGGAGGCTGGGGCCACTGAGTCTCCATAGAAATCACAGTGGGTAAGATTTGTTTAACTAATTAGCGGTAATCCTGAGCAACTCTGTGGGCTGTAATTTCTGGGGTTTCCACCAGGTTCTGTGTTCTGCTCCTCATAAAGAGGGTGGTTCCCCAGATGTTTTAGCATGTGGACTGCTGGAGACTGTCTGGCAAGGTCTGGAGATCTCAGAGGGGCCACCAGGGGTGCAGGGACGTGGCCTGAGGTCAAGTGCCCCTGCAGCCCTCCTGCTCCTCCTGGCCAGCCAGCCCCATCACTGGCTGTTGTCCGCTGTTGTCCACTGGCTGTTGGTAACTGGGGGGGGATCCAGGAAGCAGGCTAGGACAAGGGCAGGATGGATGCCAGGGGCATTTACAACAGTGTGAGGAGGCCGACTGTACGAGGGACCTTGGAGGGTCACGCTGGAGAAACAGACTCAATCAGCAGGGGCGATGCAGGGACCACCGTGCCCTCTCGTCTGCCCGCTTGGCTGCTCGGAGTTAAAGTGTTACCAGCAAGGGTGGCTTCAGCCTTTACACAGCAGATCTGGTGTGCCTGTCACTTCCCAGGGCACCTGGGGACAAGGTCAGAGCAGCAGGAGGGGAAGGTTGTTTCTATGGCAGCTCTTTAGACAGACGGGAAAGAGGAGGCAGGGGAGGTCAGGCAGGAGGAAGATGCGATAGCTGAGATGAGGTGACCAGCCTCGGGCCATCAGGTGGATGAGGAGACACAGAAGCTGTGGGGCTTGTTAGTCAGGGTCCCAGCCTGCCAAAGGAGCCGACAGTAACGAGTACGCTTTCCTATAGATTGCATGAGAATGGGCAATGCTTTTATTTTGCCTGTAATACCAGGGATGGCTTCAGGCACTGTGTTACAGGTGCACTAACAATGAACGCCAGCATGCAATTCCTCCATGCCCCCCAGTACCCACCAGATACTATTTCTGCTCTCTGGCTTGCCCAAATTTTGAATGGAAAAGGTATATCTCAAGTACCAGAGCACTACTCAACTCCCTCGTTTATATCATGCAACTGGTTCAATTAGCGTCATAACCAAGTGAAATGGGAACGTCCAGCCCCATTCATGCTGTAAGCATAAAAAACCAGCGTATTTTTTTTGTTTTCTGAATGATCTGGGGAGCATCATAAGAGATGGAGTCTTTACTGTCCCTGGATCTGTCGTTTTTAGTTCTTCCTTGTCTGGGAGTGCTTTAGGATGGGGCGACCTGCTGCTGACACAGCTGAGCAGTGCCATGTCCTGTGCCTTCAACTCAGCTGAAACTCTTCACAGAGCAAGAATGGATGATGGCAGCCTAATTCCTCTGTAACCAATCTGAGCAAAGAGGTATAATTATGATAGTTATCACTGGGGGATGTTCCAAAGGGAATGCATGCTAGATACTCTGACTAAGCACTTAAATTTTTTCCATCAAATTGTTTCCAGCCTAACAGCTAGCTCTACGTACATAATAGTTCTGTTGGCTTCAATGAGGTCTTCCAGGTAAGGTCAGCTGAGTACCTGCCCCATGAGAGTGGGCCACAGAGCAGATGCAAGATGCTGTGGTGTCACCTCATCCACTCCTTTCCCCTCCTGCTGCAGACCCCCGGCCCACTGGCTACTTTTCAGCATTTTGCCTTGTGTAGTTTTAAATGAATCAAGCTCCATCTGATTTTACTCTTAAACCACTCGATCATTTCCCTTTTAAAATTCAGATTTTTGTTCACACTCAAATAAAAATACACATCAATATTTTATAATTTCTGCAGTGTATCCCCAGGCACAAGTTATGTTGTAATAATAAACTGGCTAGCTTGTTTTAATAGTTCCTGGCTTTTGGCTTTATGTAACACTGCAGGTGTGATTCTAGTAGCAATACTGTAGGTGTGAATTATTATGTTAACGTAATAGGCTGTACTTTATTGTGCTTTATTGCTTAATTGGCTTCTTCCATAAGGATTCTGCAGTTTTTACTGGGAAATAATGCCAAGCTTTTCCACGAAAAGAGAGATACTCTTTTTTTTGGTGTTTACTGAGGTCAGTCTGATTTCAGTGCGTGACTGGGTGTGGGAAATGAAGGAAAGATGTCATTAAATGAATTAAGAAAGTGCTTACTAAGTCCTTAATAAAAAGCAGAGCTGGCTAAAAGATGCTCCTTGTTATGCGTAGATACTTGTAGTCCCAAAGAGCCCTTTGGGAAAACAGCTGGCTGAGCTTTCTGGCAAAAGGAGCCCTCTCCCGTGTTCAGGGGATTCCCAGGTGGTGGGTGATACCTCTGGCTGCTTACATGCCCTGTGATCTCCTCTGTCCTCCCCACCACCTTACTTTTGCCAGAGGATGGAAGAAGATCAAAGTCATCCTTGCAGCAGCACACAGGCCCTGATCCCCTTGCCAGCGTACCCCTACAGGAGCGTACCCCCTGAGCTGCCCCACGCCACGGCACCTGCCTCCCCCGGCCACACTGACCAACCCCAAGCAGTGGGGATGCAGGCACTGCTTTAGAGCAGTGCAAGGACCCCATGCGTGAGTCCGACTGCTGTGCCTGGGAATCGAAGGGGCAGGGAGAAGTCCCCGGGGTGCCTAGGTGCACCATGGTAGCCTCTGCCACTTGGAACCTGAGACACCTCCGGTACGTGCACCCACACCGTGGTGCGGAGACCAAGGGCGTTTTTCAATGGTTGGAAATAGTGAAAGCTGCTACTCCTGTGAGTCACTCAAATTCCCACCACGTACTCTTGCTAAATTATTTCCACCTCTGCTACTCTTCCCAACAGTGTGCCTACTCATGCTGCTGAAGTTCATTGTTGGCCTCTCTACTTCATTTAAACCTTTACATGTTTGTCTGGAACTGGAGGTTTAGCAGAGGGATCTGTATTTGCTTTCAGCTGGGTGAAATGCTTACGCCTGGCATCTTGCTTGCAGGGACAGTGGGGCAGGTCATTTCCTAAGTGGGGCCTTCATCATGCAGAATAGGAAACTTTTGATTTGCCCTTCTTCCTGTAATGGTATTTTCCAAAACGATTAGAACTACAAAATATGGATCCAGATCTAGGTTTTGAAGGTGCAGGGTTTTGCTTGGTTCCCCCAAAATGATGAGGCTGTATGTGTGCTGAATGCTATCTTGCCTTACCAGAGATCAAACTGAAAATCTGCAGAGCTGAAAGCCCAAAGGATGCACCATTAACAGCTAGGTTAATAGGAGTTAGCCATGCAACAGATTGTCCTCTTCTATGGCTGAGGCACAGAAAGTGTATACTTGTATCTTCCTTTTTCCAGGTTTCACCAGGTCCGACGCACAGAGGATAAGCATGCTTGAGCTGTGTTTGCGCTCTCTGCCCGGGAAGAGAGGACTCATCTCAGCCACAAAGGTCTCAGTGGGGTTTGTGCTGAAGTGGGTTTCCACCATCTGGGATCTACCCAAGGGCTACAACATACTCTCTTAGAGACAGGAAAATTTCATAAAGAGAAGACTCTGAATTAGGAGTCCACTGTGCATTGCAACATTTATCTCATGATTCACATACCTCCAGTGTTACTGCAAATCCGGGCAAAGTGTGAAATGATTCTCTCTCTTATCTTTGAGGAAAGCAACGTGCTCCAACCTTGCTGACTCTGAAAGCCAGCTCTGCCCTGCTTTGGTCCACATAAATTGTCAGGATTATTGGAAAAGCTCAACAAACCTCAACAGCATAATCTACCCAATTAATTTTGAAGTACCTTGGGAAGCATTCAGTATTTTTTCTTTTCTTTTCACCTTATGCAGTTCCATAGAAACCCTTGGAGTTCCGCAGGTACATACCAAGTTATGAAGGAGCTGGAGGCACTTAGAGAGCTGGAGCATGATTAATAACTGTCAAATTACAGGGAACACTTTAAAATCCCTTAAACCCCTTAAATCTCTCCCCTCCCCTAAATTGTCCTGGGAACTAGGACATGAACCTTTAGCTCATTCCTGTCATTCCCTGGTGCAGTCCCTTCATTTGTGATTGGAGAGGATCTGAAGCCACGGGCAAGACATTCAGAAACTTTAGAACAAAGTCCTGACATGGAAAAAAAGGGAGACGGGGTGAGCTGCAGCACAGAGGATCACACAAGGAAGTAGCTGGTACGTGCATGCTAGCGCCAGAGTCCTCAGACTCCCATCAGGGGAACCACAGCTTGACTGCCAGATAAACCACCTCCTTTTGTATTCACAATTGCAAAATATCTCTAGCAATTGCTCAGAGAGCAAAGAAATAGAAAAACTCTTCTTGCATCCTTAGCATAACAGGTGTTTTTACAAAAAAAAAAATTAGTTGTGCCTTTTCATTTGGCCCTTTGCTATATCTCTGCTCTGTGCCTGAAGTGTTTTCTTTGCCAGGAGACAGGCAGAGGCAGTCAGCTCTTCACAGACCCCTGAGAGTGGTTTTAGATTTATCAATTTTAGGGTTGTTTTGTTGTACATATTTCAGTATTGTTATTTGGTTTAGATTGCATGGAGTAACTGTATTTATTTTGCTGCCATGCCATATTTTGCAGAAAAATTTAAGACCTAAGTTTATTTCTCATTCCCGTTTGCTGTGGAGGCCTCAATCTCAGAGTAACTTACAGGAGAAACCCAGAAACAGTTAATCGAATGTTAAGCAAAATGAATGAGGCTTGTATAGTGCCCTGAAGGTCATTAGACTCAAGGTCTGAGTGGCTGCCAAGGAGCGCGAGCTCCAGGGAGGGAGCACTTGTCTGAGAAATCCCTGTTGCTGGATGTGGAGGGGTCGAACCTGGGAGCTGGCTGCAGGCACCTCCCAGCTGAGCTCAGCTGCCATGGCTGGACGCGGGGTAGGACCTCATCCCTTCTCATACTCCTGATCCAAAGAGCTCTGCAAGGGGATGCGAGGGCAAGTCCCGCCCCATGGGAAGGCAATTGGGACTTGCCTATTACTCCGGCTGGCTGGCTGCTTCCTTCGCTAGCTGTGGAGCAAGCAGGTAGCTCTAAAATCGTAGACAGAGGGTTGCTGTGAGTTAGGGCTGATGAACAGGACCGTGGTCAGCTATATGTCCTCTGAGCCACTCTCCATCCCACCCACATCTTTCCCTCCCCATCAAAGTGACTCTGCAGAGGGGCTGCTGGTTTATCTTCCAGCTCAGTCCTGTCCCTTTCCAACTTGGAGGTGGGAGTGAAACCACAGGATATGGAGGCAAGGTGGAGACAGAGAGGCAGAGCATTGTGACGTCCATTCAACTTCGATCTGTCTTGCAGTGCCTCTTTCTACGTCAGAGAAGAATTTTGACTAAACAAAGTCATTAAGTGAAAACTATTATGAGCAAGGATGAAGATGTATCCGGGTACCTGTGCACTGTTATTCATGAATGTTAAGCAGCATGTTAAACCTTCCTATAGATCAGCTTGTGTATCTTTGGGGCAGTCTTGATATTTTATTCCTCCTTCATGCCATAATTGCAGGAATCCTTTATGCCAGCGTAAACACTGATCTCACTGCATGTTGGAATTACAAAGTATATAAGACGAGGAGAGCTGGAATAACAAGAATGTGTATTTTCTGAAAAAGTAGAAGATTTCTGGAGGAGGAGTTTTCCCAAAGGGAGCTAAGTTTACAGATCTAACTCATTCAGGCCTTTTTGCTTCTGAAGCTGACACGCGCGTGCACAAACACACATGGTCCAGTATCTATTTCATGAACACATTCTTCCCATCTCAGTGTGTAAAGGTCTTGAAAGCAATAGCTACTGGCAGTACCCCAATTCAACATATCTAATAGGTCCTTTCGAGTTACAAAATCACTAAGGACACATGCCCAAATGAAAGCGGGGCTTAAACTACCTTGCTGTCAGAAGCAATGAAACAAGCTGTGTGTCCTTGTGGGCTTGATTTGTGGGTTCTTTGGTTTTTTTAGTCTTGATTTGCTGACTGCATCTCAAGAATTGTGTTGCTAGAGCAACTTCGCTAATGTAACTGCTGCTAGTAACTCCAATGGTCTCCAGGACTTTTCAAAAACTAATAATAAACTGCAATAGGTTTTCATTGTTTTCCAAATTTTATGGATTAATAGGCTGCAGGTGGAAGGAAAAAAGGCTAGATTTGATTCTTTGCAAACTACCTCTGACTCCGTGCATCTGCTCAGATTTAAGAGGACATGCCCTGCCTACATACTTAGAGCAGATATTTTGGATCAGCATCAAATGGCCTAACTTTACTGACTTAAACATAACATTTCCAATTTACATCATCTCAGTGTTTGAACCTGATGTTACGTGTGCAGACATGTAATCAGAGGAGTGACACTGCCTCCCTTCAGCTCAACGTTTGACCTTCTCTGTGGGTTTGTATGCATTTTTGAGTCTAGAGATATGGAAGTACATACACGAACACAAAATATCTGTGCTTTACCATGTTTTCCTGTCTGCTTAAGTGGGAAATCTTAGCTACAGTAACTACCAGAGAAAACTTCATAATGCAAACAACCATCAGAGGAAACGAATGCCTTGAAAGCAGTCCTCGTGGTTTCCACCTGGTAAGGACATCCTGAATCTCCAGGCTAACAGAAACAGAGTTCCTTACAGGCTGACATACATTTTCCAGGCCTAAATTTCTGTTAGGAGTTTTTTTTTTTTTCACATTGGCATCCCTCCTAGCAATTGTCATGCTGCCTATTCGTACTTCTCAGCCTAGAGGAACTCTGGCCAGGCTTTATCTTAGCGGTCTGTATTCCTATGGTCACCAAACAGTTCAGGCTTATTCTTTTGAACAAAATTAATTATCGTTAGGTTATCTAGGAGTTTGACTCAGACACTGCGTCTCACTAATAAGCATCGTTTTGAAGAGCTTGTGTTTAAAAAGAACTGTTATCTAATGCTTACTGGCAGGTTTTAAATCTTACATCCCTGTTGAGATTGATTTCCTGTACATGCCTAATTACTGATGACACAGTAAGATATAAACTAAAGAGCTATCTTGCAACTGCAAAAAAAAAAAAAAAAGCTTTAAGCCAAGTTCCCTTTGGCTTAAACAGAAGGAGGATTCATTTTATTTCATTTAGTAAAGTCACCATGGAAAGATCCTCCTCCAAGAACTTGCAGCAATATAAGGAGTGTGTACAAAACAAGTCCAGACATCAAACAGGGCAACTCCCAAAATGTCTCTGCATTTGTAAACATGCTTCACATCTGCTCAGCTTTGCAGTAAGCATGAAACATAAAACTTGGGATATCTGTCTTATTCATTTGAATGGATGCTAATTCAGACTGTGGCTTGATGAGATGGAGTCTGCAGCTGCAGCTGGCTAGAGAAACCGTTTTAAGAAAAAGAACCCACCCTGAAATATTAAAGATATTTTTATTTAAAAAAAAAGGATCAGTTGCCTGATCTGATTTGCAGTGCAGCCCTACGAATAGTTGTTGGAGCAACTGCAGTCACTGTTAGCCTTTTTCTGGGATCAAATGACAATCTTTGATCTGAAGGATGTTCACTGATGATGAGAACATGGAGGGAGGGAGAAAAGCTTCTGCTTCATTGAGATACGTGTCCTTTATTCCAGAGTATGTGTGAAAATGGCTAGGGAGCCTTTATTGGGATGTATATTGAAGTTTTGTGTAACCACCACAGCTGCGGACTGGCCTGCTTCAGCAGGTGTACTTTTCCAAATACCTAGCAGAAATTCTTGCAGTGAGAATGGGAGTGTGGTAGTTTATATGGATGCAGAGTGGCATGGCTTATCCCCAAGTTAGAAAGATAATATACTTTGTCAGTAAAGAGCAGTTTTATACCAGCATAGGTACCTGTACAGCAGGGATATTACTCTTAGAGACCACATCAATTAAAAAAAAAAAAGTATAGTAGCATCCACCTATATTTGGTACATTATTACAACCTGTGTATGGAGAGCAGCTCTAAGATACATGTGCTGTAAAGTGAGTGGCATGAGATGACCTTCGTTTATGGCCAAGCACTAAATGAGATTCTCTGTTTTAAATGTTAGCGAATATTGTAGGCACTACACTACCAGTTAATATATCTTCTGGACCCAGCTGCTGGAAGAAGTTTTTGCCCACAGTTGCTTATCACTGTCCCTTCTCTGCAAGTTACATCTCTAAGATTTACTGGCAGAGCTGCTGATCTGATTTGCCTCGTGCACTTCAGTCAAAATATCTACCTGTACGTCTGACTACGAAGAAGGGTGTCTGTCCATAGCCTGAGGCTTTTGGCTTGAGGCAAACTATATCAAGTAGAACAAGAACAAGTGGACCTAGACTGATCTGGACTTTCAAGAGTGTGAGTATCTGAAATTAAAAGAACGGGGTCTAACAGTTTTACAGACTTTTATGCTATTTGAGTCCATAAATACAAGCACCACTAATCATGCCATCGTTGGACTGCTTTCACACACCGGTTAGTATAACTATTTTCTCTCTCCTCTCATGCCCATTTCTAGTCAGATATGCCAGCCGGGCACACTCATTTCCATGGGAAATGCTCTTCTTTGTGTAAAGAATTTACACAATTTTCAGTGTAGGGACAGTAACTCTGTCACCAGTTAAACATGTTAAGCACAGTTGCAGGAGTGTTGCAGCCTCCTGGAAAACCTTGAGCTTCACAATGTAGATAATAAATACCATGTAGTGAGAAATCTGTGGGTATGTTGGTGGGGGAGTAAGGCACATCCTAACAGGTAAGGTGATGTCTGCTGCTTAAGGACATAGAAATGGCTTGACCTTCTGTCTTTGGCAAAACTTCACTTTATACGTGCTCTGTGGCTTGTGTCCCTTGGCCACATCCCAACCTTAACTCTAGTGTGGCTACATTTCAGCAATGCGGTGTGTGTCAGTGTCGTGAATTATTATTTATACGCCAGCAGTAACTGGAGGCTTAAGTGAGGACTGTAACCCATTGCACTGGGCACAGAGCAAATACACTGTGAGAGGCAGTCTCACTCTGAAGATCTCGTGGCCTAAACAGACCAGCAAAAGAGCAGGAAGGGAAAGAGAAACAGGGAGCTGAAAAAATGCATCCAGGGTCACCCAGCATGGAAACAAGGCACCAGAGCTTCCTGCTAATGGGTGGTGGCTGGTTTTGTGTCTTCCCAGCAGGCAGCGTTGTGTCACTTAACGCTGCAGAAGGTAACTTTTGGGTCAGATCTACGCACAGGGCTTTTGCAGGGCAGCTCTGGTGGCTTTTCCCGCTGTGACAATTTCTCGTCCGGTAGGAATGCCGTGTCCTACTGCCAGAGTGACTGTCCTAATGCCTTAGCCAGTGAATAAAGGTACACATGGCTACGTAGTGGTCCTTCTACAGCAAAGTCCAGCCTTTGAGTTTCAAACTGCTTTTATATGGCAGATTGCTGGATGTGGGCCTGTACCTGGACTCCTGATGCCCACTAGCCTCCACAGTATGCTTCGGGCTAAAAGGTGCTGTGCAAAGGGTATGTCATGTTGTTAATACAGTTGCTTTTCCAAGGGAGCTGTGTCTGAGAGGTTTTATTTGTTCTTTTCTGTTTTCCTAACTCACAAAAATAGCTGAAGTTCTCCAGAGTACAATAGACTTCATCCACACTGGTAATACTTATTTCTATTCATCTCCTTAATAGGGGTGAAGGAGCAGTGACTGGTAACCCGCCTGCAATGTCACGACCCTTCCTGAACTTTTTGAGTGACTAGGCTGGTAGGAAATGACAGCAGAGTGCTGAGGAGATTAGCACTTCTTGATCTTCATAGTGTAAAAAAACCCCAGGACTAACTCATTCTTCAAGCTCCTCAGTGACTAATAGGTGTTTTATCATCCTTTCAATTAGAAAGCATTTATCAGCAATCTTTGCTAGCTCACTGCATGAATTGACCTGTCATTCAGTCTCAGCCCTTGGAACTGGTAATTAAGTTTAGCAATCTGCCTCAGCAGCTCTGATTGAGATATGCGGTATATTTCCATGTGAGTAGGCAGATACTTTGGGTTTTCCTTCCCAAAAGGAAAGGGCTTCAAGAAAAGTGAAGGAAGGGTCCCAGCAGATGCCTGCTTATGTCAGGTACCTGTCCCGTGCAAGCAGAGCATAGTCAGTGGCACGGAGCAGCTCCAACCATGGCTGGCAGTGTGCTGTGGTGGTGTGACGCTGGGGCCGACCTGACTACCTGTGGCCCCAGGACTGGAGCAGCTTTACTTTGAGTTGCTTGATGTAAGCTGGGAACAACACATGGCCAAGTACCTGCTTCAACCCCAAACTTTCCAAGTTGCCTGCTTTTGGGGCTGTAAAGGAGATCTGCACTTCATTCTTGACATTTAGGTATGTCAGCCTTGAAATTTAGGCACGGATATGAAACTCTGAAGTCCGGGTACCTCTTTGTGTTCAGCAAGGGGTAAAGCAAAGCAATTGCAGTGAAGCATGTTATGTGTGACGAAATCTGGAGATAAATTATACCGACACAGGTCCTACGTCTTCTCTGGTACATTTCTCCTCAATGCCAGCAGAGGACATGTTTTATTGACAATGTAAACAACAAAAAAAAAGTAAGCCGGTCTCCTGCTGAAGGAAGTTATTTAAGGAGTTAGACCCTATGGAAAAGTGACTGAACTGCAACGTTACCCCATGATTTGCTGTGTTAACTTGAGGGTAATGCTAGCAATGTCACAGGTATTGCCGACACAGAGGCTGCATGTCTGTTGTTATCTCTTGCCCTGTCTGGGTATAATTTTCTTTTTAAGGATGAGAGGAAATTTGCGGATTGCTTACATTAAGACCATACTTCTAGTAAAGGAGCTTTTTCCCCTCCTTGTCTAAATCTTTGTTTGACACCAGTTGATAGAGGCTGTTTTTCGGTAGCTAGCCCACTGTTTTTTTAAGCAAACTTTGCTCTGAAAAAACAGACATCTTAAAAAAACCCGCCCAACCTTCTTCACAACAGCCAAGAGGCACAGAAATGCCAGCATCCTCAGTTCTCGCTGCAAAATCAGGTTCAAGTTGCCTGGTTTGGGGTTTTGGAGGAAATGCACAATTTGCAGAGTTCACTGAACCTCACAGAAGATTTGGATTTGAATTTGTCTGGAGCTCCCCTGAAATATTCCTTACTGTTCCTGAAATGTTCGTTACTCTGTTTTACCACCGGAAACATCCTGAAGGGATTTTTCTGCTGCTTCTTTTTTCCCCCCTTTCAATACAACAGGCTCGTCTCCATGCTGCCTTAAGGAGACCACCTACAATTTAGAGAAATAAAGACCTCCGTGAAAAAGTACAGGCAAACCTGATATTTAAGGGTCATTTCCCCACAATATTTATCTAGTTGTCTGAGCTGGTCTAACCACAGAAGGGGAAAAAAAAAGCATTTTCATGTGATGGCTGGGAGGGTAACCTCTGTTAAAAAACATCAACAAAAACAAAACCCAGCAACCTAAAAGCAATGGGAAAAGTGCCAAGGAGAAGACAGGAAAAGGACTCTGATATTCGTGAGTTATAGCAAATAATAGCACTGGGAGGTAGCACTGCTTACAAAGTATGTGCTTGCTGAGGATAATGCAGCAGACATACTTCTTTAATTTTGGAGTGGAGAGAAAGGGCCCTGCCTAATATAATTTATTTAAGAGGTTTCTCTGTGTTTCTAGGGGGGAAAAGTGGTCCTGGACATAAAAAAAAAAAAGGATGGATCTTGGGCAACAAAATACGCTTCTTCCTTGAAACCACCCAAAGGTTCCTTACAGCCTCCTGCTCCCTGAAGGTCACGTGCATTAACTTCAGACCAAAAAAAAGAGAAGGAAAGAAACCCTTACAATTTGGAGCAAAGGCCGCCTTTCCTCACCGAGGAACTAAGCAGGGACATAAATTACAGGGTATCTGTTTCAGGCCCCTTTCACTATATGGCTTCTATAAGAGCTCTGGAGTAAGATAATCCTCTGGAGATCAGAGGCAGCATGTTATTAGCAGAAGCTCATAGGTTACATTTACTGGTGTCTTGGGTACCTTTGTGCTGAAGAGTTAGTATCATCTAGAGAGCACATAATCTTTCTCCTGAGTCTAATTATATATTCATTGTGCAGGCAACAGAATATTCATATGTATTTAATTAGTAAAAAGATTATGCTTTAAACCCACAAAAGCAAGGCATTAAGGAGTAAGGATGAAAAGCCAAATAGCCCTTAAATTGGTCTTTTATCTAATCGCATCACTGACTGCCTGGGAACCCCCAAGCCCCAGTGTGAAGGATACTGTAGAAACATTTAAATATAAAGCCATAGTTGAATAAGCTACAGCCAGAGCGAAAACCTAGGTCTCTGGTGCACTTAATGACCAGCTGAATTCTTCCTGATTTACACCAGTTCATACAGAAATGGAAATGTGTATGGTTTGTGCCTGCTCATCCCCTCAGTTGGATTGCCTATAACGTTTGTGGTATGGGCAAAACGCCTTCTGCTGTTTGTAAAAGCAGTTCATTATCTGCTTTGGAAATTTCTTATTTACATTACCCCATTACAGAATATTAAGTAAAGTTCTCAAGGATTTGCATTAAAGTTAGATTAATAGCTTAAATAGGGGGTTATATTTAAATATAAACTGTAAAGGCTTCACCCTTGAGAATAATGCCATTGTTTTGTCTCCTCATCTGAAGTACCTTATTTTTTTCATTTTTTTGGTGCGGTGCGTTAACTGGATTTTGCAGGTGCTTTCTGAAATCTAATGGCGACATCATTGTTATATAAAGTTGCAGCAGTTAAGTTTTTACAACAGACCCTGTGGCTAAAGACGAGATCTGAGAATGGGGAGGACGGAGGCACCATTTGTGCTTCTGCCACTTTGCTCGCTGCCTAGCCCTGGCGAGCTCTTTCAGCTGAGATTTCCAGGAGTGGTCACTCAGTCCCGAAGCCTGTTGGCACAGCATTATTTTTTTAACCCGTTGCTGAGTATTGACAGCCCCAAAGGAGACGGCGCATCTCCGGCCAGGCGATGTCCCCCGAGTCAGCATCTCCAGGCTCCCAGGGGAGCCTTAGTGGCCCAGCCGTGCTCTGGGTCAGCCCAGCTTTGTGCAGCTTTGGCTCTGCTTCTCCCTGTTCAAGTAGTGTGATGCGTTCATCTCAGAGACATTTTGGTTGGAAAGGACCTCTGGAGGGACACCTTCAAAGTAGGGCCATCGTCCAAGTTAGATCAGCTTTTCTCCTGGCCAGGACAGAGACCTGCAGATACGGGTTTTCCTGAGGTATGCTCTGTGGTATGTGACACTGCAAAGAGTGTGCAAGACTGAAAGGCAAAATATCCATGAAGCGAGCTGAAAATCCAGCTCCTAGAATTAGAGGAGTTAAGGGGATTCGGTCCTGCCTTAACAGAGTTCAGACAATTAAAATAAGCCATTGCTATCGAGGATTAATCAGCTCAGTTGGGATGGGTGATAACGAATGCCCTTCAGTGGGCTGTGACCGTGCTGATGCTGCATCCACAGCCCATCTTTTGGAAGCTGCAGACTTTCCCCAGAGAAGGATGTCAGAATAAATCTGCTCAGTATCCCCAAACTGAAAATTTGTGAAGGTTTCGTCCTGGAAAGACAGGACCTCAGTGAAAGCAGAGTAGAAAATAGAGGGCCTCTTCATGCTAAGCCCTATCATACAATATAGCTATTGTTTCATTTCATACATCTAGGCTGGGAGCGTTGTGCCGTATGCAGAGCATGAATTGGGATACAATGAATTTATTCCTTTAGCAGTTTTTAAAACCATCACATGTCTGTGTATGCACCGTGTGGAATCTGTCATGCAAAGACTTCTGGGTTTTTTTTAAACACTCTTATAAAGGGTTTGAAAGGCATCTCAAAGAATGCAAGATATTGAGGGACTGATTGCAGATCTCTAGGTAGAGCATGGGACCAGGAGACACGGCTCCTGAGCTGTGGTCACTTGCTCTTGCTACAGGCACTAACTGTGAGAAGTGTCGATGGCCGTACCTCCATGGTCTCCTCCCAGCTCTGCAGGTAAATGCTAGGTAATTTTTTGACCACCTGTGCAAACCCAAGTCTTCAGAAGTATTTGGATACCTAGCTTGTCTTGGTATTTTGGTGCAAGCAAATGTCCTCCTGCGCTGACTCTTTAATAGAGGAGATCTGTTCAAGCCAAACTTTCTTCCTCCTTACCCCTCTGCAGCTCCTGTCATTTGGAGGTGTAGCTGGGGGCAGAGTTCATGCCAGCATGTCTTTTGAGGAACAGCTTGGGTTGGTATTTTTTTTTTTCTGAGGGTGCGATGACCAGGCTGTGGAAAAGGTGTTCAGAGGGCCAGAACCATTGTGGCATGGCTGGTCTCTTCCTGCCCGGAGCTGGTGGGATATTGAAGAGGAAGGAGCAAAACTGCAGTTGTAATTGTAAGCACCACCCTTGGCCCTGAATTTGATCAATTGGGTGTTTTCTTGTCCTGAAACACCATCTGCTTGCTACAGTTTATATTCCATGCCAACCCTTGCACATTCAGGTGGCCCGTGCTACTGGGCCACCTGTAGTCACAGCCGGAACGCGGTCGGTCTCGGGAAGCAGGTGTGCCCAAAGTGACTCCCGGGCACTGACAAACCAAAGCAGGCAGAGGTGGGGAAACACTGGCGTGTTTTCAATGGCCTGCCTGTTTCAGGCGCTCTTCTGCAGCTTAGGGGCTCAGGCTTCAGGGTTTATTTTCTCTTTTAAGAATGGAGGAAAAGCAAGGGTCTAAGCAGGCTCTGAGAGGGTTATGTAGGGACCAAGGTACATAGCCTGACTTTCAGGAGCCTTGAGCGCTCCTCACCAAAGCCATCTCAGCTTGGGAGGAAGGTGGCCTCTGTTTTCACAACACATCAGGCTGAATTAACAGAAAACTGCCAGTGGTTCTGGGTACTTTGAGTGTTTATGCTACTTATCTGGTACCTAAAGATGGAGGTTTTGAAGACACTTTTTTTTTTTTTTTCCTTTCAGCTGCTAATCTTAAAGTGGCAGGAGCCTGCTCTCATGGGAAAGTTGCGCCAAGTTACCTCAAGGGGCTTTAAATTTTAGTGAGAGTGATGTGGGATGCCTTCTGCATCACGTTAGCAAAGCTGAAATTCAACTGGTGCATCTTTCTCATCAAGATAACAAAGTGTTATCTTGATGAGAAAATAAAAAATAACATTTTATGATAAAATAAAAAAAAAAAAAGGGAGGAAAGCCTGTGAACTGGGAGGACAGCATTACAAGCGAAGTGCGACCTTGTGGCTTCCCGTCATGCTCTTTCACTTCGCTTTTCCAGCTGGTCACGAGAGCTGGAGCAGAGGGCAGCTGCCGATTCTCCCCGTCTCACATCGCCCTTGCAGGGCGGGTGCCGTGCATCCCTGCAGGGGTGCCATACCTGGCGAGAGTTTTGCTCCCCGACAGGCATGTGTGAGCGCTGGTGGGATCCCGGGCCGCGGAGCTGCCGCTGGATGGGCGAGGCGACTGACTCACAAAAGCTGGGTTTCCGCCCTGCTGGCAGGCAGCAAAGCCAGCAGCAATGCTGCCGGTCCTCTGCAGGGTGACGTGAGCCTCCTCGAGGCAGCCCTTCATCCCTTGGTGGGAGGATGAGGAGGAGGTGTAAATCGTGGCTGGGTTTCCACACGGTAACCCGCAGGCCTTTACCTCTGCACAATGTTTTGCAATCGGCACAGCGGGCCGAGAGGTGACTTTTGTGCTCATACTTGTTTTCCCACCCAGGCTGGCTCAATCCTTCATGAATGTCTGGGCAGCAGATTTCTTGAGTAACCACTGCTCAGTGATACAAAACGAGAGAAAAAAATGCATTGGAAAAGATGGGTTGTTGAGTTTTGCCTTGCTCATGCTTAAGGGCTGCATGCAGGTGTGTGAAGCACCAAAGGTGAAAATCTCAGCTAATGCCATTGACTTCAGCTTTCTTCCCCTTAGTTTTTTATTTCCAGTGTTACTGGATAGGATGGGTTCAGCCTGCAGACACTTGTATCCCACTGCTCTTTTACAGGATGGCTCCCAGCATCTTTACTGGGATGAGGACGAAGGCTTCCTATGGAAACCAGGTGCGGCTCAGCCCACAGGACGCGTTACCACCTCTGGCATCATTAGCGTGCCGAGGGATGAGCGAGGAGGCTTTTGCAGGAGGAGCGCCTGCAGCTTGCAACTGCAAAAATCCCAAAGCAAAACAGCGGAAAGCTGGCTGGATAAATGTGGAAAGAGCTTGGAAATAAACACCCCACGGAGGTGCAGCCAACCTTTTAGAAATCGGTTTAAAGCAACCAGCGACTGAGTCCTCCTCCACATGGGCTGAGCCAGGGCAGGGGCTGGCGTCCCCTGCGAGGTGTGCAGGGTGCACGGCAGGTCCCTCTTCCAGCCAGGAGCCCCCCCGGGGCTGTCATGTGGAGATGTGATGTGGTACCGCCAGCCGGTTGTGCTGGTGGCCAAAAGCCTCCCTTCCCAGGGGCTGGAGCAAAGTTGAGGACATTGAGCAAGAGGTGGGGCCGAGCCTGACGTCCCCAGCCGATGGCAGGGGAGGGCGAGGGCACGGCGGGGTTGTGCGAGACGTCGTCCTGCGTGCGTCTGCCTCGCAATGCTTCTAAAGTGCTAACATGTTTTACGACGTGGTGCGAGCGAAACAAAATAGTGGCTCCTGGCTCCTCGTAACTTGTGTAAATTCCAGATGTGACAATCCTTTTACTGGCAAATGGAGCTGTTTATCCCGGCGTTCTCCTTGCGTTGAATTAGCTCCTGCTAGGAAGAGCTTGCTGAAAATGTGCCTGCCTTGCTACTAAGTAATTGTCCCTCTGCCCCTTCCCAGAGCTGCACATAAAAAGTGCAATCCAAATTCCTGGGCAAACCATGCAGGGCCCTGGAGAGCACTTCCCCCCCCCGCCCCCCCTTCCTTCAGGAATTGAACGTCATTCCTAAAGGATAATGCAGGATTAGGGCAAGGGGAAAACGAGTGGCTTAAACAGAGCCGAACTGCAGCGAGGCTCAGCAAAACGTGTCCTTCTTCCCACCCCTGGCCCTCTCCGTTGGGCCTTTTTTTTTTTCAATAAAATTTTTCTTTCTTGCAAGGGGAAGGAGGAAAGAGGGCCTTCAGATTGTGAAACGGGCAGAAGAGGAACAGTGTTAGTTTCCCGAAAGCCCCCAGCCCCGGCGGGAGGGCAGCCCTGCCCTCCGCCACATGGCAGTGCACATGGGAAAACCTTCCCAGCCCTCCTCCTCTCCCTGAACACACAGGCGCTAGTTATTAGGGATTAGGTGGAACAGATGCATGTAAGATGCTTACAGCCTTTTCCAGACACAAGGCCACTTTCCAATCAGCTCAGAGGAAACAGGGTAATTAGATGGAGTGGCGGGCAGGGAGCAGGGGGGAATTAGCCTGTTACCCAACCAGAGACTGCAAGCCCACCTCTTTCACTCCCCCCCGTTTTTTCTCCCCCCATTCCTCTGCTCATTCTGTCATTTCAAAGCTTTTTTTTTTTTTTTTCCTTTCCCTTTTCCAGGAGGCAGCTGATGCAGGCTGGCCGCTGCCAAACAGGTCAGGCCTCTGCAGCTGAAACTGCTCGTGATACTTAAGCAGGACGATGCATCAGCTGTGTCCTTTAGAAAAGGCATCCTCTCTTGGACGTGCTGCTGGGGTGTTGTGTGTCCCCCCACCTCCCCACCAGCGTCCTCAGAGCTGCTGGCTGATGACGGTGGGTGGGTTGATGAATTTGTGTTAACTCTTCCCCCTCCTTCTTATAAACCAGCTTCACCTGCTGGTGAAGTTATTGCCCCGTAAGCTGATGAAAGCAGTTACAGATGTCTGAGAGGAGGAGGAGGAGGAGGAGGAGGAGGAGTACGAGTACTGGGCTTTGAAGGGAAAGATGCCTTGCTTGTCATTTGCCTGCCTTTAAAAGTATATTAACACAGCTTTGGCTTGAGTGCCCTGGAGGCAGAAATTCTGAATGGGGACAGGCTGGTCCCAAAAAAGCCTCAGCTGTTGGGGTTGCTGCCCCACACCCACTGGAGTATACCTGCTGCAGTCTGGGGGCTGCTATTCCCAGACTGCCATCGTGCCTGACGGTTCTGTGATGGAGCAGGGGATTTTTCTTTTCCAATTTTTTTAAAAAGTTACCTCGGTGTGATTACACTTCAGTTCATACTCATCTTTAGAGAGATTTTTGCTGGGTGAAGTCCTCCAAACATGGAGACCTGTCCCGTCACCACAATGTGCAGGGCAGCTGTGACAAGGTAATGGTGATCAGGCACTAGGGGCGGTGATTAAGAATCTGGCTATTGCATTTACTACCATTTCCTCCCCCAAAGTGCCTGCCTCGCTTGTTTAGCTCCTGTGGCCTGTCTGTACTGCTGTTTATTGGGAGAGCAGTGCTCTTCTGAGATGTTTAGTTTTAAAACCATCAAGATGTCCCCAGGGCGTTTGAAAGGGGACATGCTGTGTCATGAAAGGCAGTGTTCTGCATCAAAGGTTTTTTTCCAAGTGCCAGGTCAGTTGGGCAGTAAACACGTGAAGGAGGATCACCGTCCCAGCTGTAATAGAGCAGAGAGGAGCTGACCCCAGTTTCGAGGCAAAGAAACTGGATAGTGTCTGAACTTCTCCAAACCAAGGCACTGCTCCTCGCTGGTGGTACCCTTTTGCATGTCCTGTAGATAATTTTCTGAGATTGATATTAACCTCTTCTCATAAGTATGCACAAGCACCGAGTGTTGAAATTCACTCAAGAGCTGGATGGAAAATTTGTGACAATGGTTTGCGGTCAGGAAATGTTGGTTCAGCAAGAGGAAAAGATGTCAACTTCAACAGTAAAAAAAGGATCAGAAAGAAGCAGAAAAAAAAAGATACTATTGAAGATACTCCCCTGAGGGCTTTTGAAGCAGTGGGTTTTATTTTTCAGTGCTCTGTTTTTATTGTTCATTGGCATGTGGGATGGACATTGACAGAGCAGAGTCTGCACCGTCTTTTTCCCTGTGGTTTTGCTCAGTACGTGGCAGGTAATAGCGTCTGCGCACCCCACACATCCTGCCCAGTGCATGCAATATCGGAGACTTCAACAGTGCAGACGGAGGGAGAGGAACCCTCTCCGATGTTCCCTCTTCCTTAAGGGAGAGCAGAGTGCTTCCATGGAGTACGAAACTCCTGCGGAGGCATGCTGGGGTCTGTCCTGGAGCTGGCTTATCTCCTTCACTGACACCTTGCACTCCTGGCTGTTTGGGTTTGCTGATGACCTAGAAAAGCCATTGGGTCGCCCCAGGTCTCAGCATACTGCTTGTTCATGTACCTCCAGTTCCTTAGGTCTAGTCATTCTAAAACCAGCATCTTTCCTGAGCATCCAAGTCCTCTCAGAAGTACAAAAATAAATACCCAGGACAGGAACAAGACACGGATGCTCTGGAAGAATAAACCCGTGTTGTGTGCTAAGTATGTGTAGCGTCGGTTACTGCTCTGCATTTTTTCTGTCTGCCAAATACATGATATTGAAAAGTCAACAGACAAAAATATATATGCTGAAATAAAAACCTAAGCAAAACAGTAGTCTAGGGCAGTTCTGGAAACAGCCAACCAAAAAAATCCCCCAAAATACGTGGCTTTGCTACCCAGGACGGTTGTTTGAGTCAGGACCACCCCAATTAGAGTTAAAAACAGAGCATAGTGCTATGTGCATTTTAGCATACCTTGCATGAACAGATTATTACTGTTAGATGGCAATTAAAACGATTGACTAGTCTAATCTATTCCCTGGTGTAGTGCCAGAGCACCAGTTTATGTGCTTCTGCCTCCTCCCCATGTTGTTTCTGAAACAGGATGGCATTTAGATGGGGTTGTGGGGAAGCCTGGCAGCACCTGGGATGGGACTTCTCTCGCTGGCATTGGGCCGCTGGTGCCCTGAATTCCCCTCTGGGAAGTGGGATGGTGAGAGGAGAAGGGGCCTGGCACTTCCCATCCCAGCCAGTGAATGGGGCCAGGCTTGCGTTGGATTGCACGTGAATGCACCAGCCCAGATGCTCACACGTAGTCCCATGTCTGCTTGTTCCTAGGAAGGAAAGCTAGAAGATTTCTGAGGTTTTCTTTGGTATTTTGCATTATGGTGAGGTTCCTGTCTTGGAAGTGATGCTTGTATTTTATTATTATTTAATTATTTTTCAGCACTGCCCCCTAAGGTAGAAGATACAGGAGGGGAGCATCATTTTTATGATAACAAGGATGCGTCCTTTGAGTTCGTGACTCCCTTTGGCTGGCATATGGGATGCTGTGACCGGCCTGCTGAGTTTCCTGTCTTTCTCTGGGACCGCTGAAGGGAGTACCGCAGTGCTAACATGTGACAGATAGCTTTGTGATGGATGTACTGGCAGAACCAACATGTTTTACAAGGTTAATATGAATTTTGTAGCTGTTATTTATTACCAGGACAGGGACTGCCTACATGTGTCCCTATGTCTTATTGCAGTAGCAATGCTTGTCTTGAAAACCTGCTCATCTGCTTTCCCCCAGGCACTCGTCTGCTTTCCCCCTCTACAGTTTCTCCAGGCCATGCTGCCCATTTAGCATTTCCCTGAGCTACAGGGGACAGACCGAGCGTCTGGGAATGTGTGCACACCTCAGATGACCCAAAACAGCCTGCTTTTCTTTCCTGTTACTGGATCACTCGGGTGCTCCTGCTTTGAATCTCCCTCTTTGTTACCTACCGGGGCATTTTTAGCTAGAAGCGTGTCAGGACAGGGACAGTTTGACACAAGCATGTACAGCATGGAGGAGCAGTCTGACCTGCTTGCTTACAGGCTCCACGCACTGCTGCTCTAACGACGATGGTGATTTTTCATGCATGTTGTTGGAAGAAGGAAGTAACTGTTTGCAGTAAGCCACATATTAATTGGGAGATGGATTTTTGGGGGACCTTTTGCCTATCTGTTTTCCTCTCTGAGTGACCTGTCTCTACATGGGACGTTTTGCAGCCCTGAGCCTTTGTCAGCCCTGCCGGGGTCTGGCATTTGTCAGTCACTTGGAAGATGGAAGCTCAAGTGAGAGCTTTTCCCAGTTGCCAAACGTGGTCCATATTTAGGGAGGCTTTTGATCCCAACCTCAGAGGAGCTGTTGGTGTTCTTGCTGCTGGGCGATGCTCCTGCCAGCCTGGGGGCGAAAGAGGAGAGACAGGGGTGTCTCAGCTAGATTACGCCTGGATTTCACCTTCAGCACGTGATGCAGCTGTTTTGCAGCTTGTGCATGCGAACGCTGTTGAAAACTGAAGGGGCATGGGAGAAGAGGAAGAAACTTTTCATTGCTCCTCTCCCCTCCTCTGCCTGTTCTTGTCATGCTGCTGTTCTCCTCCTCCGGCCCCGCTCCTCAGCTATTTGGCAGAATCGCTGCCATTGCAAATGTACGTGACTAATCTGTTACTTGAGGAACGGGGAGGCAGATTCACAGGCACGAATGACCCAGGCTGTCAGGAAGCTGATGGGATCCTCTGCTGGGAAAAGTTTTTTTTTCCAGAGGGCTGCTCTCCTTGTTAAATGGTGGGAGAGATACTCATCTGAGTATTAGATGGGATGGATAGGGTTTCTGTTAAAGAGGTGGCCATCTTCTTCCCAGCCCCGGAGGCAGATGTGCTGCAGCAGGACGGCACGTCCCCCCCTTTCCCCCCAAACATGTGGATGCCGTTCCCTTGCGGTGGCACAGTGCCATTAGCCATGGCGTGCTCGCTTGAGCAGGGAGTGCAGAGGCTCTGGAAGGTCTGGGTGCGAGATTAGGGCAGATCCTTCCTCGTTCATCTCCTAACCAGCTCACGCAGAGGCCGGAGGCTGCCGGACCTGAATGCTCTGACCTGAATACAGCCAGGCGCCTGCGCTGCAAGCCTGGTCCTCGCCTCCCTCCGCCACTTTGCCTTGCTCTGTTTCAGCTGTGCATCCTTAAGTGATTCAGGGGCTCGGGGCCAGAGGGCTCTCCGCCTCGCTGAGCTGATCCCGAAGAGAAGGGGTGATGTGCCAGGAGGTCTGGGAGGCGAATGTCATTTCATCACTGTTCTCCTGGGAGAGGTAGAGGGATCCAGCATGGGAACAACGGGGGTGGGGGGCAGGGGTTAATGAGGAGAAATGGGATAAATTAAAGTGAGGAAAATGTAGGCTAAGTATGGGGGAAAAACATATGTTTTATAATAAATATTACATGTTTAAATGCTTGCAAGCCAAGAATTATTTGCTCAAAAAAAGAAAATAAGTAAATTCCAGAGAATGACTAAATTATTGGACACAGTTCCTAACTAGGTACCTAGAAAATGTGTTGAATCAGGCTGTCAGTGTGAATTACTAGCCCAGCTCTGGAAAATGTACCCTAGGGAGCACCAGCTTGCCTGGTTTTCCACTGATCATAATGCCAAAGTGAAATCTCCTGAGGCAAAGGGCTTGCACATTAACTAACTTACAGTGCCATCTAGCCCCGTCTGAGACATAAGACGTTTATGAGTGGTTGCTAATTTTGTTCCTGTAACCGGGAGGCTGAGTCACTTTAGTTCGAACCCACCTCTTAGGTCATGTGCTTGTGGATGTAAGTGTATCCTGGAGTACATCCGTACGTTCACTGGGATGTATTTTTAAAGACTCGTCCACGAGTCACAAACGTAAATTCCTGACTGGGAGCCATCCCAGCTGGACAAATCCTACGTGTTTTCACGGCCACTTGATGTGGGGAGGGCAGCGCAGTGTTGCTTAAGCCTGCTTGACGCTTCCCATTGATAAAGACCTTACTATGGGTGGCTTAGAAATTTGCCAGGCTCTGACTGCTGGGAGTGTTGGGTGCCGGGTTGTTGCTGCAGGCTATGTCTAGGAAGCTTCCCCCAGAGTGGTGTTTGTGCTGTTCCTGAGGGTGGGCTATGGACTGATGCCTGGGTTTGCTCATTCTGGAAAAAAAAAAAAAAAAAGGCGGCAAATACGAAAGCGATAGCACTGCTGCTACAGTTCATCTTGCGAAACATGGTGGAGGAAGAGGGTGGTGGCTCTGGCTCCTGCTGCCCACGCTGTGCTGTGGCTGCATCCCTGCGCCCTTCACGGCCCCCACTGCAGATGCATCCTCCCCTGAGCAACGGGGCCATGAGGCAAGCTCCAGTGACCCACCAAAGGCCAGGGAGCGCAAAAAGATGCCATGGGCTCCTCCATGCAATGGTTTGGCCCCCTGAGGTCTGGGAGAGTACTGAAGTTGCTGTGTCGGCTCTTTGGGCATCTGCTTTTTGCCCACGTGGGCTCTGGAAGGCTTCAGGGGGGGAGTGAGTTTGGTGCAATACCATGTTTTCGAGTCTGCTAAGCTGGTGTCAACCTCTCTTTTCTGCCTTGCAAAAGACTAATGCAGGGAAGCTGCCAGACCGCCAAAGGTAGCAAAGTAACCTTTTCCTATAGAGGAGAACACCCGTTATCCTAACTGGGCTTGGATTACAAGACTGTTGTTTTGCACTTTCTCCTTTTTATTTCTTTTTTTTTTCTCCTTGTGTGCTCGCAGTAATGGCCGTAGCCAGACATATGCTCACGGCCTGGAATGAAGTCGACTGCAATTACATCCTAAGGGAGTCACTCGACAGGGGTTTTGTGAAGGCAGGACGCAGGCTTTGGTGGAGCCTGTCACTGCTGCACATGTGCTGTTAGACCTCCAAGTGCACTCGCCCTGCCTTCAGCTTTGTGGGAACGAGGAGCAGAAGGCTCAGAAATACAGCCAGTCTGCTGCACATCTGGAGGCAGTAACGTGAGGCAAAGCCTACACCTCCTGTACTCGAATGAGGTGTTTTCTTGCATTAGCGATTTCAGCGCGTTGGCACCGAAGTGCTGCCTTTTAAGTGCACTCGCGCCGCGTACCCTGTGCTCCGTGCCGGTCCGAACCTTCTCCAAGCGTAAAGGTGCTTGGAGCTGGGTTGCAGGGTCAGGCCTCTCTCTGGGGTGCTTTCGCCTTACTTCCTTTATCTCCCAAAGCAGCAAGAAGCACATGCTGCGGCAATGTAATCATCTAATCCAGGCTGGTGAAACCTGTTCTCCAGACGAACAACTGACAGATCATTTGCTCCGTAGCTCTGCATATGAATGCAATGTTTGTTGGGGCGGCTGGATGTCGGTGCCAGCTTTCCACTCTTGTTCCCAGCAAAGCCAAACAGCAGTCTGACCGTGAATCTGCTTCCAGCTCCTTCCTCTGCTCCCTGCAATGCGCTTGCTGCAGCTGCCGTAGTCCCGGGGCTCTCCCTCCTCGGCCGCTCGCTGCTGTTGCGGATGCGGTAGGTGCAGAGATACCTGCCAGGTGAAAGCAGTCCTCGGAGGAGCGCAGCAGGCTTGTGGAGCTCGGGATGGGAACATGTTTGCCTGGGGAAGCAGGTGATACCCGAAAGGGTGCAGCCAAAACTAACAAAGGTGTGTTCACAGATAGATACGGTTTGATCTTTAGCCCCTGATACAAACCTTACTTTGGCTGGGGAGGCTGCTCTGCCAAGCCCGTTCGTAAGGGCACAGCAGCCTGGCAGACTGCTGGGCATGGACGTGCCAGCCCTGGGTTGGAGCCGGGGGGGCATTTGCAGTGGTCCCCCCTTGCAAATGCTGTGAGTTAGCAGGGGCGGGAGAGAAGTGCATCCCCTGTTTTAGGCCTTGGAAAGTCCTTGCATCCGAGTGGCAGATGCGAGGGACGGTACATGTGTCCAGAGCCCGTGGGTCGTTGCGCATCGTGCAAATGTGTGTGCTCACGTAGGTTTTGTGAGTGCCCAGCACTGAAAATCTGTCTTCCCCCAAGTGCCAGAGTTACTCCCAGGGGGCAGCCTGTCCTGCTCTGCTGCGGGAGGCTGCTAGCCCTTGTCTGCAGCTTCTCTGGTTTCAGCTTCCACCTCTCTTCCAGATTTTGTAATGCGAGTAGCCTGGGCTGCTAAGTAACAGCTGACATTCCCCCGGCAGCCGATGGCAGGGTGGCAGCACACTCGCAGGGAGGGGACTCTGGTGTGCTCCTGGTGACAGCCGCTGCTCCGGCAAATGGCGTTAGAAACTTTCCAGGTGAACATGCAATGGTTTTGCTGCCGTCTTCTTTCTTTCTGGCTTGAGGAACAAGCCCAGACATTGGGCTGAGGCTCTTCCAGGGCCAGTTTATGCCCCGTGAATTGCTTGATCTGCTTGCATTGCCTCTGAGGATGGAGAGCAGAAAAGAAGCTGCTTGCATTCAGATTGCAATCCGGATTTCTTTAAAATGCCTTTTTCAAGAAGGGCACGTGCTAAATATTTTCAGGGCCAGCACTGTGGGGCTGGCGCAGCCTTCCAGAAACATTTTCCGAAGCTCGTTGTCCAGAATAGTGTGCTCTAAAATGTGTTGCCTCCCCCTGCACTAGCTGGCCCAACCTCCCACCGTGGCCGTACAACAGAGTTTTTCTTTCAGCTCAGATGACAGTGGTCTCATGCAGATGGCTACAGAAGACTTCCTTGCAAGACCAGTTCTCCTTCCAAGCTTGGTCAGCTTGGCATCATCTGAACTGTGTGAGGCAAGGAGGCCTCTCGCTCCAACTTTATGGTAGCCTGCATTGCCCTCTGTTTCCGTCTGTCTCTCATCGGTAGCTCTAGCTGGTGTAGATGGTTTTTAATGGACATGTTTTATTGCTCACAGATGATGTCAGATTAACCAGCTTGGACGTGTGAAGTAACCTGGTCACCTACCAACTGACAAGGGGTGGGAGAACAAGCACCCTTCTCCCACCTCCCATGGCTTTGCCAGTGCAGCTGTCCTGGAGCAATCACCTCTGCAGATGAAATCAGTGTTCAGTTCAGGGTTTGACCCATCAGCTGGGACTCTAAAATCTCTTCTTGCTGCCATCATACTTACCGCTGGTTTTACTGTTTTCAGCTGAAGCGTAGTAAAGGCATTGGAAACCCTCATCGATTGATTGGAATGGACTTAGGATCGATATTGTTTTGTGATCCTAAGATCCATATTAGGATCTGTGTTTGTTGCACACTGCAGAGTTCAGCTGCTTTTTCTTTCTTGCTCCCTCTTAAGCACCTCTGGGGCCTGGCTCCGTGCTAGACGAAAGCCCGTGGGGCGTTCAGGGAGTGCAGGTCTGGGCCATGTATCACCCTGTCGCCAGGACCGAGCTGGGAGAGGTCAGTACACGTGCACAGCTCAGAGCAACGCATGCTCGGGGGGGATGGGAAGTTTAAAAGGATCACTGGTATTTTATCTGCAGTTTAGCATGGGTCAGGTTTGTCAGCAAGACGCCACAGTCCTGAAATTTCAAGCCTGAGGTGGAGCTGGGAAGGAAATCCTAGAGCTCCTGGGTCTCTGTCTAGGGCTTCGGACACAGCTTCAGTCAAAGACTCCCCCTTCCTAAAAGCAGAGAGCTGTTGAAGTGTGATGTTTGCATTTGTTATGCGGAGTCCATTCGGACCTATTCACCCCCCTGCCTTTGCAAGTTTTTTTGGGGCAAGCATTAACTAATAAGGAAGTGAGTAAATCTTGCTTGAAGTTTTTTTTTCTTGCTATCCCCCCTTGTCTCACCCCCAAGCTTCCCATGGCAGGTGCTAAAGAGGCGAAAGTCAGCGCTCCTGCAGAGCAAGATTAGCAGCGCACAAAATGATCTCTCTCCTCCTCCCGCACCTCAGAGCCTGGAAACTCCCCCATCTCACCAGCCTTGCAGCCCAGCTGTCCCAAACCCCACACAGCAGGGATGGATAGCAGCAGGCCGCTCGCTGCGCTGCAGCCCAGGAGATGGAGAAGATAATGGGAAGGATTTCTTGGTACAAGTATGAGCATGAATCCCCTGAAGAAATATTAAGTCTAGTTGCAGTGGAAAGAAACGAAAAATAAAGCGAGCGCACACATCTACACACAGACAACCTTAGCCTCATGTGACGGTGGAGGGTTTGGTTGTGTCTGAGTTTTTTCTCAGCTGCTGGTCCTTGGATTCCTTCCGACACCGCTCCACCACTGGAGCAACAGCTGGAGTGCTGAGGTGCACCGTGGTGCTGCCAGCTCTCCTCGCTGCAGATCAAGCCTTGCACTGTGATACTTGGGGATTTCCTTGAAGCCCTTGTGCCTCTCTGCCCAAATGCTGAGATCACCTGAGAATCTTGGCTTTCAACATAAGAAAAAAAAAGGGGTGGGGAGAAGCTAATTAAGAAGAAAAGGTTTCTAGCACTCATGATTGTGTAGGGAAATTTAAAAATGGGAAATGAGTGTGACCTATAGTAAAATAATAATCAAAAGTGTATTCTACCTTTTTGCCCCAAGCAGGGCTGCAGGAATTGTTTGGATGATGGGGGGAAGAAAACAGAGCCCCGCTCAGTGCTGCAGCCCTGTTGCCGCTGCAGAAGAAAGAGCAGTGAAAACTCATGTTCCGCTGCAGAAGAAAGAGCAGTGAAAACTTATGTTGCCACTTTGGATGCTAAGTCATGACAGGCAGTGGCTTTAGCGATAGGGAACGGCACGGTTGGTGCTTCCTACTCCTGGCTGCTCCCTTTTGCCAAAGTTTACTGCAGTGGTGGTGGTGGTGGTGGTGGTGATGGCCCAAGGAAGGGAGGAAGGGTATGGTCGTCCATCACAGATTAACTCCTAAGCCTTAGGATGTTTTGCTAAGTAAGGTGCTAGTCCGGTCTGTGGAAATCTGTGTCTTTTTTTATTGTATTTTTTTTTTAATGTTAGACCCTGCCTGCAAAGATGAAGTTTTTCCTGGCCTCACTTTTCAGTATTGCTGCTATTCTTTCCATCCTCTATCTTCATTGCTTCCACTGTGGGTACAGATAAATGAGTTTTCAATACCTGCAGGTTTCCATCCTGTTTGTTAGCAGTGCTCTGCACGAAAGGGACCATGAGAAGCTGGAGATGCTACGGGTAAGCATCGGAGAGGTAATCCTCGCTTCCTCAATGTGGCAGTGTGTTTTGCATGGTTACAGTGGCAGAAACAGGACTCATGAGTGACAGAGCAAGAAATCAGCGATTACTGTTTGGCAGGAGATACTTAAACTTTGTCAAGCTAGGCAAGTATCTCCATTGTGGTTTCTGACTCACAATTCAAATATGCTGGGAACATTTGAGGAGGCTGGGTCAGTTCTTTAAGCAGTGGGAAAAACAAGGGTTTAATACATCACGGCGTAACTTTGGGTCTCTGCTCTACTGTTCTGCTTTTCTTTGAGGAAACTGGTGTGGTTGGCAGTAGGGAGAGGGAGGTGTTGTGAAACCACGCGCACACACATGTGATTTTGGTCCCTCCGAAGAGTGTTTCAGACTCATTTGGCTGCGGTGCCTGAGCTGAACCACTTCTGACTTACCCTCCCTAAGGTGAAGGGAGGATGAGGCTGTGCGCTGTGGCTGGTGACAGCTCGGTCTCCACCTCGGCTGCCGCAGCCTGGCTGAGGTATGCAATGCAGAGGAGCTCACGGAGGGGCTCACCGGCCCCTTCCGGCTACTCTGTACCACTCTGTGGACACAAGAGTGTCACAAACTGGCCGGTTAAACCAGGTCTGCAGCTCTGGTGTGTCATTATGGTGGCAAAAAGCAGCTGGGCTGTTCTGGTGAATCAGGCTGAGGGTAGGAGGGCTTGCTGGCAGCTCAGCTCTCCCCGTTCCTTGCACCACTGCAGATAAAGCCGTGCAGCTGCCCGGGTGGGGGGGATGCACTTACGCCCTTACCGAAGGTGCTTTCTGCTGATACGGCACGTTCCTGCGCACGGAGGGGAAGGCAGATATGGCCAGACATCCTCTCCCAGATCCTGTTGTGCGGGTGAGAGCGGCTGCTGGTGGTGGGCTTGCTCCTCCGTGCTCTTCCAGCTGGAGGCAACCACCCGCTCGGGGATGCTTCCCGGCAAATACAATTGCAAAGTGGGCAGATGCTTTCAGCCCATGGCTTTGCACCTTCTGCTCCTGGGAGGGGCTGGAGGGAGAACTGGGAAATGGCGCTGGAGGAGTATGGCCAAAAATGAGCAAGACCAGGCAAGGAGCTGCCATATGGCAGACGAGCTGTTGGCTCCATAATTAAGCCAAGTGCTTGGGATGCGAGAGGCTCGGCTGTGCTCGGTTCAGAGCCTGGCTTCCTGTGTGTTCTTCCCCGCTATGATTTTGACCAGAAATTCCATTTTTGACCTGAAAAATCTTCCAGATGAAAATTTAATTACCAAAGTGATGTATTCCCACAAGAAACGTCAGTGTCAGCAAATAAGCATTTTTTTGATGAAAAACTGTTTTATTCACACACATGAAAAACTGGCTCCCATTGATTCCATGCTAGACCATTACCCTGGTAAAATCTCCAGTGTTTTGTTTAATAAAAAATGACTATGATTTGCAATTAGCATCCATTAGGCATACAAGTCACAAAGAATTGGTATCGACACTGCGGTCTTCCCGTGCTGGATACAGTTTGTCGGCTAGTTATTAAATCATGACCTACGCTATGCCTGTGATTTATAAAAGGTCACTGGCAATGGAGAAGTGGGATGAATGAGACGTGGGAGTGTTAACCCAGAGAACAAGATTTTCTTTCCTTTTGTGCAACAGATCGCCTGCTTTCTGCACAGCAAAGGTGCAAGCGTTTTCCTCCAGCCGATGTGATTTGTAACATGGACTTTGTAAATATTTTCCGTATGCAAAGGTCTTTGCTCGCAGTTGTTATTGGTTCCATATTTGCTTGGGATCTTCGCATGCAGAGGATGGCTTTTGGCTTGTGAAGAGGAACTTCTCTGAGGCTGGACCATTTCCCCTTGCACAACGAGTCTCTTCAGGATTGTGCGTAACGCCCAGAAAGCCTGCTAAGGGCAAGGGGCTTTTCCACGTAACAGAAAACTTTGCAAGCTCCTTAATAAAGGCCAAATAAAATAAAGCTTAGAAAGTCAACATGTTTGAAAAGATATGCCATTCTGGGAAGGAAGCAGAGATGGGGTGTGTATTTATGTGAACAAAAGAAGTCTAAACTGTAAACTATAATATATCTTTTAGCTCATTAATGTGTCTGATGCTGACTAATTCCAGGGGTGTTCCTGCTGCCCGGCAGCAAAAGTGCAAATAAGTGGACAGCTGTGATTTAGTGCCAAATATTTAAACGCATCGTGACAATTCAGGCCACCCACACTTTTAAGTAAACACAACTCCTGGAGAGTCATTTCAGACTGGACTGAAGTGCAGAGCAGCCACTTTCACGTGCATCTAGGCCAAACGGTCTTCAAGTATTTGGGGCCAAACTTTGCCCTCTGTTTCACTCTGGGAGACCCCGTTCACTCCACAGAGTTTGAGCTACGTAGTTGAGGGCAGAGCTGACTCTTGATGCTAATCTGACATTTTCTAGCTCAGTAAGTACAATTTTGCATGTAAATGTGAATGTGGAACAGATCTGGACTCGATTAGCTCCTGAGTCCTTGAGAAAAAGCCATAATTGTTTATCCAGATGATTTTTCTTTGTCTCTTTTATTTTCTCTACACTTTAAAACCAAGGTTTTAATGGGCTTGTAAAATAAATACATGAGTGTAGATTACAGTGGTATAAAAGGTGTGACGAAAGCCCTTCCCTTCTCCTCAGCAGGAGTAAGCGATCGCTTGGTGCACACTTAAGTTGCAGTCTCCAGAGCCTTGGGCAGGGGTGGCTGTGGATCCCACAGTAGAAGGGAGGGTATTTCCAAGACAACGCTTAGCCCGGGGCAGCCATTACAGATGTGAAGGACTTGCGATATGTATCTTTTTTTCCTGGTAGGCAGTGAAATCTGTGCTAGGCAATATCTGGGGAACAGGGTTGTTGGGGGCGGAGCAAATCAGGGGAATATGAAAAAATATTATATTTATCAGGGTAATCTAGTCTAGGAGCACAAGTACTAAAACATGTTAATCACAATCACACAGTTATGTGTCACTGCAGGGCAGAATTAAAGCTATTTCTGTGCCTTGGTTGCACATTGCCACACTTCAACAAGTTTGAATTTATTTTAAGCATAACTTTAACTCTGAATTCCCTGGGCTTCTAATGCCTGATCTGGAAATAAGTGCAGCCTCTTTATATTGTACTTTACTCTTAAATTAGGTTTTCTACTTCAGCTCCATTTCTGTTGGCTCGGCAATATCATGGGCTGTCATTTCCTGCCCTGCCAGGTTTGCTGGAGAAGGTGGTGTAGCTGAAGAAAAGAACACAGCAGTAAAAGCCGGGGTGGAAGATGGATGGCACATGCAACGAGGACTTCCAGGGCTGCTGTGTGCACAGCCTGGTTATTGCTTTAACTGCCCATGCCTGGCTATCTCCTGCATGAATGTGTGGATACCCTTGCTGCACAGATGCTTTCGTTGGGGGTAGAAAGGAACCCACATGGGATCGGAAGCTGAGATTCAATTTCATGCTGTGGAAGTGACATCGGGACGTTGGCTCCCAGTAAGGCCACTGGATTCAGTGGGATGATGCTCAGCTCACACCAGGGTACCTGTGAGCTCAGCCAGCAGCTCTGGGGCTATGTGCTGTAGCTCTCCGTGTGCCACAATGGAGAGGCTCCACCTGGCCTGGGTGGGTACAGCTGGCCAAGTGGCAAGCCCAGGGATGGGGGCACAGAGATAGTCCCCTGCAAGGGAAATTACTCTGTTTGCCTCCCTGCAGGGGAAATCGCCTCCTGCCTCTTGTGATGGGGAGGGCTGGTGGCTCCGTGAGCTCTGGGGATGGAGTCAGAGCCCTGGCTGTTTTTAACATGGTTTTCTTCGGACAAGATTCCTTTTTGATAGGAGGGAAATGGCATCATCCCTGGAGCTTCTCTGCCTCTGCCTTGGCTTCTGCCTGCAGCCATTGCCTCCTCCCCCCAGTCCTGAGCCCTGTCCTGCTGGGCTTCTTGCTGCACACCCAGGGACACAGTGCATATGTCCCCCTCTCTCTCCCTTGCTCTCTCCCTCATTTCCCTCCCCAAGCACGCATGCCCTACCCCCTGACTAAAGCAAAATTGCCCTTTTTTTTGGCAGCTGGCCTTCCCAGGGGCCCAGACTAACAGAAGCCTGAGCCCTGACTCTGCCTGTGCCTTGGCCAGAGCAGAGCAGCTCCTTGCTGACAGATAACGTTGCCTTAAAGGAGAAGGGATTTTTTATTTCTCCATCTATTTCCCCGTCACGCTCACCCATTTGTTTCCCAGCTCCTGTGGGGAGGGGGATGCTCGTGCTGGGGGCCTGCAGCCACCCAGTCACCTACTAGGAGTTCCCCTCTTCCCTGCAAGCTCTTTCCTGGCTGTGGAATTCATCTCTGAGCCAAGCCTCCCGTAATTAATGCAAGCCTCGCTGTTGACTTCCAGCGAGCTTTGGATAAGGCCTTTCCAGGACTTGCAGCTTTCCTCCAGCTTGGTCCTCGCACGCCAAGTGATGAGGCTTCCAGGGCTTCTCCCACGGGATGGCTCCAGTGCATGCATCTCACTGTCAGGAAGCTTTTCCTGCCATTCGGCCTAAATTTTCCCCTTTTCAAATATCATCCCGGCACTTCTACTTAGCATGCGCTTTCTGTGCTTCTTGCTGCCTCTGAGCAGGCTGATGCTTTTCCCTCTCCGCTGCCTGAGCTCTTCTGGTGCTTGCTGGCTGTCACCCACTTTTCTCGCACCCACCTCAGCTTAGCCAGTCTGGGCATATTATCTTACAGCTCATTTCCCTTTATAAATCAAACCTCCCTACCATTATTCTTTCTTTCTTTCTTTTTTTTTTTTTCCCTTTTCCCTCCTCTCCATGACACAGGAGTGATTTTTGGGTGTCTGCCCCATGATGTGGAACAATTTCTCTCATGTTTGGCCTGACAAGGTTTTTAGTGTAAAGTGCTGACATTTCCTTGTTGCTGTGGGCAGCCAGCTCTCCAGGTAACAAACGACTGGGGATGTGTAAATGCACAACCACCTTCGAGCCGCAGGTCCTGCTCAGCTGGCGCCGCTCTCATGCGAATCTCCAATGTCAAATATGGGCTGAGCTCCAGCTGTTACCTTCCCCTGTGCGGAGGCATGATCGCTCGCCCCTGTTTGTCCTTCTTCCTGTAGATTTCAAGGATCTGAAGGTACTAACTCTCTGTCGAGTTTGGTATCCGTGGGCAATGGCCTCAAGTTCACGGAGGACTGGGAGGGAAGAGGGGCAGGCTCTGCCCTATGCTACGCACACATGAAATGACTGCGTGCTCCTCATTCCTTTATCAAGCCGGGCTGAACATGCTTCCTTCTGAGGAATAAAGCAGCACCAGAATGGAAAAAAATAAGTGACAGCTTGCTTTCCCTCCTGTGTCCAGCTCCTTTGCTACCGCATGGACAGGAGTTCTGTTCAGGAGCAGGACCCGGGGCGAAAAGCTGAACTGCCCTCCTGCTCACACCACCACCAGTTTTGTGTGCTTGCTTTGCCGTAGCCAGAAATTGAAGGTTTCACCATGCAAAGTGGCAAACACGACCATGGAGGTTGCCATGACAGCTCCGAGGAGAAACTAGGTCAGCCCCGCAGCCTATGGCGGTGACCAGCTGTGGATGCCTGGTGCTCAGCCATAATCCCACAGGAGCAAACCCATCCCAGCACTTGTTATGGAGCTGATTGCATTGGTTCTTTATTTCCCAGGAGGAAACAAAAGAGTTGTTAACTTGGTTACCATTTAAACTTAGTGCGGCTAAAATGCTTGGTTGTAACCCACACCACTGCCATGGCAAACGAGATATATACGTATTTTTTTGAATGTGCAATGAGAACAACTTTTCTTGCCCATAAGTAACTCTTCAGAGGAGAAGATTTCAAGAAAGTAGAATTAGGAATGAAATACTGAGGGGACTGAAGATACCAGGCCAGAAGAGTTGAATACAGGATCATTTCAAAGGTAAAATGAAAGCCATGGATGGATGCTGAGGCTGAGAAGGTGCTTTGGCCAGTGAATTTCCTTAAATAATAGTTGCCTTCATGGGCTTAAGACCATGTTTAGAAATTCACCGTTGTTTTGATGTCAAAATAGGTTTTTCAAAAGACAAAACTGGGTGTTCATTAATTATTGACTTCATTGGAGAATGTGGTCACAAGTGTTTCAGGTGATCATGGCTGAGAGCTGTGGAAGAGCTATCCTTTTTTCCAGCCATTTACCCTGCTCACCTTCTATATCTTCCTCTCCAGGGTATTATAGTGTTCTGTTAATTCCCCTTTTCTCCTTCTACTTTCCCCTTTCAGATGACAGATGACACCACATCTACACAGATGTTTGGGATCTGGGTACCCTCCCTGGAGAAGAAGAGGAATGGGTGAGGCACATCCACCACTGTCTGCAATGGAAACCAAAGTCACCACTGTTCCTTTCCTTTGGCATTATCCATAACGCTGTTGTCTGGTCTCTGTGCAAAGGGAAAGACAGACACTGACAGCCTACCTCCTTGCAGGTCCTGTATTATCAGCAGTTTCATAACAAAAGAGTTTTAGGCTTAACTCCGGCTCTACTTTTGTGTTGGTATCACTGACGGGAAATAGTGTGACCTGTTTAACGGTGAGACTGTACAATCTGTGGTTATTACCATGTAAAAGACACTACATACTTTTGTAGAGTCTGGGAGATTTTTGGGGAAAGTTGCACGTGTGAAATATAAATGAATGCATTGAACTGCATTTTGTACACACACACATGTGCATGCGCGCATACACACACACACACACACACATACAAGCGTGGATCTAGTTGCAAGCTCTGCTCCATAAAAGTGGTGTTTATTTTAAACATTTTGCTGCTGCCTTCTGCAGCCTCTTTCCTGTCACAGAGACAAGGAGCACCGGAGGATTTGTCCCGCAGGGTACCAATAATTTGGCACTTCGTGTTGCATGGCTGGAGGGTCACTGAGCCTGGTGTCACCTGGCCAGGAGCAGAGTTGCTCCTCTGCTGCTAGCGACCTTGTGGTAGTGACCTGGCCCTTAGGAAGAGGTGCCTCTGTTTCTGTGTAGAGAGGAAATATTGCACTGCTGGGACAGTGGTTTAGCTAGGACGGTGAAATGATGACCCTTGTTTGGGCTCGCTGAGCACTACCACCGTACAAGTAGTAGTTATTTGGCATCAAACGGAGCCCTGGCTGAATCGGCTGGCAGAGAGGCTGGCGTGGGCACAAGGTCTCTTAGCGTGGGGATGGAGCCTCTCTGAGGCATCAAAACATGCAAATCCTTCCTGCAGCCTCCTCCCTGCCCAGTTTTGCTTTCTGTCTTGGACATCATCTCCTCTCTGAGTCATCTGGAAGCATTTTTTTCCAATGTTTCTAGAATCCCAGAAGGGAGCTTAATCGCTTCAGCATCCTCCTCATGCAAAGCATACCTGGGGTGCCGGATGGCTGAATAACCTCTCATGCACTGAAAGCCATTAGCATTTGAATTAGTGACATGAGGATAACAGGCGATTATCCCATTTAACAGCTGTTGAGTGCTGTTAAAGGGACACCTTCAAGAAGAAGGAACAAAAATGTAGTGGATTTTTCTTTTTTAGTAAGGGCTTCCCTGCCTTGTGTGAATACTGCTGTCCTCTTGTGTTTGAAAAGTGGTGAAGTTTCTATGGGGACATCTTATAATCTTTAAACCTCTTCCCTGTAGACAGCTGGAAACCTAAATACACCCACAGTGTGCCAGCAGATGAGAGTGAGAAAGTGGAACTGTCCCCAGACGGAAAGAGAAGTGGTCCTGGGTATTTGGGAGCCGGGCTAAGTCAAACGTAAAGGGAAACAGTCACAAGAAAGCTACAAAAAGAAGCAAAAGTTAAAGCAACCCCTCTGCTCTGGAGCACTTTGGCTGTAAGGGACGTGTGTGGGACAAGCCTGACTGCCATCCTCCTCAGTGGAAACGTGGCTATTTCAAGAGGCAGGATGAGCCAGGCACCAGTTAGAACCCCCAAAGTAGTATAAAGGATGAGCTAAAAATCCTTTCCCTGAGGATTTGGCTAAATGCGGAGAAGTGTATTTTGAACAGTGTAGGATCTATTATACTTATCTCATAAGAAAACCTTTCTGTATGCAGTGCATTTTTTCAAAAGAAGACTTAAGTGAGCAGGAGTTATTACAATTATTAGTGTAGTGATGCTGCAATACAGATAAATCTCTGTCATGGTCCATGACTCCATTTCTCTTGACAGTGTGTTAAGCAGAAGACAGAATACTGGTCCTCGTCATCACAAGGAAGTGTTGTCTGGGCTCCTGCATCAAAGATGTTAAAACATGACTCTCCCTGTCTCCCACTTAGAGCCTCAAACATGACTCATTTTGAGGCTCTGCCTTTTACACTAAGCTGAACAAACTGAGGATGCTGCACTTTCACAAGCATTCATCCTATGCCAGCTCCCGCCCGGGGTGCTGGGGGCCCAGCCTTTCAGAAGGCCTGACTGCTCATTCAGGTGCGCTGCTGACACCCGACCCCCCTTCCGAAAGCTGGCTGAGACTGGTGCCCGGAGATGTTTGTGGAAAGTTGGCTTCCACTTCCCCCCCAGACAGCAGCATCTCACAGAAAACACAGAAAAAACCTCCAGGCTTTTGTCTTCAGCAGAGAGTCAAGGGGCACAGCGACATGGGCAAAGTGAAATGGCTTTTTTGTGCCCATGTGATGCTTTTGGGAGGGCAGAAGTGCCGTGCTGGATCAAGGCAGCAGTGCTGAGTACCCAGGGCTTTCGGGCCAAGGCAAAATGCTTCACATGAGACAATTAAGGGTTAAGCTGCCTGGAGAGGGACCTTCTTCCCAGCCATCATTCAGTGACTAGCATCATATTATTAAACCTGAGGGCTCATGTCCTTCTCAAAGCTCACTGGCAAAGCTATCCCTCCCCTGCTCTGTGCTGAGCCCTAAGCTGGGGCATGAGATGTGCCTTGGGGTGGGTTAACCCTGCAGGGTGAGGAAATCAGTTTAAGATGGTGAGGGTGTCTCTGGGGCAGAGGTGATGAGAGTGGGCAAACAGAAATATTTCTCTAGCCTTTTCTGTGCAACTGGCTGGTTTGGCTTGAGGGGGGTAAACCTTTTCTAACAAGCCAGAGGAGCCTATGGCGTAAAAGATTTTTCCACATGTCTTTTCCATCTCTTTCAATACCATTTTTGGCATCTCTCTCTCTAATCTCTTCTTTCTCTTTCAATAAACATCCTTTGAGGTGGGTGCAGTGGCAACACGCGAGCACAGGTGAGGATAGAGAAACATTTATGATGTTAAATAACATCCTTCTTATTATTTTCTCCCTAATTATTTTTACTGTCTGTGATGACCACTTATGGTCTAACTAATGTAAGCGTTATTTCCATACAAAGTAGCGGTACCAACAAAGATGAAGATACCTCTTTTTAACGTTACTTGTTTCTTAGCAGGCCTTTTCATACCATCCTTACCACTTATCTGACCATTAAATCTGCAAATACATGCAAACGGTATTTACTGTGTTGTTACATGTACCTCGAAGCAGATGGTAAGCCAGTACCAAAGCTCACATTTTTACACCTTTATGCAACATCTGGGAAGCTGGATTAAATTTCTGCCCAGCTTTGGGCTTCACACAGACCTCTGCCTCTATGGCAAATGCCTCACAACTGCTGCCAATCCCAACCGCGTTATTTCAGGGTATTTTTCCTCATACAGTATTAATTAATAAAGGAATGTTGACAACATTTCCTTCACCTCCCTGTCTGTCCCCTCCCCAAGGAATATTTCCAAAGAGCCATGCCAAGGTTCTGAGGCATCACTGTGTGCATTGCTGGTGTCTCAGTCACCTGGGTGTCCTCCTGCTTTTTCCATACTAGGTGGCCTGGTTCAGCTGATATTGCAGCATCCCCGTGTGCTGTGCGTGGGCTGTACGACAAGGCAGATGCATGGAGCTGGGGGTGCCGCAGGACCAAGCCCAGTGCAGAGGGCTGAGCCACCTTTGCTCACCGACATGGGAAAAGGAGTGGGAAGCACTAGGACATGAGCCGAGCCTGTAGAAAGACTCCTCGTGACATTAAACCATCTGAAGGGCCGTTGTTAATCACTGTAAGGAGATCAGGCAGGTCTGTCCTGTAACCAGGGCTAGCAGCAACCTGTGTGGGACTCAGGTGACACTGAGGACACCAGGAGCTGCTTTGACTCATCCACAAGCACAGCAGGAAGGAGAGGGCAATGGCAGAAGGGCTTCCCAAGCCAGGGCCCAAACCGCAGCCTGTTTGAGAGATGCTGAAGCCCACTTGACATGGCCATATAGGGGCAGTGCCTAATCCTGTGGGCAACCCTGCTGTGCCATAGCCACTGGCAGGGCGAGGGTCCATGTCAGCCCACCGGTTGTGCTGCTGACCCCCATGGTTTGTCCCGCAGGCTCACCCGCTGCTCCCAGACATAGCATTTTCTTGCCAGCCCTCTATGCATCCGTTGTTCAAAGCCTGTGGGGTTAAATGTGTGAGATGGGTGTTGCCAACAAAAGTGAAACCCACCTGCGGAGTTTCCTTGGGAGAATCCTCCCTGCTGACGAGTTCAGGAGTCAAGCAGCACTGAAACCTACTCATGTTTCCTTGGGCAACACCCAGGCCTGGGGAAAATCTCCCGGGAGATCACCCTTAAACACACACATGCAGCCTTCATCCCAAAGCTCTGCCCTTCTGCTTGCCACCCAAGAGCAGAGGATTATTAGGCATAAAGGATTCATTCACTGAAATTTGATCTGCATGGTGTGGATGTCTTCTTCTGGCATCCTTACCGTAGGTCCCCTTTTCAGAGAGGAAAAGGGGACCTACGGTAAGGATGCACAATGTATCTGACATTTGCTTTGGGATGAGATGAACTGCACCTTCAATCTGTTTCTTGAATGGATCTGACATGTTTATATGCCCAGATGAATTCCTTCACCCCACAAAGCCACCTTTCTTATCTCTGCAACCTTCATTGCCATTCCTCCCCTGCAGCACCCACACTCATTTTCATCATCTTTCCTCTCTTTTTATCACTTTGTTTTCGGAGGCTTCAGCTATGGCTCACTGCTTCCCATCCGTGTGGTCCTTCTTTCTCCTGCACAGTGCCTCATGGTGTCACTCTCCCCTCCTTGGAGCCTGTGCTTCTCCACTATGCTATGTGTCTGTCTGCCTGTTTTTCTCTGGCATAATGTATTGCAGTCCCCAATCTTCCTACGCACAGATCCTCATAGTCTCTCCTCCCCATGTCCTCTCTTTATCCCTCCTTCTTCCCCTGGGCAATAGCTTGCTGCCTCTTTGCTGAACTTGGTCCTTTGGGAAACACCAGCGCTACCTCCCCCAAGCTCTGCCTGCACAGCAGGCTCCAGTGCAACATGCCATTACCCATCTTATCTCCCAGGCAGCCAGCAGCCAAGCGCTGGTGGACAGATCTTCATGGGCAGAAGAAGGAGCTTTATTGGAAAGATCCTTAGCTGATGTAACTTGTCATTTTAGAGGGGAAAGCAGGCTTGGGATGCACACTCCTGACACTCTGCAGTCAATACACCTCCCTGGGATTCACTGGGCTTCTTTCTTTCTATGTTCCCTGCTGTGGCCAAGGCCAGGCACAGGAGTACCCATTGCACATCCCCTGCGTCCTCAACCAAGCACAGGACTCCTCAGGGCCATTTCTCCAGCAGCTGCTGAGTGCAGGGATCCATTTATAATCTTATATCCATCACACAGGGGTAGCACAGAGGGTAGGTAAACTGAAACCCTGCTCTGAAACCCTGGAGCATGATGCAGAGCAGTGAGCTCAGCTGGGAAGTTCAGGAAGTTTGAGGCCTCTTCTCCCATCTAGCGTTGGACTTGTTCAGCTAGGGGTGAACCTTCTTTTAAAGTAACCCTCACCCCCAGTGCCCCAATGAGCTCTTTCTCTTCTGCTGCTTCAGACCCAGTGACAGGAACTGCTGGGGAGAGAATGACTTCAGGCCACAGGCTGTTTTCCTTTGTGGCTGAGGTGATGCTGTGTTTATTACCTCTTTCCATGAGAAAACACAATTCCCCAGAGTGGCCGCACTCTGACACTGTCCCACTGTTATAACAATGGCTGACAGATGCTCTTTCAGCTCTTGGGCAATATTTGGGCCATTTTGGTAGTGAGATACAACAGAGCAAGGAGCCATACAGGTCAAGGAGAGCTGTCTGGGGAAGACAGCAGTGTTTGGAAAGAGGGTGTTTCCCTAGGCACCACCTCAGAGATGTCTGTCATTTATTTCAGATTTAATCAGCCTCCACTGGCAGCACTGATGCAGACTAAGTCTCAGCACGGTAAGGTCCAAAAAACATGTGACTCCACATAGGGCACCCGAGTTTGAATGCATGGACATCTGCTGGTTTACCTCCAGACCAGAAAGAGCAGTGCCTATTATTTCTTTATGCCATGGGAGACATTGCGAAGGTCTGCAAACAGCCTTTGCACTGCCAGAGCATGCAGTGAGTAAGTTCTGGACATCGGTCCTGTGGCTCTCATCTTGGGGGTGCCAGCACGGTGGTGTTTCTGGAAGCGTGGCTCCACATTGCACTGATTTACCGCTGCCCTGCTCTCAAATGCAAACAGGCATCTGCGGGAGAGGGGAGATACCCATCCTGCGCTGGCATCGGCTGGATGATGGTGTGCCGTTGGCCAGGGGAAAGGAACGCAGCATCTCCTGGTGACTGAGAATGCTTGGGTGGTTTTGCACATAGGAAGCTCCTTTAAATGTGTTTCCTCCCACCGCCTGGCCTTTTGTTTTTCAGCCATGCTTGATGCTGGTGTTGGAAAGCTGAACTCCCCAAAAGTGAACTTCCTCTCCTACTATAAACTGACCCTCGGGGGTTGCTATAGTGACTGCAGAGCGGCCAGCGAGCTGTGTAAACACTCCCTCCCGCTTCCCATCCCACTGCGCCTGAGAGGCCGAGCCACGGGATGTGCGCAGCAACCTGGATTATGCAGGCAGTTGTGAAATGCAAACCCAACAATTTCTCTGCTTCCTCCCCGCTTCCCCCGCGGGGAGGCAAACACAGCAGGCTGGTAACAGGCACAAACACGCCCGTCCCCGACGAATTTGGGCACACAGCGCGGTACCACAGAAACCAAACCCAGACACTCACCTGGGGAGGTTGAGCAAGATGTGGAAATGTATGGTGCAACCGGATCCTCTGCAACATCTCATTCCCGTGGCCTCGCTAACTGTTGAGCTTCCAGCTGTGTGGGGGGAGCAGTTTGGTATACACACTCTCACAGCTCCTTCCATGCAATTAATTCAAACAATCAACCGAGTGTGAAATCCATCGGTTTCTGGGTCCTCTGTTGCTCACTTTGATGTCAGCTCTTCGTCTTTCATTTTCTTCTCCCTTTTTTCAAAAACGCATTTCATTAAAGTCTGTAGCTGACTCTCTGAGTCACTTTCCAAACGCTGATGCTTGTGTGTGATTGTATCCATCCCCATAAAACCGGGTCAGATATTTCAGCAGCAGTAGCCTGGGCAACACACTGAAGCACCCAGGGAGGTGTTTCCCAAGCGGAGCGGGGTATGCATCCCCTAGGGCTACTGCAGATGTTCTTCCAAAATGGCAGGTACTGCCTAGCCAGGGATTTTGTGAGAGGTGAGCGAAACCACCCTGCCAGGAGGAAGTAATCAGCTCTGCTCCCACCACCTCTGATTTCCAGTACCACCAGACCTTCAGGCTAACGCAGTTACCAATGCCAACTCATTAATGAGGCCTCCCCGTCCCCGCTGTCCCCACCCCAGCGCCCTGTGGTGCGTGCTGCCCTGCCCTCGCCCATGGCACTGCCCAGTGGTGGCTCGCCTGGAGACCGCTCCCTCTCCCCACGCCGGCAGCCAGGTCTGGTGTAGGGAGGCAGACGGGCCCTGGCCCTGAGCCGCCATGCTGAGATGCATCTTGCTGGGTTCATGGCACGAGTGATGTCTTCAAGAGAAAAGTTTGCGTCCCACCACAACAGGCATGCGACTGCTTCAAAAAGCGCAAAGCACGTCGCCTCAAAGGTTCATAAAATGACGCCCCTGCTCTGTGCCATCAGGAGGGCCCGTTCAGAGGTGCCAGGCATCCCACAAAACACCCACCTATGCCAACTGCCAATACACACTTCTGTTTTACTATTAAGAGACTTCCTGGAATGAGGAAGGACAGACTTATGCCATCCCGTCTTGATGTGCCTGGGTGTCACCGACCAAGCTGATTGATAGGTACCTTTGATCAGACATCTGGCTACACAGTCGCAGGCTGTCTGGGAGTTTCCTGAATTCCCATCCTTCCTGCCGCATCCGAGAGCGTACACAGCCTTTGTTAGCAAAGATACTGGCAGAGGCGGGAGACAAGGAGGTTTCTGGAAAAGGGTAATCCTAAACATGACCCTATAATCCCAGCCTGTGACTCAGAGCTGGGGGGATGCAGAGGGCTGGTGTGGCCCGCTCATCCACTGCAGCGCGTTACTGTGCCCCAAAGAGAAAAGGAGCCCTAAAGCCTCACTCTGATCGCTGTGAATGATGGCAACCGGACACGTTGCTCAAAGTACACTAAATCAAAGGCAATTCTGTTATGCAACACGTTACAATACCCGGTCGCTATAATGTCTCACTTAACAGATGGCAGGAGCTGAGACTGATTAAACAGGGTTTTCTAAATCACTTGCAGAGACAACTGAAAGGCAGGCAGAGGTATAAAGCGACACACAGCTCAGAGCACCTTCTAGATCTCTGTGGGTTTCTGCTTCTCCATTCATGCCGTGCCTGCCTCGATATGGCATTTAAAAATAAATTGGCTGAAATAGTCGGCATTGAGTACATGGTCTTTCCTGATCCTCTCAAAGGAGCTGCTGGACTCTCCACTGCTGGCTCCGAGTGTCCCAGCATCGAGCAGTGCTGCGAGCCTGCCTGCGCTTGATGCAGAAAATGTGGTGAAACCGGTAATGGGATAACAACACCAATGCTCCCTTTTTCCCTGGAATTAGCGTCACAGATATAAACGGCCTGCAAATCCCTTATTCACGTATGGGCTTAGGAAGTGTGAAGTAAGGAGGAAGGGAGGCAGGAACAAGGAGGACAGGCAAAGCAGATCTGTTTCGGCAACTATGGGAGTTCAAAGATCACCGGACAGGAGAGTTTATTGGTTTTCTTCACAAGAAATCTTAAGCCAGCTTGGCCCTGATGAGGGATGGGACAGCCTCAAACGATGTGGCATATGAATTATGTCCATAGAAGCAGTTAGCAACCTGGATGCTTTACAAGTTATTGAAACCTCTGCAGACCTCAAGAGGCTGGGGCTCTTTTGTGCAATTTTCAGTAATTCTGCCTGGGAGGCCAAATTTGGGGGCCCCACAGAAAACAGCACCAGTTAGTTCTCCAAGACCAGCTCCCCAGTGCCAGGGCTGAATCTCAGCCGAACGCCTGGTGTGGCATGGGGGCACGAGTAGGCACTACCTGCAAGTCACCTGCGGTCTCAGTGTGAGCGCAGCGCGCGTGGGCGCTAAGGAAGCCTGAAGGAAGACAGTGCAAGGGAGATTTAAAGCTTTTCCTGCACCTGGCTCTGATCCAGCTGCAAATGGTCCAGGGATGCCCTTTCCAGATGTGGACTGACACCATGGCTGCCCAGGGAAGCTGGAAATTGCCGGGGGAGGGAAGGGGAGAGGAGGCATTGTTGGCATTGTTCGACTTAAAAATGAGAGGAGGTTTGGGAGGCTTCTGCAAGGTCTCCCTGCTGCAGGGAGCAAGTTTTTAGAGGCGCCTCTGGCTGCGGATTGCGAGTGGCCGGTCGGCGCTGCGGGTTGGCTGCTGCTGCTGCCTCCCAAAGCCGCAACAGCATTGTCAAGCTGCAGACGTGCAGAACAGCTCACACCAAGGCTGCGCGCTCACAGGTGATCTTTCAGTCTGTACATTTTCCAGCAGAGCTGGCAGCTGCTCCTGCGGTGTGCATGCTTCGTTGGCTATCCAAAGAAGGAACTGGGCAGGCGTTGATCCAGTTGAGGCGGTTTCGAGGAGTGAAGGCAGGAAGGAAAATTACCAACTTTGACATATGTTGCTCCCTGCAGGTCTCTCTTATTATAGCCTGGCGCTATGTCAAGGTGCACAGACAAGACCCAGAACTGTAATACTTGATAGCTGCTTCACCTCCTGTCCCACCCCTTTCACGCAGGCAGGAGTGGCAAATCCATTTCTGGCATACCAGGAAATCCTGGTTCTCGCTATTATCAAGGAGGGAGCACGCAGTTATACAACCTCGAGCTGCCATCAGTGAGACCGACGGGAGGGGGGGGGGGAATAGTTCACTTGGAAAGGAATGCTGCAGTGTAGGGCAGCGGTTTTGACATGCTGGAGTGAAACTTGGCATAGGGGAACAGAGAGAATTCGTTTGCCCAGTAGACGTGGCACTTGAACAAGAGATTAAATGAAATGGCAGTGGAAATCTTGAGAGATCTTAAGAGACGGCTAGTTAGCAGAGGGGATGTGTCTGCAGCCCTTAACACAGGTTTCACCATGCTGTGTGTCCATAGCTTTCTAACAACTATTATTTATCTGACTCTCTAGCTCTTTTGTCCCTCCAGCACACATGAGAAGCCAGCTGTGTGCATAGTCCTACCCAGGGTAGGGCCTCCAACTCGACAAGAAGAAATGAAGACCCAGGGTTCAGCAGCCTGAAGTGTTTGTCAGCTGTTTGCGATGATGGCAGAAATCTACTTACTTTTCCGAGAATATTTATCCACTCTAGTGTGCCAGGAATAATGTAGTGTGGCATAGCAGCCATCCAGAACGATGGTAAATATTTGTTCCTGGTAAAAATCTTCTTGCCACATGTCTTAATTTCTCCTGTCTTGAAGCAGATGGGGGGGGTCTGGGGTGTCCTTCTGTAATGACACTCATTAAGGACTGAGTCTTAAAGAGAGCACTTCTGTTGAAAGGCTGGGAGAAATACACATGTGCATCAAGTAGCATTAGGTGTGCGTTGGATTAACACCTTTCGTTCTCCCTCCTGAGAAGTCTCTGCCAAGGGCTTGACATCTAAACACAACACATTAAACTTCTTTCTTCTGGGGCAAGTTCCCCATCGCTTGCTTTCATGCTGTGCTTTCAGCCGTTGTTTTTGTAGTCTGTCAGCACAACCTTGAGAGAAAGGACTTTGGCTGAGAGCTGAACACACAGTACCAGCTGTACTGATTTCCATCTCCTGGTATGAAGCAGTGGACTTTCGCACTGCGCCTTCTTCACCTCCCCCAGCTAGGCTGAAATCTCTCGCCAAAGTTTCTGCTCTTCTGCGTGGCTGAATTGACTCGGCCATGAGAAGCAGCGGGTTTGGGCTCTTACAGCCCCGCTGTCAGGACAGGAGCCCCTTGGCAGGGCACAGGCAGCCACGTGGGGTGAGAGGCTGAAGGCATCGAAGGAATGTTGATGTTCCAACAAACTTTGGGATGAGCGAGGGAAGCTGGAATGCACGAGCAGATCAGAGAAGAGGAGGAAGAGAGCAGAAAAGGGAGATACCGTATGATAGATGGGAAGGAGAGCAGAAGGGCAGTGTAAAATCACACAGGGGATGGGCAGGATTTGAAGAATAAGGGCAATCAAAGATGAGGGAGTGTTATAAGTGCCTAACTCTCTGGGGAGCTGGTAAGAAATTGCATTTCCCCTCCCCCTCATCTCTGACTTGGACTGTATTTTGAAATGAAAAAAAACCCCCAAAGATGTTTTAGTGACTATCTTTTTTTGTTGTGAACTAGTCAGGTTCTTGCACTACGATTTTTCTTCTTTGCATTCCTCTGGTTATAGCAGTGAAGTAGATTAAAAACAAAAGTACCATATTTTGCACTTTGTCACGTGCTTTGCTGCCCCGGCTTTTTCTCCTTTCTGTGTCTCTGGCAAGGAGAGGCGCAAAGCACAGATTTCTCCTCCTTAGCAGGGGTTTTACATTGACCTTGTAACCTGCATAATGCAATGTTGTTACCTGGCAGTTACGATGCTCTTTAGCCTTAAACAAAGGTTTGTATGAAACACAGGCCCTTTGTGTGAATAGAGGGAAATAGGATGAAGAAATTGGGTAATGCCAGAATAGCAGCGTGCCTGGAACAAAGGCTTGGAAGGGTAATGCGGGAAGAGGGATGCTCCAGCCTCCTCCTCAGACATTCACTGGGCACTGGGACATGATCCGGAAAGTCCACATTGTCCTAGTGTCACTCAGCTGTAAGGTCTCTTTATCCTGTCATGTGGCCTGCAGATACTGGTGACCACCGACTCCTTTCACCTGCTTCTCCTTTGCGTGCCTCAGAAAAGGGTGTAAACCTGTATTTCTGCCCTGTCTCCTCTCTTGCTGCTGTTTGTCCTTCCAAAGCATACCTAGCACACCTATTTTCTCTGGCAGTGTGTTGATGAACTTGTATTTGTATCCCAGGGGACTTGTAAGAATTAGGGTCGGCATGACATGAGTGGAGTACTGTACAGAGATATTTACAGCTGTTGCAACGCTTGTGTAGAGTATGAGACCAGCAGCAATTAGGATCCAGGCCAGTGCCTTCAGTGAATAATGGTCTTGGTTACTTGAAAATATCAGATGGCTTCAGCTTTATGTAGTTGCTATGAGGAAAAAAAGTTAAGTAAACAAAGAAAAAGAATAAGAGGAGGGAGTGGTGTTTTTTTATTGGCATAGTCAAGAAGGGCAGTCAAAAAGAGAGAAAGAAACTGGAAAACAGTACCCTGGGTCTTCTCTTGCAGCCCACAGCACAGAATGGACATTTTCCTCATGCGCCTTGATGTTCAGTACCCTGCTCCATGAGCACTTTTGGTTCCTGTCCCTCAGAGACCTTCCTTGGAGACCAGTTTCGTTATTTGGGTGTCCCAGTGTTAAGATTTGTTTCTAATCCCTAACATACGATCTTCATCGCCTCCCAGTCCTGAGACCTCGTCCCTGCGAAGTACTCTCACATCCCATGGCCTCCATGGCAGCTGGTGGTACTCAACAGCACATCCCTGGGGCCAGCACTCAGGAGTTGTCCCTCTTTTGTGAATTGCATCCAAATAGTCCTGTCTTCCTCTGGGGGTCTGAAGATGGGAGATCCTGAGATGGGAGACTGAGAGGGAGATGATTTCTGGAGGTTTTCCAGAGCCGCTACACTGCCTGTTGCACGGATGCCTTCCTCTCCTATAGATAAGGGAGAAATGCTTTCACATTCCTTGAAATAATTTAATTTTGTCTTTCCTCAGATAAATAAGATAGCCTGAGGGAACTGATTATACTGTGTTTCTTGGTGTCTAGCTGTGGAAACAGGCATTCGGCCACCTTTGCCAGACCAGCCTTGGAGTTTGTAGTCTTTTACGCTTCTTTTCCTGACTGGCAGTGTGGGTCCCGCCTGGAGCCAGGAACAGTGCAGGTAGCTCCTGCGAGTTGGGGGCCTCCACCTTGATTTTTGGGCCAGTCTCCCTTTTCTGGTGCAGACTATCCCTGAGCACAGAGGCGGGCACAAGCCTTCCTCAGCACGCCACTGTTCAGAAATAGATCGAGACCCTTTTGCTGCCCTGCAGAACCCCCCTGAGGACTCTGAGGTGAGGCAGGACTTCTCCTCCTCGCAGCTTGCTTTCCCTGCCTGCGGCAGGGGTTGCCTCCTCTCGTGGCATTCCCCGCAGTGGCCCACGTTTCCCTCTGGAGATGCAGGCTGTAATGAGATCAAGATGGAGGGGCAGTCCTTCAGCAACCCTTCAGCCTGCTCTAGCAATGGAGGAGGGCTGCCAGTGCACCCGTCAGTGGGACGAGTTCTGGGTAGTCTTGCCTTCTAGCAATGATGGAGCCAATCCTTCCAGGGCAGTGTACTCTCGCTGCGATGACACCAAAAAAGCCTTGGCTCCTTGCAGGCTGCTGGCACACATGGCTCACTAGAGCACTGGCAAGTTTTTAAGGTTTTGTCAGATGGGAACAGTGGTGGAGAAAAGAAAAGTGAAACCAGATGTTTTTCCTTATGGTTGCTTCATATTTGTATGGGGGGAGAGAAGAGAGGCCATAAAAATGTCATAACCCTTGATCCCTGAGGCTCAGCATTATACTCTGCAAAAGCCAGTGCCGTAAATCCGCACCTCCGCCTCGGCAGCCACAGGTCCTGACGGGGTGAGACCGTTGCGATAGCTGGGGAGGGGGGGAGAGCCTTTGCGTTTGTCAGCATAAACTGGAGGAAAAAGCATTTTGGAAGTTAACACCGATAGGCTACTTTTATGGAATCAGTTATTTTTTCACATTTCTCTGGGGATGCATCAGTGCCGAGTCCTGAGGCTGACCGGCAGGCTTAGAAATTTGGGATGTGTCTGCACTGCAATCAATCTACCCCGCAGGCTGTGCCGATGGAGCAGAGTTAACTTTATCCTCCCCAGCCCGGGCTCGCCTGTGAGCACAGCCAGGGCAGCACAGCGCTGGGGTGAGAGCTCGCCCCCGAAGCATTCACCAAACTTGCCCAGTGGGGTTTTGCAGCCCCGCTTGCACCTCAGGCACCCGGCCTGGGTACTGCCGCACCACAGCACAGCGCCGGCAGCCATGTGGAAGCAGTTCTGGTCAGAAGGTCCAGCTGGCACCACAGGAGAGCTGCTAGGAAAAGTCTGACTCCAGTCATCTCTTTTCTTGTATCGGAGAGGCTGCTTGTTGTAGTCAGAAAACAACAGTGAGGAGTGCCAGGCAGCCCCCTCCCAGGGAAATGTGTGCTTGGGTGAACGCAGGGATGGAGGAGAGGAAATGAAAGTTGTGTACACACGTCTCGAGCCAAACGAGGATTTAAACAGAAAGCAGCTAGGCCTCTTCTGCCCTGTACAACAAGGACTGCGATAACCGGATATTTTTTCTTGATATTTCTTGATATTTCCACGCTTGGCTTCTGCCTACATGTCAGCAGCGAGGAAAGGCTTTCCCTAATCCGATGCAGACTCCATGGGTGCGCATCTGCCTTGCAGGGCCTGGAGTGGAAGGTGACTTCAGCTGCCAGGCCGAATTCTGAATCTGAATTTTCCTGCAAGGTCAAAAGTGACTAGGTTTAGCCCTGTTTTGGGGGGATAAGCTGTGTTACTTCCCATAGGATTCAGGTAGTTTGCTGTGCTGTGCAATGTATAGTTACAGCGCTACTAATAGGTGAACAGGAACATGAACAACATAAAAGGTGGGGAGTGCATGGAGAGGGCAGTGGGCTTGAACTCAGAAGATTTCATTGTGCATCTCGATTCAGCCAAAGACTCCTGTGGTTTCTGTGGTCAAATCATGTCAACCAGCTTTTGGAGCCTTCTGCCCCTTCGCAAAAGAAGCGAACTGCCCTTGGTAGTCTCTGCTGGGCCCTCAGATTACACGCTGCTCAGGTATTATGACAGCGTGGCCCAATCAGTTAGAATAATTTTTAAAAGTATTTTCATATGGGGGTTAGTCATCCTGTAAAATAATTTAATAGAACGGTTACAGTTTTCTTTGACTTTGCAACATGTTTTACTTACAAAGTGACTAAACGTTTAGTCTCTTTGTGAAAGGTATTGCAGATGTTTTACCTCACTGCTTGATTTCTCTTCTCCATCACGACACCAAGTGATGGAAAGTTGGAGACATTCGCAAGCTGCCTGGCATCATCGTCGCACTACTTATGTGAACGCTGGAACCCTGGACATCGTGGTGCACCGCAGCTATCAAAAATAGATTCTTCTGTGGGCGACTGTGCTTCCACCAACTTTGTATTGACTGGGATGTTCTCAGACAGACACAGTTCTGGTCCTCCATCAGTGATCATGTTTTCTAGATCTCTGGTCTATCTCATGCCACTCTTCTGGACCCTTTCAGTTGGTTGGTGTTGAAGTGTCATGTCCAAAACTGGAAAGCAGTCCAGCTCGAGCCTGGCTAGTCCTGGGTGGGAGGATTACTTCACTTGTCCCGAGGGCTTTTCTCCTGTGTATACATCCAGCACATTGTTTGCCTTTTTCCTAATGGTGTTGCACTGTTGACTGACATTTGGCGTATGACCTGTTCCTCCCCTGCAGAATATGTACCGAGACAGTGGCGTCTCCATCCTGGATCTGGGAACTGACGTATTTCTCCTGACATATAGTTCCTTGTGCTTGGGCCACTTGAAATGCACTCTCTCTACGACCATTTCTTCAGTTTTCCTGTGGTTAATGGAAAGAAACTTTTATGATTGATTCAGACAGTTGATCAGTGTTCATTTGGGTGAGGCCAGCTTGGGTGATGGAGTTGTGGCAGGTCAGAGCACCGGGAGACAGAGGCAGATGTTACGGGCAAGACTGAAATCTAATGGCTGATGTTACAATGCTCAGTTGTGAAAATGCTAGTTAGCTCTGTCAAGCGATGGGTGTTGCTGACTGGCTTTAGAAATAATTACAAAAGATTGCCTGGTAGTAGAAATAAACATAAGAATAGTTTTGCATCTCTCTTTGAGTTAGGGAGTTAGTAATAGCCAGAGGGTAACGATTTCATGTGCATACCTATTATCTCCTGGCATTTTGCAAAATGACTGAAAACTTCAGCCAGTTTGTGAAATGACTGGTTTCACAATACGAGAACATAACGTATGTGCCTTAAAAGGCCACTGTAACTGAAACGGTGCAGTAACTCAACAGCAACTTTGAGTGTTCAGTGAGAGATGAAATTTGTCGGAGGAGAGAGGAGTCCGCTCCCTCTGTCAGATTTCTCCCCGTCCCTGTTGCAGCTGAGCACTTTGAGGCCATTAGAGAGGACAGAATGGCCTTTAGACTTCCGTTAACCTGGAAACTCCCCTAGTACTGCATTTTTTTTGCTGTTGTCAAAAAACTCTTCCCCTTGCACCCAGCTGCTTCTCCCTGCTCCTTTTGCTTTAGCCCAGCACAGCAGAACTTCTCTGGGATTAAAAACTGCTCCTTCAGCCATGCAAGTGTTGGGAGAGGAGAGTGATTGCTCGGCAACTGATGAGCTGGGGTGAAACGGTGTTGGGAAAGAGAGCACAATGTTCTTTTCTTTTTATGGAAAGTGATATATTACTATAGACCACACTAATCCAAGGTCTGCTCTTAGCTACTTCACGATTAGCGAACAGGCCCCACTTGTGCTGTACCGACCATTTGTGCAGCTGTGGTAGGCATGAGGATGTCAATTAATCTTGATTTGTGCTATAGGATTACTTCATACGAGAGGAAATTTATCATTGGGTTTGGTTTCACTGTATGTCGATGGACATCGTGCTATCTTTGCAGGGAAAGCACAGGCCGCTGCTGTGCCAGGCGAGTCACTGGTCCTTGCTGGAACTTCCCTGGCAAATTCCCTCTATTCTCGGGAGCCGTAACTCAGTCTTAAAAGATGGAGCAATCAGCACACAGTACAAAATGTTTCGCAAAGTGTTCCCAGTCTGTCCCTGTGTCACACCCATTTTAGGGAAAAGAAAAATAAGGCTTTTGCTCAGCCATATAAATGGTTGTAATTATTAGCTGCATGGCAGCTCAAACTTTGTGAGATGCAGGGTAAACACAGAAACAGGTGAAGCCCTGGTTCTGCATCAGAGAGCACAAAGTCTGCGTAGATAAAAAAACCCAAAAGACAAAAAAGATGTAGACAAGCACACCCTCTGAGAACAGATATGTGTTGTCTTCTAATATTCCTTCTACCACCATCCTGAATCAGAGAAAAACGGATTTACCTTCAAAACTGTAAGGCTCAGAGAAATAAATAAACAGCGAACCACAAACATGGTATTCTTCTTACTGGCTTCTTTTGCAAGGTGATGTTTGTGCAGAAGAATGAAGCTCTTGTCTCTGAGGTGTGATGAAAAAATACGGAATAACGTGACTCGTGACAAAATCATGAGACCTGCCAAACTGTTTCTCAGTCCAGTGCCCAAGCGTACCTGTTCTCCTTCTCTACTCAACATACCAGCCCCTGCTGCGTGAAGCCATGTGCCCCAGGGACCAGGCAGCTCTGAAATGGGTGCAAGGCAGAACGTGCTGGCTGATCTAGTCAGTACAGGTCAAAGCAGGGAAGAGGGAGCAGCATGGCCTTCAGCAAAAAACCAGTTTAGGGACCTGGAGAACTGGCTGCCTCTGTGAGCCGGGGCTGAAGTCCTCGCTGCTGTGCCTCTGCTGCGATTGCTCCCTGCCTGACCTCGCTCTGCTGCAGCTAGCTCAAGTATGCCAGCCACGCTGATTGTAATGTGGAGATCACTGTGCGCGAGCCAGAGGAGAAAATAGCTGGGCAGATGGTGCTATATTAAGGAGAGCGTCTCAGAATTGTCTGCTGGGATTCTCCGGGGGCAAGGGCCCATCTTGGCCTCACTTGCTCTCTGCCTTCCCCAGCGCCTCCTCCTCTTCTGCCCCTTTTCTCCCTTACAGATCCTCCTTCGCTGTGGAAGCCGTGGGGTGATGCAGGGCCCAAGGGATTCTACCTCCAGCTGGAATTTGGGGGAAGATGAAACCCGGGTGTACAAAGCCTGTGCCCCATCTGTGTTCAAGCAAGCCGGAGGCCCCTCTGTTCCCACGGCCCGGTCCAGCTCTCCGCTCTACCACAGGTCCCAGGGCAGGACCCAAGCGGCAGTTTTCTGAAGGGATGGGCTGGCACGGGTGAGGGAGAGCCTCCTAATCTTCCTTGTCAGCAATCAGCTTTCTTCTCTTCAGACTCCATGGGGGAAGGACTTGCAGCAGCATGTTTTGCTTCTCCCTCTCCCAGCCTCAGCTCCTCTCCTTTCCCCCCTCCCACCGCTCCCGGCCAGTACCAGCCCTGCTCCTCATCCTTGCCAGTTGTCTCTGCCTCCCTCCCAAGCTCCCTCCTGTTCCCAGCTAAGCTCCAGCGAGCAGGGCAGCAGGCAGGGGCGGGAGGGGAGGACAGTGACAAGACACAGCTGCTGGCTGCTCTTAGCAGCTCTGAGAGTGGCCCCTAGTGACCAGCAGCAGAGCGGGCTGGGCATGGAGGGCCGCATGGCAGGACGGAGGGCACTGGTGTCCCCTCGGGAGGTCAGCGCGCACTCCCCCGGGGTCACCTTTTGTCAACAAACAAGACCCGTCTAGCACAGAAAACAAATGGGAGAAGAAAAACGCTTGGGTTGATGATGCAATTGAGGGGCCTGAAGATTTGTGGTTTTGCACTATTACCCTTAAAATTTTTTGGTGGCACTAAGACCATTTCCTTGGGCAGGGAGGTCTCAAGGAGCCTGGGCAGAAGTCGCCTTGCCCCATCTCCTCCCCAGCTCTGCTGGAAAACAGAGGCCACACGTTGCATGACTTTTCCAGCTGAAAGTACGTGGAACGGTCATCTTCCTTTATCAGTGCAGGCATCTGGTGTTTGGGGGGCTCAGAAAGGAACGGAGCTGTCTGGTCAGATGTGATACGAGCTCGGGTGCAGTATGTCTGGGCTGCGGCTGGGATCCCTAGCTGGTCACCGTAGAAAACTGGAGTGCAGAGAAGCCCTGGAGTTGCTCTAAGTAATGGGTGTTCAGGATCCTGCACATATGGGGAGAAAACTGGCTCCCTTCACTAGTCAGAGAGTGGAAGGATCAAAGATGGAAATGCTGGGATTGATCGTGGTGGGTGTTGAAAGGGATGCTGGAAGATAAAGGATCACAGCAGCCACAGGGGAACAGTAATGCATCACTCAGAGGTGCTGCAAAAGGCATGTGGGACAGTGGCCATCGTTTGCTCTTTATAGCACAAACCTTACTTGGTTAGCTCTTCTGTTGTAAGAGTAATTTTACCGTCTGTGAACAGTTTTCTTGACACTCCTTTTCCACACAGCCCTTTCACAATGTTTTTTCCATATGAAACTTGACAAGTGTGATTGTCACAGAAAAAGAATTTTCATTTTTTCTGGCTCTTGAACATTTAAAAAATCTTGTCCACAGAATTGCTCCCAAATATATTTTTTTCAGTTGTTAACATATGATGCCTCTGGGTTTAGATGGGGTGCTTCTTCATATCACTGTTACCAAGTGGTATTTTGCCCCAGCATGTTGTGGTCCTCTCAGGACCTAGGTTTGATTCTGAGTCCACAAGGAAAGAGGCAGGCGAGGTTCCCCAGCTGCCTGATGCGAAGCGCCGGTGCTTGAGAGAGGGAAATACTAATTCTGTTGTAGAAAGCGATGTGACATGCCATCTGCACAATGCGGGGCAGTTCTGGTCATTCACGCACAAAAAAGATTGATTCACGCTGGAACAGGTGCAAAGAAAGGCAGCGGGAGGATTAGGGTGTTGGAGAGCTGAGGTTATAAAAGTAGACTAAAAGAGCTTGGCTTATTTAGTCCAGCACCACGAAGGCTGAGAGAGGGATATGATCGCTCTCTATAAATACATCCTGGAGGTTAATGCTAAGGAGGAAGAGGAGCTATTTCAGTTAAAGGACAATGCTGACACAAAAGCAAATGGGCATCATAAACTCAGCATGCAGAAAGCGAGGTGGGAAGTCAGGTAGATGTCAGGCCTTGCTGCTGGCAGGGTGAGGGCAGGGTGAGGGCAGGGGGCTCAGGCAGCTCGTGGGGAGGCTGCATTGCTGTGGCTCCCTGTGCCACTGGCTGGGCACAGCAGCCATGGGCTCACGGGACCCTGGCAGGAGACATCTGCCCGAGCCTGTTTGGTGGAGTGTCAGGGAGGTGGCACAGCAGACCTGCAGCTCCCATCCTGCCTGGACCCTGAGGGCACCAGCAGCCTCGATGTCCCTGCCTGGTCCCCTGCGTCTCCCCCGCAGCACAGGACCCCCTGTCAGCCCCTGGGGCCATCAGCGCCTGCCCCAGTGACACCACAGCAGAGCCGGTCTCCACTTCCCACTGCCCTGCCCTGCTGTGGACAGACACTTGCCGGCCATGTTAGCCCTGCTGCTGGGGGTGAGCAGCGCAGGGCCATGCTGATCTTCACACAGGCCTTTCACCAGCCCCTGAGTTACAACAGCCATAGCAGTCTCGGTTTGCCGTCCTGGAGAGGGAGGAAGCACCTTTGAGATGGGTTGTGCTGGCGCCTGCTTTGTTTCGTGGCCAGGGGAGGAGAGGTTCCTCTGTAATAGCTTTGATGGGGAATTTTGGGGTATGGAAGGAGGCGGCTGCCTTGGCCTGCTGCTGGCCACGGGGCTGAGGCCCCGGAGAGCAGCCGGCTCCCCAGGGCTGGTGCTGCAGCGGTGCGGGGTGTCCCCAGGAGGCCGCAGACATTTTGTTCCTGGCGCAGAGCGCAGTTGGCCGCTGGAGTTAGCCCATGGCCAAGAAGCTCCCTCTGGGCGTGTCTGTCACTTGAAATCACTCGCATCGTGTTGTGCTTCAATCCTCTGACTTGGGCGTCAGATCTCACTGCCTAAAAACATTGGCAATGCGAACAGGCGAGTGAGTTGCTCTTGGTGGTGGGAGCCGAGTGGCTGCTGGCTGCCCGTCTGGTTTTATTTCTGCCCCGTGCCATATGCCCACTGAGAGACTTCACCTTCGGATCAGCGGGATGGCGAGGAGCTGCCAGTGAAACTTGTGCCTCCTGCCGAAGGGCGCTCGGCCAGGGCAGGAGCCCGGCCTTCCCTCCCCAGGGTGATGCTGCTGCTTGCTCTCGGGATGCTCTGCCGGTACAGAGCTCCCAGCACACCCCACCTTCGGTGGCCAGGCCACCCACCTGAGGACCAGGTGACACAAAGTGATGGAGACTGTACCTAGCTGGCAGAGTCAGCTTTTCTTGCTCTTTGCGAAACAAATAACGTTATGGTCACAAGTATCCCAGCTCAAGTGTTTTGGGGCTTTCCCCCCCTCTTTTCTATTTTCATTGCTTGAGGCTGAGGGCAAGCCCATGGGATGAGTATTTCACTCCGGACTTCCATTCAGGTGTTAAGTCAGGATGTTTGCCACAAAAGTAATTCTTTCTTATATCTCCAGGATGATAGCTGGGCAGGATGGCGGGTGGCTCATTCAGGACGAGACATTACAACACTTTTATTCCTGGCATAGGATGGCATGTGGCTGTACCGCCTCTGGGTAGGTGCTCGGCTGCTTGGCTGACAGTACTTCTTTAAGGGGAGATTTTTTTATTTATTTTTTTTAAAAAAACCTCTTTTCTTGCTTTGCCCAGTGAGTTCTGCTGGTTGGGACATCCTGTATCAGAAAGGAACCCGTCAGTGCGTGCGTTAGATACCTGCTGCCCTCTAATGGCTGCCTGTCCCTGCAAGCCTGGGGACAGCACAGGTTTTGTGCATTCAGTGAAAGAAAACTGCTTAGCTCAGAGCTTTTCCCGGCGATTTCATAGCATGGGACAAATCTCTGGAGAGAGAGTGTGGAGAGATCTCTTCATTACTCATCATGGTATAACGTGCCTCTTCCTTGTCCCTGCACTCAGCGCAAACCCCATCTTTTGCTCCTTGCATCTGCCGCATCCCATCCTGCTTTGATTCCTATTAGGGAAGTACTTGCTTTTCCTAACAGCTTTAGATGCGGTTTAGAGGGTGGACAAAGAAGAAAAACAACAGCGTAGCTCTTGAACTCCATCAGCTTTCTGCAGACCACAGGAGACCTGCAGAACATGGTCGGAGAGACACTGCTGTGGACTTGCCAAACACTTGGAGAGAGTTCAGACAGCTCTATTTGTGAAACGCTTTACTGTGGTAACGGAGACACACAGTGTCAACTTCTGCTAGTTCACTACCAGACGTGTAATAATGTCTCCTCTGTTCTGAGAAAGCTATCGGCGCCCTGCCTGCCTTGTTGACTTAGAGGGATTACATTTCTTACCGAGTGGGGACCATGCAGTTCCCTGCTGAATGGCTTGCTGCTGCTTATCTGCGGGCAAGGTACAGCATGTTGCTCCCTCAGGAGCATTTCCTGAACCAGTACGGGCTCCCTGGAAAGCCTGGTGCTCATCGATTGCTGTGGAGTTGTTCTGGTTTTCTCGCCAAAACCAAAATCTTTAAGACTGTCTGGAGGTACACTGCTGTATTGGAGCAGCACAAGGGAAGCAGTAAGATATCTGGAAGGAATTTTGCAGATGAGTTAATGATCAGTGGAGTATGAACAGTGGTACCGACACAGCCTGCATCTCTTTGCCAAGGAATCTAGCATCCTACTGAGGACTGGAGGCCGTAAGCGACAGGGGAAAATGAAAGATGAATTGCAGTTAAGCAGACGAACAAGCACTCCGAGAGCTCTTGCAGGAAAGTTCCAGGGGCTGGAGCCTAACCTCATTCACAGCTTTCTCTCTCTTTGACTTAACTACTTTTGCTAATTTTGATAACAATCTCAATGAGAACACAGGATCACGACTGTTGTTTCATCACAGTTAGCCAGCCTCGGTGAAAGTTTAATGAAAACAGCAAGGCTGCAATCTTTGATGTTCCCTATTCTATCCAGCCTGGAAAGAACAGTTTTAGTGCTCTATTTATAACATGTATTTTAAATCTGGGTTTGTACATTGTGGAAGGTGTGGGGGGGTGGAAGCCTGGCTTCATTCAGATCAGTGGGAGTTTTGCCACGATTTGCAGGGCCAGGTTTTCATCCTTGTTTATGTAGTTTTGCAGCCAGGCTGAAGAACTATTTGGATGCCTGGGCCAGAAAAAGAAATCTTGAATCTCAACATTTTTTTTCACTGCTGCAAACAGTTGGGGTAAAAATGCTGGGAAAGTCCCAAGGAAACTGAACTGGCATAGAAGTCATGTGATTAGCTGGCTGTGTTTTTGATGCTTTTTTTGTGCTCCCCATCTCCCCTCTCGCTGCCTGAACTGAGAATGATGTGCTACAGACCAACCTGATCTGCAGAGAGCTGCAATTCTGACACGCAGCCATCTGCAACGCCTTCACCAGCAAGGGATTGCTGGGTAGCTTTTTAAGATCAGATAATAGGCGGGCGCAAGACAACCAGAAGTCTGAACATACTTAGTAAGCAACGTTCCTGACTAATGTAGGCAGCAGTCGGTTTAACAGCAATGTGCATTTGGTAGCCAAGGCGCTATGGGATGTGCTGGGATCAGGTTTGGGCATGCACCAGGTGAAAAAACTGCTCTGTTAGATGGGTTGCTTTTTCTAAGCAACACACTGAACTAGGAGTCATGTGTGAAAAGGATTTCTAGGTCACATACCTGTGACTGTGAATTTGCACCCGTGGGGTTTTCAGGTGGTCTTTCTATATCTAGTAGCACTCATCAGCTTCCAAATTCCCCAGTCTGTGTCTGTGCAGCAAAGAGCATGTGCAGCTGTTCATTTCATTTGACAAATCCTGCACCTCATATTCCAAAATAACAATCAACGTACTTAAATTTTCTATTTTGGGTAGACCAGTGAAACCAATTGGTTGCAATGTAATTTTTACCCCAGAAGCTGCACTGATTTTAAAAATGGTTACATCTGTGCGGCTTTGTCCACTAAAACACTGGGATGCAAGGTGCCAGACAAACTAATCTGAACATCCACATGTCTGCAAGATTTTGAAGCAGCTGTATGATTTTAAACTCATTTAGGGTAATATTTTACCACCCAAGAATAGCACCTCGTGTAGGGAAAGTTTCACGGGTACCACCAAGGGCTGTGCTGGATTGTTACAACAGGGAACTCTTAAGGTAGAGCTTTGAGCTAAAAATAAGTCACTCAGTCCAAGTGTCCACATAAGGTTGTGCTATGCTCCATAGCTTATCTGGTAGCAGTGACTTCAGAGGAACTACATTGAAGAAGGCAAAAAGAAAATATGGTCCCAGGCTCTGATCTCAGAACCTCCTGTAGGCCCCAGAAGCGCGTAAGGCAAACGCTGATGCTTGTTTGGTGCAACGCTGTCCCTTCTTTCCACAGAATTTGCCTTTGAAGAATGAGGATCCGGTCAAGTACAGACTAATCCTGGACCTGAACACGATGGCTGAAGAGTTGCTGGAGTGAATCCTACAGGCCTTATTTAAAACAAAACAAAAGAAAACAAAAAAGACAAACCCAACAGTTCTGCTGACACAGGCTGGATTTTTGCCTGAGGGACACCTACCAGGTTTGACACTTGGTGAATGGAAAGTGAAATTGTTGGGATGACTTTCCCGTTTTCTTCAAATAAACACACGAACACTCCCATCAAAAGCAACGCTCCAAACAGAACCAGTTTGGCTTCCTCTCCTAGGCAGGACCCACCAGAGAGAATTTTGTCGAATTTTCCCAAGATGCTGGTGGCTGTAATAAGCTGGATATAAATGAGGCGAAGGGACAGCCCACAGGCCTTCCCTTGCCCCTACCAGTGCAAAAGGGATAGGTGAGATTTCCCTGCTGTTGTTCAGCTGTTGGTTGCCAGAAGAAGCTGTTTTCTATTTGGGCTTGCGCTGGTTGAGCAGCCCCGTCTGCAGCTGTGTCGTGTTACACACTGTTATGCAACCCCATCCTCTCTTGCAAACAATGACAGAAGCAACCTAAATCACGAAACATAAAGACTATAATTAAAGAGGGGAAAGTGCTTATTTTGCATTCGGATACCCACAGCCAATTCAGATTAGCTGAACTAGCAAATCTCTTGGCACAGGCTTAACGAGGATAACATTCGCACTGGACTAAATGATGGTTGTTTTACCCCACTGTGGGCCAAGACAGTAGTGTAACCTGACTAATGCTGCCATGGCTTGGGCAGTTCTCCCTCATCTTAACAGACAGCGAGATTTACACCACGAGCAGGAGGAGCCTTGCAGTCAAAGGCTCTGCCTCAGGTTTCGAAACCATTAGCACCCGGGGGAGCTCTGGTCCAGGATGATGCTTCAGATCCGTTTCTTATAATTGGAAGTTTGCAGGACTACAAATCTGAAAGTATCTGCTGAGACTATGCCCTACGTTTTCCTGCCGGGCTTACCCTCTTCACGCTGGTTGGGGGGTTCATGCACCCATGCAGCTTGCTGCTGCAGTTGGCTGTGAAAAGTGGAAGCCCCCAGCCAGGAACTCTGAATTTAGTGTGTGACTGTGCAAAGCCCCTGAAAGCTTTGGAAAGGAAAATGTTTCTGAACCCCTTACTTCCTCCCTCCCACCTCTTAAAACAAAAAGAGCCACAGTTTTTAAGATCTGATATTTATTTCAGATTTTTCTTGCTGGAGGTCTTCCTTGGGGAACCCAGATTAGTAGCTTACGCAGGCATTAATGGAACAGCAGCTGTTTAATGTTAAACAAAGAGAGATTTTCATCCAACTGATTGGTAGATATTTGAGTTAAATAAGAATTAATTAAGAATAAAGGCCCTGCTTCCCTTTTAGCTTGCAACTTTTACTCAGTGAACATCTCCATGGGACTCAGTTGAGTTTTCTGATTTGTGCCACAGCCATCAGGACTCCAAAAGTTCTAAGTAAGCTGAAAAAAAAAGGTGAATGTTTTTATGTTGTTGCCTTGGGGACTATGAAACTACATACCTGCTGGATCTTCAGTGGACCCAAGGAATATCTAGCGGGGGGAGGAAAAGAGCTTAAGTTTAAAATGTAAAATATGGGGAAGGTGAGTCAGCACAATTTTGATGCTGGTGGCTCCACCCACCTGTTTTAATCATGCATCTTCCCCTTTTTCCTGCTGTAATCATTCTCTGCACATAGTTAGAATTATTTTACAGATCACCGAATACCAGAAATGATGCAAGTTACACTGTCCCAGTATCAGTGACACCCACATCTTGCTAATTTATATTGGGTATGAAGATAATTACCCATGACTGTGGGCAAGTAAGTCAACAGTTCAGTTTATGGAGAGTTCTGCAAAATACTGATGACAAAACACTGCAGCATCTGTACCGCTGGTTGCATAGTGAACACTTTCTTGTCCCGCTGCTGTCCAAAACCCTGCATTATCCCTTCCCACAGCCACCCCATCACAGCCAAAAGCTTATCTATCTGAAGAGTCAGGCAGCTCTTCAAATGGGAAGATGTTGCATGATGTCGAATAACAGTTCTGTTTCTCTATATGCATACATTTTTCACAGTTAATCTCTCATTCCTTTGCCTCCATCTCTGCGAGGAAAAGTTCAGGCATCTTAGCCTTGAAAATAGCTCCATGTTGCCCAGTTAGCTGAACTTGAGATGGAACAGGTTATTCCACAGTGGCATCGTTAAGGCTGGGGGCTGTGGTTACCAGGAGGGCACAGTATCACATTTTATTGACTGCAGTATCAGTCAGATCTGAGACACTGCCTCTGCTGACACAGCGACCCAGTTCTCCAGCCCAGGTGTACCTATAACTCAGCTTCCTCTCAAAGCCCCACATCCAGAGACCTTTCTTAACCTACCCCAGGTTTTAGGCCCCTCATTTTTGTGTACATCCTGGGATGAGAACCTCAGCAGCCCTGGGCTAGCCTAGCTCTGCTTCTGCTTAGCTTTGCTATAGTCTTTGGGTGGGAACCATGATGATTTTGCATGCTAACAAGCCCTTAATTGCACCTGCATTTAGATACCTCCTCCCCTTAGATGAGCTGAGCTGAACCACAGCATGTGGTTTGTCATGTGCCTGGATGTAAAGCAGGTGACCAGTCTTACATGCTGATAGAGAGGAGCTTATTTACAGCTGGGATCATTTCCAAGCTATAAGGCCCAACAGAGACTGGCCAGGAGGTTTGTCTGTGGAGGCAGGGGGCGAATTGCAACCTGGAGCTAATGGGGTTAATTCAGCACTCACTTGCCTTTAGGGCTGTCCCAAGTTGCTCACCTGCTTTTAGTCAAGTGATGAAGCAGCAACTGGTGCAACCCACCATTTTCATTGCCTTTATATTTTGCCCTCTAGCAATTAGGAAAGAGTTTGTACTCACTAGTAGCTCTTATTTTCCCCTTAGGAAGGATTGAGGTAGAAGTTAAGGTATCTGGAAACATTGCTCCTAGTGCAGGTTCCTGCCCTTTCCTTTGTGGAGAGACAAGCTGACCTGATATTTCCTCTATTTACAGGAGCTTCTCTGGCTCTGAAGGTATTGTTGCCAGGCAATTTTTAGAGAAATGTATTGTTTATTTTTGATTCTCTAAATATGGGCTGAAGTTCATAGACAATTATCCTTTTTATGGCTTTTTTAAAAAAAAAAAAAGAAAAAGCTACTTTGGGAATATTTAGACCTAGGCTGATGCTCAGTATCAGAACTTGGCTCTCTGTGATGCTGTAAAGAGTGCAAGGAGAAACAGCTGCCTACGGACTGCAAAAGAAAGGCTCTTTGGCAGCCAACGGAATTGCTGCTGCAAAGACCCTGGGAAAACTGTTCCCATGGATCACAGTGCCTTGTTGGATGAAGGAGTAGTTGGGTATTTGATACTTCTTCAGAAGTCGCATATTTACAAAGTCAGATCCTAATATCAAATACTTGGTAACTTAAGAAGGTGGAATTGTATGTTAAGTTGGTGTCTTCTTTATCCTCCATGTCTTCCTTCCGCTAGACTACCGGTCTGTTTTCTGCTTTAACTCTGTAATGCTAAAAGCCATTTGTAACAGGTTGTTCTCTTTTTCAGCTTTCAGTGACTCTAGTCAAATTCAAAGAGTTAATTTCTTCTACATATGTTAAATACAAAGGTTCTCTTTTCGCTCAAGTGCTGCTTTGCTGCAGTCTGTCCTTTGTTTTTGCTCTCTATTTTTTTTGGAATCAAATTTATGGTTGCCTCTCCACAGAGTATGAAAGTTTCTTTTTATTATTATTTTAAGTAAAAAATATAACTGCCATGGTGTCCCACTTCCTGGATGACATTGGCAACTTTACGTGTGGCTACTGACATTTCAAGAGAACCATCTTATACAGGCAGTCTGTGTTTGGCTAAATTTAGCAAGCCACGGATCAAGTGGCAAGTATGTTCCACCCTGAAACCTATTTTAGGGAGGAACTCGGCATAGGCACCAAGAGGTTAAAAAGCAGTGTGGGGGAGAAGAAAAAAAGACAAGAAGCAAAATATTTTGCAAGAATCGTTGCTATGTTCTGAGCTTCAGCTCTTGAACGCTGGGGCTCTGAATCACGTTCACTGGGGAAACAGCTGCAGCTGTTTAAGATGCTACTGCTCCTCAGCTGTTTGTTACCTTCCCTTTGCAGGCTGGGGTCTGAGCACAAACCTTCCTCAGCAGCTTAGGCTTAACGTACCGGCTCCTAACCTGAAGCAAGTAAGACCCAGGCATGTACCCCCTTCCCCCAGCATCGCTGGGAAGTGCGGCAGTCCCTGGGAGAGGGCTGGGTTGGGCATGAATACTGTAAGCAGCCCCAGCGAGTTTCTGTAATGGGTTTGGAAGGGCTGCGTTTCTGTGCGCTGTGTGCCTGAGAGTCCTCGCTGCGTTTCTGTGCGCTGTGTGCCTGAGAGTCCTCGCTGTACTCTGCTGTCCCGGATCACGAAATATGTTTCTACATATTCAGTTGTGACCGAGTTAGTTAAAATTGTTTTGGAAAATTGACTTGGCTAAATCACAGAGAAACCATGGTGTGGACATGCTGGTCTGTAATTAATTGATGAGCGCTAACCAGATAAAAACCGGTTGTCAGCTCGCGTAAGTGCATTCATATGGGTTTGTGCGTGTTTAGCCAAACAGTTCAAACCCTGTTTTGATTCAACTGCTTCTAGACCCTGTTTGTTCCCTTCCATAAAAGGGTACATTAGGAAAAAGGAGGTGTAACGCTGTCCCAGAACAGAGGTGTCCCACTGTGTGCCCATCCTTTCCCTACTGCCAGGGCTGCCCTGCGATGGAAGATGCGAAGCAGACTGCCTCCTTGGGAGCCCTGCCAGCGGCTGACTCAAGGCAAAGTATCTCGGGGACTGGCTGGAATGGATAAGAGCCGCACCCGGGCTGGTTAAGCAGCGCACCTGGTGCTGTCTGCTCCGGCAGCGATTGGGAAAGACATTGGTGTTTGCTGGCATAGCCCCCTGACAGCATGCCCGTGGCTCACCTGGGCTTCAGCCACGAGCAGGCCTGCGAGCTCGCACAGCTTCGAGGTCTCGTGTTGCCCCAGCCTGCGCGGGTGGGGAGCTGGCACAGCCCGGCTCCTTCCCTGCTGGAGGAGAGGGATGGATGAAACTAGGCTGGGGGCAACTGAGTCACGGGCTGGCTCCTCGCTTGCTCTTGGGGCAGCTTCTTGCTTGAGGATCCAGAGGTATGTTAGAAATAGGAAAGGGACAGCTAGTTTGTGGGGATGCTGGGCTGACAATCCAGAAGTGTAGGAGATTCCCAGCTGTGCTACTGGCCTCAACTTCCCCTAGAAACAAAGTAGGGCTAACAACTCTGCTATCATGAAGTTCAAGCTCTGGAATATTGAACATTACTTAAGGGAGTATTCATGGGACTATCACTTGTTTTGTGTTTTTATTAGCAACACTGGCAGTTATTAAAATGGGAATAATCTGGGCATCTAACAGGCTCTTCGTTGTGTAGCTTGCCTATTTATTCTTTTACTGAGTTCAAGTCAATTGACAAAATAGTTCAGGGTCTTCTGCGTCAGCTGTTAGTGCAGTGTGAGAATGAGGATGATTAAGATTATTTTTTTTGAAAGCTTTCATATCATAGTTGCAGGAAAAAAGAAGAGGGTGTTCCTTTTTTTGTTAGGATGTCCTTATTAAATCTGAACACAAGTTTTTGGCCAGCCTGAAAGGCATCCTCGCAATGAGGAAACTAATGCAGTAAGTGCTTTTGGTGCCCAAGTGTTTAGGAGAGATACTTTCTGAAGCATTCAGTACTCTTTTTTCACAAAAGTCACAAGAGCACTCTGTGCTCAGCCCTAAAAAACCTCTTGATTTCTGCAAAGCCCATATTTAGCTTTCTTGGTATTCCTAAAGCTGTAGGAGAGGAGGAAAGAAATCCCACTCCAGACCTGAAAGGAAGCATACCTAACTTCCCCTCCGTGGGAAAAGATCAAGTATTTCTCAAGCCTCAAGAAACTCCCCTGAAAAAGAGCAGAAACCCAATTTAAAGGTGATGTTTTTGCAAGCAGCCTTAAAATCTCAACAAAGGAGGACAGAATTAAACCTTTTGAAGACATCACCTTGACCTTATTTGGGGTAACACAGGTTGGAGTGGGGGTTTTCAGATCAGACTTGTCCTCCCCCATTTTCTCTTCTGTGAAAGTGAGCAGAAGTAGAATGGGTCACTTCAGCCCCTGCTTGTAGGATACAGCAGTGTTGAAGAGTGGAAAAGAATACTTCAAGGCTGCTTGGAAAGAGAAGGAATCCAATTCCCACCTTAATCAGTGAAATGGGCTCTTTGCTATTGATTTCAGTGAGGGCTGCCACAGACACTAATAGACTGAGGTGAAATTGCAAATAGACTCTCGCTGAAACTGGTGGTGGAGGGAGAATCTGTGCCCCCTGTTTATGGTAGGAGTAGGAAACAGGTAAGTTCCCTAATGAAACTGGAAAGGTGGAAATACTGGAGCTCCTGCCCCAAACACACACTCATGATAGGCGGCAGGGGCTTCAGCTGGCTATTGACTTGTCAAATATGAAAGGACTGAGAAGAGCAGGGGGGAAAAAAATGGTGTCCTTCTAATGATAGAAGGCGGCTGTCCTAATGCCTAACTGCTGCTGAACACACCGTCTAGCTCTCCCCTTTCCTCTGTCCCTCCTCTCTGAAGCGAGCTACTTGGGAAGACACAAACAAACCCAGCGCCCCTCACCCTCCCAACAGCGATTTTAATCTTTTCTCCAGTAGGATCAGCTTGCTGTGGGATGGCAGGGATGGTCATGCTGGCCTGAGGGAGAAGCACAGCTGCAGACGGGGGTTGTGAGGAGGTAAGAGGCAGGGATCTGAGGGTGATTCTCAGGGAAAAAAATCTGCTGAGTCTTGTGCTGGCAGCTGAAGCTGTTAATGAACTGGCTGTGGATCTGCTTGCAGAGGATGGGCAGCTATATTAATGCCTGGTATTGACAGGTTTGCTGGTGCACCAGCCTGTTACTGGAGGTGGCTTGGGAGCAGGTACATGCTGTGCTGGGCTGTCCCCTCTGCAGGGCAGCAGTCTCTGGCAGGGAAGGGGTCAGTGGCCCACAACTGGCAGTGCCTTTGAGCCCAGCAGCAGCAACAGCCAGAGCTGCTGTCAAGGTTTGAAGAGGCTTTTAAACAGAGTACGAATTTCAAAAGGCGACATGAGAATGTGAGCAAATACGTCGCTTTCTGTCGTTTGATCTCTGCTGTGTTCATGGAGGGGGGGAAGAGAAAAAAGGAATTTGTGCATTCTTTGCAAGAGATGGAGGGAACACCTCATTCAGTTACCAAATCCGCTTGTAACGGAATCTTGCCGCTCCCTGCATTTTTGGCTGGCTGCTGAGGTCAGATGGGCTAACAGTAGCACTGTGCTGGGGTTAGTGTTGCTCTAGGTATGAGGAGGGAGCTCCATCTTGTCAACATTGGCAGAAATCGTCTCTTACTATGGACACAGATGATACTTAAGTCATTAACACTGCAGTGATAAATATCTCCTCACACGGTAAAGTCCTAGGAAAGTGGCTTTGATAAAAATCAAGGTGATTGCTTAACTGGAAACTTTCTATTTTCAAGACACTTGCACTGTGTTGGTGCGTGACACTAGACTTGCTCCAACAAGTGAGGGCCCAGTGGGGCAATTCATAAACCTTGTGGCCTGGTCCTTGTCGCCTGTTTGGAGGGCCCTTCAAAGCAGGCAGTCGGCCACTCTTACGCTGTTGGTGATGGCAGAGGTAGCAGCTGAGGCACTGCAGCCCCATCTGTGTTTCATGATGGTCTTTCTTGTATCAGGAGGCCAGGTGTGAGCCCTCTCTGTGGGACAGGAGGGGCTGCCGGGTCCTCAGGAAAGCTGGTAATTGGGTTGGTTTCCAGAAAAATTGGTGCTTGTGGGTAGCTCCTCTAATGAATCCAAGGAACTCTTGGAAAATGGTTTGTTCTGGTACCACCAGCTCAGGGCCATCCTCCTGATGGCCTTGGTGGGAAGCAGAGTGGGTTTAGGCTTGTGTGAATGCCTGCAGCAAAGGCAGTGTTTCTGAGAGGCGTTGTGCTGACTACGTGTACACAGGTCAGCTCATCCACCTGTGTGACATGTGATGTTCAGGGAAGATCAGGTGTGTAGTACTCATGTGGTGAGAAGAACCTGTGGCCTGTGTCTAGCTAGAAATTTGAGCACCGCTGTCCCAGAGCACGTAGCTTGCAAAGCTTCATCTGCTGGTAGTTTCTGCAGTTGTGGTAGAGAAGGGCCAGGTTTCAGGGAGGAAAAAAAGTGGCCATGAGAACTTTTAAATCACTAAAAAAAGACACAGACACTGCAATCTTTGCTATGACTCATCTGGGCTGTTGTTTGAAACAGGCAGGCTGAGCAGTTGTGGACCTCCTTGCTCAAGGGAGCAGCACTCATTTGTGGACTCGCTGAAGCCCTGAAAGCAGAATTGGTGTAGGTGAGCAGTTCCCATGCTGAGCCTCCGACCACTGATTTCCCTTCAACCACGGCCAGATGCAGCTTAGGGAGAGCTAGCAGGTCATGGCTGGCTAGTTTCTTCCCACCTGTTGTTTCCACTGCTGCTAAACAAGTTTGAGAAGTAAAAATCCAGCAAATATGTTCTCATCGCCATCTTTCTCCTGCAAACAAACAATGAAATAGTTTCAGGAATATCAGTAATTCCTGGATGATGGGGCTTTGCACTGCAGTGAGTGGTGCAAATGGAGGGTGGGGAGTGTCTGTGAGGAAAGCTAGTGTCGGCATTATTCAAAGTGTGAGTGGAGATAATTTCAGGATGATTTGGCAATGTTTTTCCAAACTTGAATTTTATTCCAGATTCACAGAGAGTCAAAGCACTGCTGCGAACTGCAGCAGCTTGTTCAGTCACCTCCCTTCAGTGAACAAGCCATGCTCCCGTGGGGCCTTGCTGGGACATGAAAGTGCCGACAGATGAGTTCTGGCAAACCTCGCAGCATCGCTGCCTCCTCCCTGGGGATTAGGGACCCGTCGAGCCCCAGCAGGAAAGAGTATGTCCCCTCGGCTCAGCAAACCCAAACTGCTGAGGAGGGTAGGTCTGTGCCGTTTGACTGTCCGGCAGCCCGGGCACTGGGCAGAGGAGTGCTGCTGTCCCCGGCCACCGCTGCTGTTTGCTCAGGGAGCGGGAGTCGGGGCGATAACGTGTCCCTCGTGATAAAGCGCTTTTGTTGTTTGCCTGCTGGGTCAGAGCTAGGTAGCTGCTCTGCGTTGCTGTGCGTTAAGGGTGTAGGCTGTTTAAAAGAAATTAAAAAAGGGACTTTGAATGGGCTGGGTCCAGGTGTCAGAGGGTTAAAATGGAACAGTTCCGGCAGTCCTGGAGGGAGAAAGTTGTATAACATCACCTTACACCAGCTAAACGTCTCCATCTTACCTAGCCAGCCCTTTAAAACCTTGATGCGAGAGAGAAACACTCGTGCAATTATAAAGCCATCATCTGTTTAAGGATTTTTTAATTTTTTTTTTAGCCAAGGTTTTTCAATGGTGTAGCACCATCCTCAAGGCAGGAAAAAAGATTACTGGGGCGAGGTAAAAGGGGAAAAAGACTAGTGGCGGGGCTCAGTAGTTTAACAGTGCCACCTCCTGGATGGCCGTGCGAGGCAGGGATGTCCCAGCTTTGTACTGACGTGTCCCACACTTATTAGCTGCCAGCAGCAGCCCTGAAGTCCCACACGTGGACTTCTCGCCAAGCGCTGGGCGGTGGGGGGCTGCAAGGGGGGAAAATCAGCTGCAGTTTATACCTAGTCAGTGCAGCAGCCAGGAACGGTCTTTGGTGTGTAAAGGCTGGCCCTGGCAGGATTTTTCCACTTCATGCAAAAACCACAATCCTTCAATATTTTTTCATCTGCATGGGATGAAAAGAAGTCCTGATCTCACCTCCTCTCTCAGGGCTCAGAAAATAAAACAGTTCAATTCATAGCAGGGCAGGATGGATCCTCTTTGGTAAGGTCAGATTAATTGTCCAAATGCTGATATTTAAATTTTGTAAAATGTTAAAGGCAACAGTTAAAAAGGTATTTTGAAATCAAAAGCCCCTTCCTATAGCACTGGTGTAAAGCTTTCCCCTTAGGAACAGGCTGAGATTTCCTGGTGTGAGGGGTTATCCATTGCCCCATCCTCCAGGCCCCTGATCTAGTAACAGCAATTAGCACAGGACATGGGCTGCCACACAAGGCAGTGTGGATGTAGCCAGGCAGCCCTGCTGGGGCTGCACTGGGTGCTGCTGTGAACGCCTCTTGAGCCAGGATGATGTGAGGGTGGCGTGGCTGGGTTCCCCCTCAAGATGGGGTGTCAGCTGGAGAGCGAGGATTTGCCTGGGACTGAGGAGCTGGAGCCTGGGGTACTGTAGAAAAGGCTGTCCCTAGGGAAGCCTGTGGAATATAATCATAGAATGGTTAGAGTTGGAAGGGACCTTAAAAATCATCTAGTTCTGACTCCCCCTGCCATGGAAGGGACACCTTCCACTAGACTAGGTTGCTCAAAGCCCCATCCAACCTGTCCGTGAACACTTAGGGTCTCAGCTTTGGAGGAAACCTTGATTTCCCCAAAGGATTGGGTTCGCAGCCTTATTTTTACTGATGCATTTGAGTTTCCATGAAGCTGAGGAGCATCTAGGACTGTCTTGCAAGTGGGGGCAGTCCCACAGCAGTTTAGGCAGCTCTTAACCTCCTGCTTTGTTTCCCTGCTCCTGGCTACGGCACTCCTGTGACCCCTGCAGAGACAGTTCAAGAAGTTAAACCAGCAGAGGTGAACAGCTTTCTGCTGGTGTGGTTTCATGAACAGGCGTGCAGCAGAGCGGAGTGAACCTAACGTGGGTGTGAGGGAGGGGATGGGAACGCATAGCTGAGGTGGCATGAGCATGAGCACAGCTCCAGTGGCCTCTGTGCTTTGCTCTGCCCTGGATGCTTTGTTTGTGATGGCCGCTGGTGCAGCTGGGGCAGGCCTTCAGCAGCAGGGTACGCTTCCTGAGGCACATCAGCTGCTTCAGCGTACTCGTCACAGCACTTAGAGATGCTCAGGACCTTATAGGCAGCATTTTCCCCTCTAAGGAAACAATTTGTCTTTGCAGAGGTTCCAGTAACAGCATGTTATGGTTTTATTTTTTTTGCTCTAGATGGTACAAAATATAATCACTTATGCAATACAGCAGACCAGCTTTCTAATCTTCCCTCTGTTGTACCACTTTGGCAAGTTCTTTGGATTTATATCTGTATTTCATGGTGTTCCCCATCCTCCTCACTTTCATCTCATCCTACGGTGTTTCCTGTGGGTGTAGTTACTACTGAGGAAGCAGGAGTGACAGGAATGTCTTGAAATGGCTGTGATGGAAAAACCTGGTAGTGTGGTAGTGCCTCCTGAGCAGTGCTTCAGCCTGTGGTGGGGCAATGCAGAAACTTCAGCAATGCTTTTGATGTGAGGAATGCTGCATCCTGGGACCTTGACCCTTCAGCTGGGCTGAAGGATTTGTGGTATGAGCCAGGCCAGAGAACTGGCTGAGCCTAAAATAAGTAAATAAAGCTACAGCACAAGTTCAGTGTGTTGACACAACCAGGAATTCCTTCAGGCAATTTTGCTGCTGAAGCCCTGGTATCATCAAGATACAACTTAATAGTTTTAGACTTTCTTCCGAATAGCCCATGATGAGTCTTCTTCCTACCAGTTCTTTCTGCTGTGTGACTCCAGTCTGTGTCTGGAAGGCTCCTCCATTTAATCCATCCTTTAGCCACCACCCTTTCCAGACAAATGTTTGGGACTTCATCCTAAGTGGAAGGTGAAAATTTGTAGAGGAAAATACCTCTCAGTTCTGATGACGATTATCAGTTGTGTGAAGGTCTGCACAGAGAGATTATTTCAGTCAACATAGGAAAATTTCCCTGAATCATTGGCACAGGTGGACTAGGATTATTTTTTCTGTCAAAAAATACTCTGGTGTGCTTAAACCCACAAATACCCAGGAGTCTACTTGAGTCTAAGTTTCTTACCTTGGCTGTACTTAGGGGTTGTGTCCGTATTGCTCTTTTTTGCTGGCCAGAGGGAGCAGTTTGCTATTGTAGACAATACTATACGAGAGAACTGTGTGAGCAAGCAGCAGTGACTTGGAGGTGAAAGAATCCTGCAGCATTGTTTGCTTGCCACCTTCTGCAATTGCAGTACCAAATCTCATTGTAGTAGAGGCTCTAGGCCTGTTTGTTTATTTGTAGTCATCATCCACAAAGTACTGATGTATTTTTGAACTCTCATGTCTCTTGTCATGTGTTTACCCTTAGAGATGTTGATGAAAGAATTGGGAATGGAAAAGTATTTTGTATTCCTGATCTGGATCTGCAGTTCCCTAACACCCAGGGAGACCTTGAATTTGATGCTACTTTCCTGTTTCTTAGGGAACAAACCAAGCTATGAATAATAAATACAAGCTCTGGGGCAAAACTGTTTTCCATTCATAAAATTCAACAGGAAAGATTGAGTAGTAATTTCTGCCTGCTGCAAAGCAATAGGAACTCGATGTTGGGACGAGAAAGCTACTGACAGCTTCTTCAGCTTTTGCTGTGCCACAGTTAATAAATTGGTTCAGCTTTGATTTTTATCTAGATACAACAACGGTGTCTCCAGCTAAGTGATGCGGATTAGTGTCATTTTCAATCTGAGCAGTTTGAACTTGAAAAAATAAAGGCAAAACAAAGCCCCTTCCTTCTGTTGGTTTTTCTCTTGGCTTTCAGAATGGGAAATAGCTGGGGCATAACTTGAATAAATCAAGTAGAAAGAACAGAGGAAAGCCATGGCATTGTGTTTTGGGCTGAATTAAAACTTATTGTGCAGACGCTGAAGTTTCTGCTTCAGTGATGATGGGGTGAGAAATCAAATCGTAGGATGCCAATAATTTTTCTGTGGTCCTGATCCTGTAGTTATTTGTGTTTCAGCACCTGAGGGGTCCTGTGGGAGCCCAGGCAGAGCACTGCTGGGAGGGAGGCAGGGAGGAGGGGGTAAATCACTGTCAGCACAGTGGTGCAAAGTTGAGGTGGATCTTTGATGTGGGTGCGCTAGACAAGAGCATCTCAAGCATTCAGTAGGGAAACCTGATTATGACTTGCTCTCCTCCTGCCCTGGAGCAGCCTGTTGTTTTCCGCACTGATGTTTGTCAGGTAGTAGGAGGAGGTGAAGTTTTGCAAAGGGCAAGAGAGCATCTTGGATCAAAGTATTTGGTTTTTCAAGGTAAAGTTGCATTAAATTGGGGAGAAGCAAATCAGCAACAGTGAAGAATAATCTGTGCATTTTATCACTCTGCTAACCCCAGCTGTAAAATTTACCATAGGAAAGCTAATAAAATGGGAGCCACACAAGCAAACAGAGGGCACGGGATTATCGGCAAACATTTATTTTGGCTCTGGTGGAGCCACTCTCCTGATCAAAGCGCTTGGAGTTTGAACCTCTTTTAAGTTGTTCCCTGCTCGGTCTGGGAGTGCCCTGTTCTTGCATTGATGGCATCAGTATCCTCTGTGCAGCTGAGTGGAAGAAGGAAAGTATCAGTAGGGAGAAGGAAATGTATGTGTGAGGCTGCTTTACTGCAGTGTGAGACAACAGTAGCTTATTTTAGCTTTGCCAGCCGCTGTCTAGTTTAGGAAAACAACCTAAGGCTTATTGTATAACAAGATAGTACAGGCATTATCACAGGGCCAACAGGGAATGCTTTACCATCTTGCAGGCTCATGTCTGGCAGACCGAGTAGCTCTGCAACCCTTATCAACATAATACCCTGTGGGCAGAAATCCCCTCGAGCCTCAGGCTGGGCCCTTTGGGAGCCTCTTCTCTGTCTGATCTCTTTGTTCAGGGCTCCCCCCCCTTCTCCCCCAACTAGAGATGCTTCAATCCCTCTCAGCCATTAGTCTCCTGGCTGAATCGAATTGCTCCTCTCTGATCCTTTCGGGCTCCATGGTTGGTGTCTGGCGGGGGCTCACCTGGTGAATGTACTGTTCTTATTCAGTCTCACTTGTGGGTGAAATACTTAGGGCTTCGGGGAGCAGGTAACATGGGCGAGGAGCGCAGTAATGTCATGGAGAGGCAAGAGGGAGGGGAAAGTTTTAAGACCTCATGAGCAGGATCTTTCTGTGCAAACATCTTGCATCTCACTTTATATGTTAAGAGCAGAACAAAGGCAGCTTTATTTCTGACTTTCTTTCCATGGTTTCTTCTCTCACTATTTTTGATTTTTGTCCCTTCTGTATTTTTCTTTTTTTTTTTTTTTTGGTACTCTGTTGGGGAGATTGTTGTAGATGCCAGTGTGCTTGAGTTCAGATCCACTTTAAGGCCAGCTCCTAATGTGTTTACGCTAGAGATGTCTAAGAGACAAGCGAGAAGCTGGTCTTGAATGTACCTGCTAGCACAGTGTCTCTCCTCTCTGGGTCAGGGCAGTGCTGAAGAACCAGAGTATCTCTGCCTAAAAGGAGAGGCCAGGCTGAGCAGCGAGGGAAGAGAGAAGACAGCGGCAAGTTAACCCTGTGGGTGTTAGTCTGCAGAGGATTGCTTCATAATACATTTTTTACAATTCTTACTTTTAAATGGCTCCACGTTACCTAGCCAGAGCTAGGCCAGAGTACTTGTTTTTGGGGGCCTCCCTGGAGGTGGGGGTACTGAGGGGAAACTGGAGCAATCTGGAAGGCCAGCAGAGCAATCCAAGCAAGTTGTTCCTCTCCCTGTCCCAAGGGACCATGTGCGACTTCCTGTCCTCATATCTGCCACAGCCAGCTCTCTTGCGCTGCGTGAGGAAGGTATTGCATCTGTCATGTGAGGTCCAGGAAGGCTTTCCTGTTCCAGGCTGGTTGAACACTGTGGCATGTGCCACATTATCCTGAGAACTGCCCTCCAGGGAAGCCCCATCCTACTGCTGCACAAGAGCATCTCTGCAGTGTCAGTCACGTAATGAGGCTGGGTGGGCAAGAGCTAGATTTGTGGGTCGGCCTTCATGCTGATCCAGGGATGTGCTGGTGTAAAGGAGTGGTAGGATATCTGTTCATGTCTGGCAATCTTGGACATTGCCTGCTGTGATACAGAAGTCTCGATTCTGTGCCTGGGCTGTGCATGACTTGGTAGAAACATTGTAGTAGCTGTTTTATCTCAGCTTTAACTGATTATTAAGTGTATTTGTAGCACGCTGATCATTGTGTTTGACTGAGCCCTGTGGGAGCTCCTGGGGACCAGACTCTCATCCCATCTGTCTCACCGAGGCATTTGTCAGTCCTGGGAAGGTTAGTTCAGAATAATCCATTAAAGAGAGGGGGGTCTATATTCTAGGTAGATCATCATAATCCATTGCATGACAGCTGAGGGTAAAGATAGCTTAATGCTCTACCTTCCCAGTGTTGTCTGGGACAAAAACTTGATTTTTTTTTTTTTGTCAGAATAACACCCTTTAGATGTCCTGTTCCTCTCACTCCCCTTTCTCATGCTGCAGAGCACTATCAGAAGAATAAAATGGAGCTGCTCTGGGATTATTTTAGCACTACACTAGAGAGTGTAGAAGATGGTGTGTGAGAAATTCAAACTATGGATCTTTATGGGAAGGGTAGCATCTTTTAACGTAACAGCATAAAGACACTTCCAATTCAGGCAATCTTGCCAGCAAGGGCTGAGAGCCCAGAATCTGGCTGTGGGGTTCACTTGTGCCTCATCCCCCTGACTTCAAGGAGAGCTGGCTGGAAATGTGCAGAATCCCGTTTTGGCAAAACCCAACTGCCTCCTCGCTCAGGCTGCAAATCCCTGGAGGATATTGCTCTTACCCTTGCACAGCTGAGCTGTGTTCAGCTGGATGTTGCTACAGTGGCCTTACTAAGCTTTTTGAGGCTATTTCAGAAAGACAACTGCAGTAGCTGCCAAATGCATTTGAATTCTGTTGTGATTGTGTAAATACACCACAGACCTTCTGGGACAGCAAGGGATTCACTAGCTGTACTGGGATCAATGAAGATGAGCCCTGTTTTTGTTGCTTGACCATGCACAATGGTGTTTGACTAGAAACAGGAATTCAAGGAAGAAATGGGCATTTCTGAGGCAGAAGGGGCAGAGCCCTTTTTAATTTAGAGAGCAGCTGAGACCTTAAGCTGCTAAGCCCTGAGTGGTTTTTAGACAAGGAAGTTCCATGGCTCTGTGGTATGGCAAATATACCTTTCTCCTGATGTGGAGAAAGCTCCAGTTTAGGCCTTGGAGTGTGGGTTTAAGATTTAGTCTTGGTTCTTCAGCTTAATTCTAAGAGAAAAAGAGCAAGCAATTTTTGTGATAAGAAGCCAAATGTTGTTCAGCTAGTGCTGGGATCAAGGCTCTGCAATGTCTGTGTGTGAGCTGGGCAGTAAAAGGTCAGTGATGAAAGATCTCAAGCACCAGAAGTCTGGTGATTTAGGGATTAAATTCCCACTTTTTTGGGGAGCCGAGACCTCCTGCAGCAGCTTCTGCTACAGATGCTCTAGGGGAGCCCCTGCACTATGTGGAGGCAAAGGCTGGCTTGTTTGCTGTGGTGGGCCTGGGGGCCCCCTTCAGGTGTGGCCCAGGGTGTAAGAAGCCTGGCGAATTTAGCTAAGAGGATCTCGGCTATTATGGGATTGATTTCAAGTAGCACTGGGTTTGTTTTTCATCTGATAAAAAACCAAGAAGCTTGGTGGAAGGAATTTAGGTTTTAGTCATTCTTGTGTTGTGTGGTTGTGGTGGAACGGAGCTGAGCAAGTGGACTCTTGTGCGAGCGCTGCTGCTGAGTGCAGACTTTTTTTTTTTTTAGCTTCTCCTCAAGGTCTGGCTCTTCTGATATCTTATGGGATTCACAGGGAGAGAGGTGAATCTAAAGAGCTACTGACGTGAGGAGAAAAAACTGAGCTTGTGTCCATATTGTGATACTCTTTTTATTAGTTAGGAAGACCTAAAACACAGTAATGGTAGTGACTTGGATGAACTGCTTCCAAAACAGCATTAGCACTTCAGAGTCGAACCCTGATCTGGGGAGTGGTGACCAAAGCTGTGATGAACCCCTGTGGCCTTATTTTCTTCTTTTCCAGATGAGGGTGGCCTTATTTTCTTCTTTTCCAGATGAGGGTGTAATAGAAATGAGCTGAAACTGCAGTGTGTTAAACATGCTTTATCCCATTTTGTGGCACTTGCTGGTTCATGTTCAACAGTGGTAAGCCTCCCCAATGCGAGTCAGGCCTCAAAGACTTGCTCACCTTTTCTGGGATGGCAGGTGAGAGTTTTGCTGCATGGGAGAGAAGCAAGGGACTATCCCTTGCCGCTAGCTGTTGGCTGCTGCGTGGTGTTGGTCATCTGTGCAGCGGGGATGTTCTTGCTGCTCAGGAATTTGAGCCACAGCATGTGGGTGTGTAGGATGGAGGCCATGTGTCAGAGCTCCTGTGTGGCCTGCTGTGAGCCACAGCTACCCTACCTATACATGCTGAACCTCTCCAAGATGAGGCATGCAGCCCAATGCTCACCACCATCCTTTGTAAGCCTGCACTCAGCTCCAGGACCCTCCTGTGGCTCTGTTTTCTGCCCATACCTTTCCGAATCAGAACTCAATCTACTCCTGATCCTTCCCCTACACTTCCAATCCCCCAAACAGGTCTCCATGCTCTCCAAGTGGATCTTCCAAGATCCTAATCCCATGTGCTGCCCTATGCTTGGTTATCTACCCACCCATCAGCTATGCCAGCTGCAAAGGCTCCTGGAATTAGACGGTTTGGGGATGTGCTGCACCTGGGAGTGTAATTTTGTTCACTTCTCCTGGGGCTTCATGCTGAAAGCAAGGAACAGTTTGTCCTTCGCTAACATAAAATGCGTGTCAACATGACTGATATTTCATATTTAAAAAAAGTGCTCATTTAACTTGCTTCCCTCAATCTTCTTTCCCCTCCCTCTTTTCCCCACTTTAAGCTTTGGAAAGATCCTAAAATCATGAGGAAAAATGAGAAAAAAATGTTCTTTCATTATGAATTTATTGAGAAGCAAGAGAAGCACATAGCTTAGTTATAGAATGATTCACATATTACTTCAAAGACATTAAAGAACAGAAAATTCCAGGTAGACTCCAGAAGATTTGAGTGATCTGAATCCAGTGACAGGGCATGGATCACTGAAAAAAAGGCATGTTCATCCTATTTGGTCTTTGTTCTGTGGTTATAACAAAATCTATAATAGTGGAGGCTCCAGATAGGCCCCAGGGAAGACTGAAAATTTTGAGTGCTATAACTGCATAATACATATGAAAGTCATCTTTAGCCTGTGTTAGAAATGGATACCTCTATAACTTACTGCAAAAAAAAAAATGTTTAGGCTCTCGCCTGTTCCACCTTGTGCTATTTTGATCCTAAGATGAGAATGTTGGTATCAGATACTTTCTACTTGCAGCTGTATATATTAGAAGTAAAAAGTGGGCTACAGTGTGCATTTAGAGATAAAATTACCACTAGAGGGTCTAGTGACTTCTTGAAAATAGTGAATTATAAAAAGGAATAGCATCAGAACCACCATGTGGGGATTATTTCCTTTGGAATTATTGTAGCATGCAAGCAGCTCACTTGGCTTGAATAGCTCTGGTAGTCTGTAGCTTTCATGAAATTGGTCTGTTGCTAATAGTACTCTAAATAATTTTTCACGGTAAAATCAGCACAAGCAACAGTGACGCGATCTTCATTAGTCAACTTTGCTGAAATAGTGTAATCTCCCTGTATGAGACAAACACAAAGCAAGAGATTAGCCCATCAGTAGTATATAACTGCTTCTGTTTCTATGAGGGAGTCCTCTTCCTAGAAACAGAATAACACTTTTCCCATCAAGTTCCTCCAAAACCTTTCCTGTCCAAATGCAATTCAGAACTGGTAAAGGACTTGCCTGTATCTTCTGCCAAAATACTCTCATCAGGGATATCAATGCTGACAGCAGAAGTTCAAAATTAAAACAGTGCAAGGGGAACAAAATGTTTTGATGCATATAAATTCCTTTCAAATATGTATAACTTCTCATGTTTCTTATGAGCAAGCACAGTATGGCCTGTGCTGTTTAGTTACTGGAAGGGGAAGAGGTACTCTGTTGTCTGGCACTTCTCTTCCTTGGGTCTTGTTGTTCAGCATGTACACTCATCAGTATAAATTTCTATAAGAGAGCACCTTGGGGGAATGTGTGTGTATAGATGACTGAATCTGTAGGAATTCCTATGTAATAAAACAAGAGGTAGTTTAATTTCAAATTGTGTGGTTAAAACTACTAATAATTGAGGCTTTAGGGAGAACTTGTGTCGCTACAGTGCAAAAAAATCTCAACCTTAAAGAAACCATGGCTTTTCTTCTATTGGTCAACACTTTTCTCTCCACACACTTGGAGGAGAAGCACTGGGCAGGAGAGGTGAGAAGGCTTATTTAACAGATTTGGAGGAAGAGGTGAACTAGATTTCATTCACTCCAGGTTGCTGGCACTGCAGTATTTCTTTCTGGGTTTTTCTGGAGTGTGGAGGGGGGAACAAAACCTGGGGTAGGAGAGCTTGGCAGCAGTGGCCTCCTGGCTTTGAACCATAGAAAGCTCTTACCCTGCTCAGAACTCTTCTGGTAATGGAGTAGAAGGAGGCACAGCTAGAATGAGTCAGGCTTCTTGGCATTTGCATTTTACCATGGGATTTCTAAAGCAATAACTGGCCTGTGTCCTCACAGAGAGGTTCAAGTTAAGTGTAACATCCAAATTTAGAGAGAGGCCCAATGGCAACATGCTCGTGAGAATACAGTCTTGTTGTAATTGCTGTGCAGACTGCGCAAATGTCCTTTGGGCTGCTCAGATGAGGCTGTTATTTGTAACGAGATGATGATGATTGCTGTGTGGAATAACTCCTTATTGCCGGCATGGAAGGATGGTGTTATTTGCCTGATTGATTAATTAACAAAGAAGGCATCTTTTCTCACAAGCATGTTCATTCTCCAAAAGCTTATAGTTTCATTCATAGAAGGGAGTTTATAATAACTCATTTCCATTGCTCATTGATTAGATTATTTTTTCCTTCTCCAGAATAATTTTTTGCTCACGGATAAAAATTCTTATTAAAAGAGGATTGTGAACAGTCTTAGAATTTCTGGCCCCAAATTCAGCTAATTTGCCCAGAACTGGAGTTTTACTGGTCTATGTGGATGTTTCTAGGGCTTCCTCTTGGTCTAAAGACCTATTATTTGGTTTGTCTAGAGCCTTTACTACAGAAGTGTCTTCTGTAAAGTAAGTAAAGCTGCTCCTGGAGCAGGATGCTAACTGATATGAGCTTGAGCACTCCAGTGTGAGAAAACAAAAGTCATTGTGCAACACAGCATCTCTAGGCATAGCCTTTAGGGAAGCAGGCTGGTAAGGGTGGGATAACAGCCTGCATAAAGGGGCCTAGCTCCCTGTGTTAAAACCTGTCTGCTATCCTAAGAAAACCTGTCCATCCCTAGATAATGGTGGCTTTCTAATGCCTTAAGCAAAGCCACTTAATTTCATATTGAAAAGGATTAGTCACGTAAACACTATCAGATCCAGTGTGCCAGCTAGGGGAACTTGGAATATGCTGATGTGATTGCTGGTAGTCGTCTGACCATTCAGAAAGCCCTTCTGCTTGGGAGCGCAGCTGTGACCAACTTACCTGTGGGATTTCTTTGATTCCCAGTGTGACTGGTCCCTCATAGTAGAGGTGTTCTGAAAAGCAAAAAAGATGATGGGTGGTTAGACATGCAGCACGTGAAGGAAACAAGCAGCTGATTGTAGATGCTTTTTTTTGTAATGACGCTTCAAAGTGCTCCAGTGACAAGTGTTATGGAACTGTAAAGTGCTCTATACACAGTCTTGCAACAGCCCTCCTGGGAGAAATGTCAGGATGTGTGCTGCCTTATGGGGAAAGCAGGGCAGAGCCTGGGCTCAAGGAGGACCTGCAGTCCCTGTCTGAGTGGAGGAGGGGGACATGGCTTTGCACAACGGGGTGGGTGTTCCTATGTCAGCAAGCATCCGGCAAATGGAAGGGGATTGCCAGACACAAGCCCTTTAGCATGATCTGTTAAACACCTGCAATAGTTGAACTATACTGTTCTGGCGACTTGGAGAAAAAACAATCTAAGCTGAGTGTTTCTGTAGGTGTGGACTTCTGACTGCTTGCTGAACCTGACCTTAAAGTAGTAAGAATGTGTCTCTCACTGCTGAGGGAACATTCACCAAGAAGTTACATGATGTGCTAAAGCCATCACAAGTTGTGTTGGTGACTGGAATAGAGCCCAGGAGTTCCACCTTCTAATCCTCATCTTTCTAATTGCAAGGCATGCTTGCTTTTTGCTGTTGAAGAAAGGGCAACTTTGGCATTACTGGACAGAATTAGCAAGCTGTTCTGCAGTTCCTCCTACTTTTTCATAGCTTACTGGGCCAAACTGTGCAGACTTGACTGAAAATAAAATTTGTAGATGTTTCAGTATTTCAGAATTTTTTGCATAACTTGCCCTCCGCAAGTCGTGGAAAAGTCTAAGAACTGTTTAAACATTCTCTTTTGTAGGTGTCATGAAATATTCTTTACTTTGACAGTGACAGAGGAGTGTTTCATCATATTTATATGAGTATGTGCTGGTATCTTGATGCTTGTCACTTCTAAAGAGTTGGTTTAGTCCAGTCTGACTGTGCTGGTTTAAACTGTTTCTTGTGAAAAGTTTGACAAAAGGTTTGTCATATGATCCATCCCACTATGCAGTAGGTATCTGACTTGGAAAAGAGTCCATAGAAGGTCTTCCCCACACGTGCTAGGAAATGTTAGTCAATGCCTTGTAACAAACTTACATGAAAGAATCATGACTACAAGATAAACTAGGAAAAGAGTAGGAGAAACCTGAGACATCACCAATGTTCTACACCTTTGCATTAATGAAGAGTTTGTTAAACATAATGCCCTGATGATCCTGGGAGGTGGAGAAGATGCAGAACTTCTCAGTGTCGCCCTGAAAAACCTAATACCAAAACAGAATAGAATAAGTGTGTTTTGGCTTTTCGGTCTCAAACGGACCAACTATGCTGCAGCACTTATACTGTACTCATTCTCCTCTGTGTCCCTGGCTCCTTCACCTGGACACTAAGAAGTCTTTTCCTTTTCAAAGAGCAGTCACCATCGCTGCTTGCTTCTGTGCACGAAGCAAGAGCCCTGAAGTCTGACACATCTCCGCTGCAGAGAGTGGTGACTCAAGAATTTTAAAAATACAGCACAGCCCACATCTCAGTTCATAACTTTACTAGAGTCTAAATGGGAGTTAAAGGCACTGCAGACTGCATGACTTGGGTGATGAGTGACTCCCTTGGGACTTGAGATGTGTGTGTGTTCATGTGTGCTAAGCCATGTTGTGAGCTGCCCCCTCAGGGTGGTGTGGACCATGCAATGGTGTAGCTCATGGTTTGTGTGTCCTTTCATTCAGTAGAGAGCCTTGTTTGTCTCTCCTTCAGTCAACCTGAGCCTAGCAAATCTTGGATGGCAGCGAAGGAGTGGAGAGGAAACTGGGCTGTGAACAATCACCCTTTTCCTTCTCCACAGGGACATGAAAACTCTTCTTGGATCACGTGGCTTATTAGGGTCTAGGCTGTCTAGGTAAGACCATAATCTAAACATACAAATGCAGCATTCAAGCTCTGCAACGCCTGTATTTTGAAATGAAGTAGGAGTCATCAGGCCATAAATTTGCTTCTGAAATGATGGCAATGCTGATCTCTCTTTCAGTGTAGGTAGAAGCTGTTTTTTTCCCCTCATTTTGCTGTGACAAAATAATGACTACATCAGAGCTAGATGAATGCAGTCTTGGGGCTCTGCCTCAGTTTTCCGTGATTGCTCTGATGTGTGGTAGCTATGCCTTTGCTCGGTAATCAATGGAGTCACTCTCATGGGCTGTACTATCTTTTAGGGAGTCTCCAACTGTGCAGCTAGGTGCTGCATGTCCAGTTTCAGGTCCTCGTTTACTGCTCTGTGCTTCAGCATTGCCCTTATTTAGCTTTTTCTAACCAGGGCTCTTGCAGTGGTTCACTAATCATATGGAGCTACTGGAGAGAGTCCAGTGAAGGGACACTGATATGATTAAGGGACTGAAACGTCTCTCCAGTGAGGAGAGGCTGAGCGAGCTGGGACTGTTCAGCCTATAGAACAGAAAGATTAGGAGAGAGCACATCAGTAAGCACAAATACCTGAAAGGAGGGTGTAAAGAAGAGGGAGCTAGGCTTTTTCCAGTGGTGCCCAGTGACAGGACAAGAGGCAGTAGGCACAAACTGAAACACAGGAGGTTTCTCCTGAACGTCAGGAAATACTTCCCCCCCTCTGCCCCTTCCCCCAGTGTGAGGGTGACTGAGCACTCTCAGAGGTTGCCCAGAGGGGTTGTGGAGTCTCCATCCTTGGACATACCAATAAATCCTGCCTCGATATGGTCCTGGGCAACTGGCTGTAGGTGGCCCTGCTTGAGTAGGTGGGAGTGGGACTAAATGACCTTCAGAGGTCCTTTCTAACCTCAACCGTTCTGTGGTTCTGTAACCAGGCTTCTAGAAAACTCTTGTGACCTTCCTTGCTTCAGTGATGGGGGGGTGGGATGGGGGGAGGGGAAGACCTATGCTGCTTTGAAAGTATGTCCCGATAGGAAAGCAAGAGCAGCTTTCATTTTCAGCTAGTTGAGACCTGCCAAGAAATAATATGGATACGTAGATCTGATGAATTTTACCATTCATATTCACATCAGCCCATGGCAACATCCTCTGTGCCTATACTGGCTGGATTGGACTTCAATGTTCCTCTCACATGAGGATCTCTGCTATAATTCCAGAAGTGTAAACATCCTCCAAGGCTTTAAGAACTGTAGTTTATCACAGCATCCTTCATATACTCATACATTTTTCTCCATATATTCATACTTTTACAGTTCTCCATTGAAAGAGGATGAACACATCTGCTGCAGTAAGTGTAACTGTCACAAACACTGAGCCTAGCTCATTCAAAGAATTCTGTGGTCTTCTTAGAGTAAGCCCAGATGTAGTTGCAAAAAATGTATGAACATTGGGAACAGCATAAGTCACGAGTGTATTTTTCCAATTAAAAATTCCCCTATGTTTTTATTGGTCTGGTGGTAAGTTATGGTATCTGTTAAGCATGCTGTCATCAGTGATGTGCTTTCAGTTCACCTTCCATTTTCAGCCGTTTTCCTTAAAGACTTAAGTGACGGTGCTGTCTGTAGAGCATCCTGGAAAGTGTTTCTAATGTACCACTGATTCAAGGTAATATTGTTGTATTTGTTGTAGCAGCTTTACCCTGTTGTTTCTACCAAAAGTAACTTAGTCCTTTTCCCTGCCAATGAGCAGGCCTCTAGTAGCTTCCAGTCTGAAGCAGAGCTTTCAAATGTGAGAGTAAGAACTTCCTGAGCATTACTTCAAGTTACTAGTTACCATTTATCATGAAGATGCCTCTCATTCCTGACAAAACACCTATAATGAAATTCTCACTCCTCTTTCTCAAATCTTCCTTGCACTGAACATCTTTAAACATTCTCACACTCTTATACTATATAAAGGCCCTGTACATCTGCACCCACCTCTTCATTTTTCTATGTTTTAAACCTTTTTAGAACTGAAATGCTCTGTGTTGGATTTCTTCTAGGACACGATCTTGCACTCATGCAACTGACACACAACTTCTGTGAGTTTTAGGGATGCAGGAATGATCCGAATAACTGCCAGCTATAGATGTATAGTTGAGTGAGAAAAATGTATATAAATACATAGCTGGGTGAGAAACATCCACTCTCTTTACTGGGGAGGAAAAAGTGAGATGAAGGGGCTAAGCAAGATGGCGTTGTATATCAGCCCAAAGACCTAGCTTTGGTGTAGCTGCTTTCTCAGAAACATGGACCTAAACTCTCAATGTGATACCCAGTTCTGTAATTCATCTTATGTTCTCTGCTTCTATTCACAAATACTATTTTAGGAACTTGCTCACTGTAACACCTTCTGAAAGAGGCACTGATATAAAAAATGGAGGTCCGAAGTGAGGGGGGGGGTTTCCTCTATGGTTTGGGAGTGTGCATAAGGAATCATGCAAGTGCTCTGATGGTGCCTTTACCAGTTGGACCTGAAAGAAAACTTGCAGAGTACGCAACTATCTTTTGTCAGTACGCTTTGTTTAAGCCTGCAAGTTGTGGTTGGCACATTGCTAAATATTACCCTGGCAGGTCTTTTTCTCTGATTTTAGTGATTGCATTGGGAAATCTGTTAAATCTTATGTAACTGTTTTCTTTGGAGGAAATGGGGAATAACCAGCACTCTCTACTAAAAAAGAGGAAAAGCTGAGTTCGTGTTATGCCACAAAGAATTTAGCAGTTTTGTTGTTATTGTTCTTAAGTAGACAATGGCCCATTTCCTTGCAACCTTTGAGCTAGCAACTTCACAACAGGCATATAGCTCAAAGAAAAATATCTTGGAATTCTATTTAGGAGTCCCAGTGAGTAGTGCCAGATGTGACCTTTGCTTAACATAAATAGTAAATACTATATGATTATGATGAGCATGAAACCTGCAGCTATATTAAGTCTTTTAAAGTATTTCCAGTCAGGGCGAAACCGCAGCATTATAGGAGAGCAAAGAAAAATAAAACCACCCCAAACACCCAAGACTTTGCTATAATCCAGCTCTTGTAAGTCTCTTTTCCTTGTAACTTCTGCTGTTTGTCCACACGAGTGAGTGGACCAACAAAGCCTGTAGCAGAACTACATTCTGTCTCATTTTGGGAGAAGGAGAAACAGGCAATTTTTGGCCTCCTTTTGGAAGGTAAGCAAATTCTGTGTGGAACTATATTTAAACTCAGGTCAGGTCTGGCCAGATGTTGGAAATATTGCCCATGCGAGAGCGGGGAAAAAGGGGCTCTGCATGAAAAGCTTCAGTTGAAAGGGCTACCTGCTTCTCTGTACCTTTGCTAGGCTGCATACTTGGCCATTCACAGTGTTGTCTTTTCTGCATAGGTATTAGGTCAGATTTACAGCTGTGCTAATATGGTAAATTACGGCTGTGCTGAATTGCTTCAAATTGGTCTTCAGCTCAATTCTGTGTCCTAAAACACGGGTTAGAATCAAATGTCAACTAATTAAGAAATACCACGCTTTCAGTTTGAATCTTAGTCCAAGAAAGTTCATTTCTTTGTGACTGTGACTTAATTACTAAACAAAAATAGCTACTGAACAAGTGGTTTAAAAGTGTGTGGCAGAGGTCCTTGCACTAACTTAGGGATGCTTCTAAATGGAGATATATAGTATTATTTAAACAACCAACTATGGGTTTATATCATACTGTACTTCAATTAGTACAAACAATCACATGTCAGTTTAAGATTATTAAGGGACTTGGAAACCCCAGGAGGTTTTGGCTTTGTGGCTTAACTTGTGAATAGCAGTTTGTGCTCAGCTCAGGACTGACTCTACTTCTCCTTAATGTATTCTCTAAAGGATGTTATTTAGTACTTCATCAGAATAAGACAGTTTTTCAGTAGGTCTGTGGGTGTTTTTTCCCCCTCCTTGTAATTCAATACACAATTGAAGAAACCTCTGAATTTAATTTTTTTTTGTCTACATGGCTTACAGGATTTACATAATTGGTTGCTCATGCAGCATTTCTCTATTACTCTTTGTGATATTTCTATGCTGTGTGAAACGTCTTAGTAATTTTCCAGGAGCCGTCTTAGCAGTAGTGCTGTGCATGGTCTTTAAACTCATAGCCCTTGCACGTGAATTATTGCAGCGTTATGAGGATGGAGATGCAAGTGAATGGAAGGAAAGCAGAGCTTCTGAAACTAACTGGTGCTCTAAAAATTCTGAAACTTCCCTGCAGCTCTACCTGTTTATTTTAAAATCAGCCTAAAGACAGATGAGCATGGCAGTGTTAGGTTAATGGTTGGACTCAATGATCTTAAAGGTCCCTTCCAACCTAGACGATTCTATGATGTAAGAGGGATTTCAAAATAACCATTTAAGCTACATGGATGTTACAGTCCAGAGGCATGACCATAGCTCTTCCAGACATACCATGGCTAGCTTTGCACTACCTGGCCTGAGTCATGGCAGAAGCGACCTTGAGGTGTCCAGGCTGACCTGGGACCACAGATGCCTGCTTTCTGGGAGCAACTAATGCCACTGTAAACCAACTAGTGCAAGTCTGCACCAGTTGGCAGTTTGACTGGCATGAACTGAAATCATCTGACTGCTGCATAGGCATGTGCTGAACAGAAACAAGATGCAAACCATAGATGGTGTCAAATAGTACCTTGGTCCAAATATCCTTATTCAGTTCCTCTTAAAGTGAGTTAAGAACTGCCTTTAAGGACAGGAAGTGTTACTTGCTTAATAGTGAAGAACATGTTCAGAACGGCTTGTTTGTTTGCTCAGCCATTTCTTTTACAGAACTGGCCTTTATTTTTGTCATACTTCTTGCTCACATGACAACCATGTGGCTATAAATAGGGTTTATGAACCTCTCTGCTGTTGCATGGGGTCACATTACCACAGTTATTTTTTATGGACTTGAAATCCCATGTGCGTGCAATATTCTGTGATTAAAAGCAAAGCAAGCAAACAGGTTAGGGAAAGAAGCAGGCTCTGAAATTAAAACATCTCTGTCCTACTGTGTTTCTGTCACCCATTAACATGCTGTTGAAGTAAACAGAACATTACGATGTATTGGTGCGTTCAACAGCACAGCGGGTGCATCCTGCTTGGAGTATTCAGTAGCCATCAAACACTTAGAGTGCTACCTAAATTACCTCCTTTCTTCTTTCCACAGAAAATAAGCTTAGAATGACCCGGCTCGCAAAGTGTCTCTGAGTAGGTTAAGACGGTCTTCCCATTTATGATCAGGTCAATCTTGACGTATAGTTCCTTGATGCTGTGTCCTACACACAAAACAGGAGAGCTCAGAGAAAGTGCAAGGGTAAACAGGTTTATTACTTTATTTTTAAAAAGATTCCTTTTTTTCCCTGCTGCTAAAGCCACTGAATGTTTTCTCTTCACTGAGAACTCCTGATACATAGAAATCCATGCTTCAGGAACAGGTCTCTAAGTCCCTGAAGGTGTGTAACGGGACACAATAGCATGTATCTTCATTGTTAAATAAACAATGTCCGTGACCATTCTCTGCCTCTGAGGCCAACTGGCATAGTAAATCTTGTGTCCATATGCATAAACTCTTTCTTCCCTACTGTGTCCAGCAGAGGGACCATATCCAGTGGACCCCTGGGAGCAGCCTGTACCTGCTGCCTAGGAAAATGGTAGCTGGTCTGAGCCAAACCTGTGCCAGGGACCAGCACTGAAGCTTGGCAGCGCTGGGAGGTTGCCTGCTTGTGCCTGGCTTGCTAACATAGATACAGCCAGTGAGGCTACTGGATTTAGAGGGAGGTCCTGTACTCTGAGTTGTTGGAAAAGTATTTGCAAATGCCTGTAATGCGACTTTGCAGGCTTGTTTAACTTTGCAGCCACCACAAAACTGATGCTCCCCAGGCAAAAGGGCAGCATGTCTCACAAGAGGGAGAACTTTTGCATGCAAAGAAGCATTCCCAAGTGCTAAAAGACACTGGGCACACAAATTTGTTTTCAGCACCAGGAGCATAGAGCAGCGCTCTCGTATTTATGCTCTGGTAGCAGAGGTTCTAGGTGAGCTTGAGGCTAACTGCGTTGCAAGAAGGTGGCTTTCCTGTACAACGATCACAAAGCAAGCTATGGCTAATATTAACTTGTGCACCCAGCCCATTAGTTTAAATGCCGTTCTGCTTTTAACCTTATATTGCTGACCAGTCAAGTGCTGAAGGGTATAATTTCAGCTAGCACAGGTGGTGAGCTGATGGCGTGACTGTTGCCTCAGGCTAGCGCTTCCCCAGAACTTCCCCAGCATGCTTCTCTGCATGCCCAGGAGGGGCAGAGAGGTGCTCCCACCTTGGTCTGTGGGAGTCCCTTCGGTCTCCTACCTGCAAAGGTCAGCCTTGGCAATTTGCTGAGCGCTGCTGGTGCTGACACAAGAGTGTGGGTGCTGTAGCTGTCTCATTCAACAAGACTCTCCCCAGAAGACTTGGCTGTAAAGACAAGCTCAAGAGCAGCCCCCACCTTGGCTATCCGTATGTACAAATGAAGGGTAGGAGAGGAATAGGGGCTGAGGGCTGGTATGACCTGCTTAGTGACATACACAGTCTGAGGCCAAGCTGGTAACAGAACTGACATTTCTGTAGCCCCACGCAGCCTTTGAAATGTCTCAGAAATGAAGCCCATTCATATTTTATAGGAGAGGCTGTCACCCTTGCTTACTACTTAATACCAGCACTCACACATGAATTACCTGTTTATGGTGTGAGAAAATAGCAATTCACTTACTTAGAACCATTGCAGCTCTGATGTTAAAGGTGTGCGTTGTGATATCAGAACAACGGTCAATGCTGAAAGCAAAATCTTGCTGGGGATCTGTTTGGAGACAGAAAGCAGTGGGTAACAAGTATTTTTAATGAGGCACTGACTGCATAGAAGAAAACAAAATATGGAAGTGTTATAAAAACCAGATTACATATTCCTTGAAAATTCTCCAAGACTTCCTCAAAGCTCCCATACTCTTTGTTTAATAGCAACTTCTGTCCATTCTGCCACTTCAGTATGAAGTACATTCAGATGATGTCTATATGTGGCTAAAACCTACTGTGTGGGAAAGTGAGCCAAGTTCAGGGAAAGCAAGTTCCCCACAGTGGTGGGTAGTCAATACTCATTCAACAGTGAAGTCTTAGCATAGCTGCTCTTCTCAGGCTCTATGCATTGCCATTCCTTCCTCAGCACTCATTGGTTATGATGACGTTTTTAATTCATTTGTATGACAAGATGGCTTGGTGCGGCTGATTGGAAAACTGAATCCTGAAGTGGGATGAAAAGTCCAAAAAAAGAAAATAAAATTCTGTCACTGAGATCCTGCAGTATTTCATGCTGGGTCTACTGTCATGTGGTATTTCTAACCCAGGAAATATTCTATGTTTCTCCCTTTCTGGGAGACTTTAGCAGAGCTGGGGTCAAAGGGAGCCCTACAGCTGATGAATAACACGAACGTGGCTCTTACCAGTTCCTACAGTACCCCTTTGTCTGCATTATGCTCCAAAGCTCTTGTATAAACATAATTGCTCCCCTGCCACTTCCACCTTCTTCCTTGCTAGCCTCCATGAGACTCTGTGCTATGCCTGAAGGCTTGCCAACATGTCACTCTGGTGACAGCCAGCAGCAACAAGTGACAGCTCAGCTGCCACAACCAACAGCACGTGCAAGTGTTTTCCAGAGCTGTGGCTGGAGGTGAAAGATTTGGCCAGTTTGGATGCATACCATCTTGAGCCTTAAAGCTTGCTTTAGGCATAGGTTTGTCCCTCATGGTGGCTTTCCAGCCAGCCTGTGCGTCCAACTTCCTTCTCTGGGGAAACGAGAGCAGCGATTGCAGCATGTGCAGAAGCAGCCATAGGCTTCCCAGTTTGCATAGAGCTGGTGGTGACAAAATACAGACTTGGGAATTGAATTCTGTTTCTAAGTTATTGTTGCTTGAGGTAATCTTCTCACTGAATTGAAAATAATGGGTTGGGAGAATTTTCCTTTGATGCTGTGATGAAACTTGAGTCATAAGTGTCCTCTGTGAGGCTGAGCTAGCATTGCTGTAGTCTGACCCTATTTTTGCAGCACTGCCCCACAGCTGTAGCAGCTTGCAGGGAGCAAGCCTGGGTGACCAAAGCCTGATTGCTTAGAGGGGAGCATGACATGAATTAAAGTGTTGGCAGGAGCTGGGAGCTCTAACTAAGCCAGGCTCTGCAAGCACACGGATTGTCAGTGTGGTCCAGAAGGAGCTCCCAAGTTCTGGTAAATTAAAACAACTGTTTAAAGGAGGGAGAGAAGTCACTGGTATTTCCCACAGCTCTGTGTCCCTGTGCTGGATTTTGTCCTCCACACCAATAAAGCAGTCTCTGCAGTTGCATGATCTGCTTGGGACAAAAAGTTAGTACCTGGAGTTGTTTATCAGCTCGAGTGCGACAGGAGTCAGAGGGTTGTCTTTCCTCCCTTTCTGTATTCCTGTCAGTTCTCGCTTTGTTATTGCGGCTTCAGATGCTGTTGCAATGGGGTAGGAGAGCAGTTTCCTGCTCCAGCTGGAAAGCATGTCAAACTTCTCTTTTTCTCCAGGACCGTTACGCCTGCTTCCCTTCTGGGCTCTACCACCTCTCAGGGCTTGGTTTCCGCTTTCCTCTGGACCTTCTGCAAGAGCCTCTCTCGTTTCTGTTGTGTGTGCAGTGCGATGATAAGGTTCAGGAAGCAGCTGCTCAGATTCAGAGCAACTTGGGCATTGATACCTACAAACAGCGCTGGTTGTCAAATGACTAAAATTGTCAGCTCTGTAATTTCCAGCGGGAGCTATGGTTAAAAATCGGCACTGCAACATATACGATGTTCTTCTCTTTTCAAAGAGAGTAGGCTGTGCTTTAGTCAACAGATTAAACCATGGTATTAGGGCTGAAAGTTGAATATTTGGTTCAAAATTTCTGATCAATAACTGGATGGAAAAGGGATCTTCATGAAACCAAGCTTCTCTGGACAGCATGGGCATCTTACAATGAACCTGACCTCTGGGTTGTTTTAGTTTGGATGTCTCATGCCTGTTTGTTTGTTTGTGTGTTTGTTTTTTCTATGGGTTGATCTCTTTTGCCAGATGACATATTTCATGGTGCACTGTAGCCATGGGTGTCTTCTATTGCACTGCTAGTGATGCGGGACAGGACTCTGGTCTGTCCAGAGAAGTGTTGTCTGGTCCCTAGAGGAAGAGAGCGTGGAAGCGCTCACATGAGAAATTCCAGCAAAATTTGTGAATTAGAGTGCTTGGATTTTGTATTGTTACTCTGTTGCTGAGAAATGTAAACTTTTCCACTGGCAAAAGAAACCCCAATTAATTTTCTGACCATCTCCCTGTGGAAATTCAGGCTATGACTTTGCAATCCAACATCTTAGGTATTGTGGTGTACATGGGGGACTCCTGCTGGAATCAACTGAAAGGATGGCTGTGTTGCTAAAGCTATGGTGCCAGGGAGCCTGGATTCCAAAACATGTAGGCAGAAAGGTTGCTGCTAAAAGGAAATTAAAGAAAATAGTGGGGTTTTTTAACCATTTGATAAGTGAAGATGTCTGTAAATTCAGCTGTGCGCTATAAGCTAAGGTAGTGTGCCATACCCCTCTTTCTTTAAATGTTGAGGAGTCCCTCGTGTGGCAAAGGCAGCTCCAGGCAATTGCCATTTTTTGTGTTTCATCTCAGATGCACAACTGTGAGTCACTGTGTGTCTCTTATGGAGGTTTAATACTTATTCTTCCTTGTTTGCCTCAATCTGAAGTGAGCTGGTTAGACTGAAAAAAATACATGTTATGTCTTTCACATGTGCAGAGCAATAACATTTACCGTTAAATCTCTAAAATACGTGGGGCTGCCCTTCAGCCTTCCACTTCCCTACAACATTTCATAGTGCACAGTACTGTATGTTCCCAGACTTCCCTCCACCCACTCCCTTCAATCTGCTCCCTCTTCCATAATTAAAGCTAGAAACTCTTCAACTGATTGCAGAGTTTTGCTTTTCCAGTTCAGCCTTAATATATTACCAACACTTAGAACGTTGCTGGAAATTTTGCAAACATGTTGAGGTTTATCAGCGAAAATTTGGTTATTTGAGGGGGAAAAAGGGCATTTTTTTGTGTGTCTCTATCTAGTGAGAAGGGCTTGGGCTGCAACGTATTTACAGCTAGCATGAAGGTGCCCGGGAGCAGGATTTTGACTGAAGTTTCTCTCTAGACAGTTCTGAATCTTTCAGGCAACTGCTCTGAGAAAGAGGCAAGTCTTTGGCTTTTGTAAACAATCAATACATTGTAAGATCTCTTAGACCTGTTGTTTGAACTTGATCCTGCACCTAATGCTGAGCTTTCAACTGCATCTAGCACTGAATGTACAGCTCTTGCTGAAGACTGCCTTCTGCAGTACAATCCTGCTTTGTAAGGGCTAAATTTGGGAAGTACCTGGCATCTTGCCACTGATCGCCCCTCACATGGCATAATGCCAGCTGACCCCCATTGCATCCCACCTTCCATTTCACCCTTACCCAAGTTACCGTAGTGGAGGTTTATTGCTATATTGGCTTGGTATGTGGTTTTCCTTGCATGTGACCTGTAGTGGTACCATAGTGCAACATTTCAGCCTGGCTTACTATTGCGAGGTGCTCGCAGCAATGAATTTGGCTGGGTTTTTCTAGAAGACTGCGCAGACATGCGTAGTAGAGCCTAAAAGCTCAGATGAGTTGTCGAACTTTTCTTCCTAGAGTTTCTTTTCCTGCTTTTGTTCTTGGCAGAAGGTTCATATGTAAATTAGCTCAGTCATGTTTACAGTGGTGTTTCTATGTGACCTTCCTGTCTGCAAGCCTTGTACCTTTGATGGAGATTATTACTCCAGTAACAGCGACAAGAGATGGGAACACACTTTCATGCCTCACTTACTGCAGTTGTGGGGCCACCAGCTCATGCTCCTGCTGAACATGGGTGTGCACCAAGCCACAGGGCTGTGAGCTGGGGCTCCCCTTACGCCCCACGGCCTCCTGTGCTCTGGGAGGTGATCTCCAGCAGGAAGATGAAGCAGACAGCTGGGAATGATAATGTGCTAACCCACTGTGGCTATGTCCCTCAGAGCCTGAGCTGCTAGATGACTAACTGGGCATTACAGAAACTGCATGGCCAGATGGGAAGTACCTTGTACAGGAATTTTGCTGGGCTGGTGTGCAACAGCCTCTGTCTTTTATTCTTCTCCCCCTCCATCTTTTTAACTGTCTTCTACTGACTTCACTCTAACCTGAATCTGCTCTAAAATCACATTGTTTCCATATAAGCATGAAAATCAGTGGTATGGTGAATAGGAGCAGCAAGCAGGCAAGCTTTGCTTGTAAGAGTCCACATCTCTAAGTCTTGCAGTGGTAAGAAGACTTTCCACATTGATAAGCTTTGGGTATTTCAAAACAATGCTTTTAGGAGCAGATAAGCCACACAATTAAATGGAATGACATAGCTGCACTTGCCTAGGGTCATACAAGGACAGACTGGTGCTAGAGGAGCTGGAAATTAGCACAAGGAAGAAACATATTTAGTAATTACCCAACACTCTGCACCTTCAAAGCTCTTAATAAAATTAAATCATTAGTCCTTACAATGTTCAAGGTGATCAAAGGAGAGGGAAAGAATGAGGAACTGTTTGGGATCTCAGACTTCATGTATTCACTCAACATTTTTCCTTTAATGTCTATTTAAATAAATTAACCTGAATGCTCAAGGTTATATTTGACCCTGGAATCTACTTATAAGGTACTGAGGAAGAAGCATCAGGTGAATTAGCAGCTCTCCAGTTGTGCATTTAGATTTCCCTGAGCACCTTCAGTTTAATGAACTTCCCTTCGGGCCTGCCTTCACTGCATGTCACTGCCATGTCCAGACATGGCTGGGAGGAGCAGAGTGACCTTCTGTTCAGAGGGGAGCAGAATAAATTGAGACTCATGTTGGCTGTGTCTAGTTTATCATAAGGATGCTTCATCGCAAGAAGCTCACCTCAGACGTGACCAGCTCCGGGCTTTTGCCTAGTTTGGACAGGCACTCTGGCCTCCTTTGCAGAAGTCATGGTATATTTTATCTCCTGTACCTTTCTGGCTTGCTTATGCAACGTGGAGGTGAAGGAATAGGGAGGATTACAGTTCATGTATCTTTAATGTCCTGGGGGTACAGACTGTGGGAATTCCACTTTGCAAACAGCGATATCAACCTGTGGTTTCTGAGGTCTGCTTAAACCTGAAGCTCTTGAAGATGTCTAATGGAGTGAAAAAATCTGCTTCCTTTCTGATAAAACTTAATGGCTGTAGAGGAAAGCCTGAAGATTTTGTGTCAGTATAAGCTAAAAGCCCCCCAAACACTAGCAAGAGAAACTTAAAATATGGCTTTAAAAAAAAGAAAACGTTTGTGCAATATATAAATAATTTCACTCCTCACTCAAGGATACTGAACACTGGTAATGCAAAGAGCAATTATATACTGCTTGGTTAGATTAAGGCACAGGCATTACTGGCTGGTGTTTATGGCCCTAGTTTTGGAGCAAGACAATGCCAGTGTCTTACAAAATTAGTTTAAATAAAGGATGAAAGCTTTTTTCCTTGCTATTTCAAATAAAATGCATTGTTGAATATAACAAATGTCCAAATTTGCAAATATTCAGAAACAGTAACTCAGAAGGCTGGTAGCTTCTCCAAATGTGTTGCTGGGGCAGACTGCAATAGTAGCAGCATTTGGGTGTGAGGAACAGATGCGGGATGGAGGGCTCAGCCTGTAAGCAAAGGGCTTGAAGTGTGGCAGATGGAGAAGAGAGGAAGGGATTTGCCCAATACCAAGCTGAGGTCACCCAGCTGCCACCTGTGGCCACGGAGCTGCTGGTGGCCTGGGTGAAGAGCTGCGTGGAAGCCAGCAGCTGTGAGGGACTCTGCAGCTGGAGGGCTGTGTTTGGGGATGAGGGTGTCACCAGCATGCATAAAGCAGCCTTGCCAAAGACTTGACCTTTTCCTGCCTGAACCACCTTTCTTGACAGCAGGCTTGTCAGAGCTGTTTGCCAGGGCTTGAGGGGAGGTCCAGTGCCTGAAGGTTCATGGAGACTTTCCTTGCTTTTGCCAGCAGTGGTATTTGGAAAGGGGGGTTTCTGTGCTTTGTGTGGTATGATAAAGCTTTGTCTAAGCCTGTTTGCGAAGGCAAAACTGAAAGATGCCGGCTTTGAGAGACAGCACATACAGATCTGTATTTGTATTTGATAATCCCGATTTGTCCTAGTTACCTTGAGAGAGAAAGGGAGGCAGGGCAGGCTTCAGCTACAGCAGTGTAACAAGAAAATACTGCATTAATTTGGGCCCAGCAGGGAATGTATTAGAGAGAGAAAGTCTTTGTTCTTCTGTTCTGTTGGTAAGAAAACACCATGCGCTGCATGAGTAAGATGCATACAGTAACTGCCTGTATATTTCCTAATTGGATCTGTCTCTTCTCTCTTCATGTGCGTGGTTTTTGTTGGGTTTTTTTGGTTTTTTTGTTTGTTTTTTTTTTTTTTTATCCTCATTCTTTATATTGCTCTACTTGAGACAGAGATCTCTGGACATCAGTGCTTGCCAGTATAACTGGGGATTCACAACAGACTTGCAGACTTGTGTCAGAAATAGAACCAAACATTACTAGAAACTGCCCTGCTGCTAGACACATGCCATGCTCTGGGATAGCAGGCTTTACCGCTGATTATACAGAGCAGTAATCAGCAGCATATAAATGGGCTAAATGTTCCCATTTTCCCAGGATGGGTTGAAATCCACTGCAGGAATGTGGCAGTAAGCTATAATTGGAATGGCATGCTCCCTCTGCTGAGGAAACTAGCTGGGTTCCTGCCTGCCTGATCACTGCTGGATCATTTGACAGGAGCCATCCATCTTCAGGTGAAGAGGAAACTGGTGCATTGAATTAATTTGCGGTAGCTTTCAAGATCTTAGATTTTGGCAACTGGAAGCTCTCTCGAATCTAAAAGCAGCATCTGGGACAGATCAAAGGTTTTGGATTCAGTATGTGGTGGTTTGTTCTGTACAGGATATTTGGACATCTTGTCCATGATGGCCTCTGTTCCTCCCTAGTTTTAGGTTGCCACAAGCCTCCTTGAAGTTGGTGCAGTGACACCAACACAGAATAATGCTGAAGTCCTTTTTGCATTTTCATGAGGTGTGTTAATTTTTCTCGGATTATTCTGGATATTTTTGCTGACGGATGTTAAACTGATGTGAGAACCTGATCTCCTGCCCCTCTTTTCTTCAGTAAACTTTGGGCATTGTAGGGTCCAGAGTTATTCTGAGGCCTTGATGACAGCTCTAGATAAGATGATGTGGCAATGTCAAGAAAGCCTAGCAATGCTCCATATGCTTTCACAGAAAGCTTTATACTGGAGCACTTAGGAGTAACTGTGGTTTGTTCTTGCTCCTGACTTTATGCAGTGAATGTGCCTTTTGATAATTTCTACTTTATGTAATGCAAACCTAATCTCAAATTTTTATCAAACTGTTAATATAGCTGTGATTCACTTGTTTAGTATATTAGACTGCTCCCTCCATAAAGACTTAAATTCAGCATGCAGCAGCAAATGACAGTCCTGCCTTGCCCACAGTATTTCTTGACTGTAATGCAATATACAGTTTTCTAGATATGTCTCTCCTATTTGTTTTCAAAGGGGAGAACCCATTTTCCTACGGCTTGCCTTGCGGGCTGTTACCCCTCCTGCTTGCGATACTGTAGTGACTCAATGGCTACAACAACCGAAGACACGGCAAAAGTCAATAGGTAGAAAACGTGTCTAATAGTTTAGATTTAGCAGCCAAAGATAAGCAGGAGGGGATGTCACATATAAACAACCCTCTTTTGCAGTCCGTGATGCAGGACCTTCACTGATTTGGTAAAGAAATGGGCACTGAGAGGAAACCTTTGAGAACTAAATTAGATGGGAAAATTTAAAGCGTGGTGGGAAAAGTTCAGCTGAGGTTAATTCCACTACTAGTCTCAGTGAAAGCATTAATACTGATTTTGCTAAATGGTTCAAAGTCTAGATGCTGAACCTAATGTTTTTGCCGGGGTGCCTTGGAGGTATGAAATTGTCCCCTGCTCCTACTTACCATTTACATTTTAAAACTTACTAAATACTCTCCCCTCTCCGAAAGAAGAGGTAAAATGAAATCAGAACCACCTTAAGAGGTCACATAGGAAAAGAAAGTTCTAATCCTCTCTAATGAAGCGGAGAATGAAATAGATGAGGTAGTTTTAATAATTCATCGAGGGACCAAAATTTTAAAAGAAGATTTGCATGTGCACTCATATCTATGCTGACTTGATTCTGATGATAGCTTCAGTTTGTTAGGATCTGGTGCCAGAAATATGCATGTCAACATCTGGCCTTCCCCTGGAACAAGTAAGCTATACCAGATGAGTATAGCAGCAAGGCTATGACACTAAGATGGCTTGGACAAAGCAAACAAACAAAAAGAATGTTTCAAGTGAAATTCTTAAGTTCTTTGATTGTTTGCCCATTAGCGATCCATGCAACAAAAGATCAGAGGGGAGTTGGTGTCGTGTGGCTTTAAATAATTTAGAAGCAGAAGCAATTGCTGGAGACTGCTTGAGGGAAATAAATAAATAATTAAGTCCAAGAGAAGCATCTGGCTCAATCTGTCTGCCAAAACCCCAAAGAATAATGGAAAAAGAACCTTCTTTTACCAAGCGTCTAGAAGAACATTTGCCCTGAAGATGCATGAGGTGAGAATTTTTTGCAGACTTTTCTTTGCCAACTGAAGCTATTGGATTACTTATATCCTTTAACTAAAGGATGTAAGTGTGTGGCCAGGGAAGAAAAAGGACTAGTAACATTGGTTCCCATAGAAAACAGAAAGTGATGTAGTGTAAAATTAGTGCTGCAATGATGATGATTTAGCAGGGTTGTTTACAAGTTGATATTGCTGATTGAGCAGGGATGGATGTTACAGGTCTATTTTTTAAAAAGGAAAAAGAGAATTTTAAGAGAAATAGTGTGTATGATCTCTCAGTATGTACAAGAAAGGGTATGATAGGCTGAGTGTGTAAAGGGGACCATAGTAAGACTAAAAGTATTCATCATGGACAGATGAATCATCAGACAATTGTAATCTAACCAGTCTTTCAATCTCCACTTTTTTTTTTTTTTTAAAAAGCACTGAAAAGCTCCCTCAAAGCAGAGTTTAACAGGAGGGTGTCTATACTGCGCTGTCTGACCAAGAGCAGCTCCTACACCAGAATAGCCCTGTTGACTTCAAGGAGACATTATAGTGAACATCCAAATGTGAGCTTACAAGTTTAAAGAAAAGCCATACAAATGAGAGTTTCTCCATTTGTAAATGCGATCGAGTGCAAGCTCACACTGAAGTGGGCAGTGCTGCTCTCTCCTACTGCACCAATGTAGGGCAGGAAAAAGCTTTACAGAAATGACCCTGCTTGAAGTGTGACATAGCAAGCAGTCATGGAGCTCAGTGAACATAACTTCAGTCTGACTTTGTTCTGTTTAGGAAGAGGCATTGGCGTGTAAAAATAATTCTCTAGATGACCAGAGGGCCCTGCTTCTTTGTCTAGCAGAAGACATTAATTAAAGCAAACAGTTACCCATATCCCTAAAGATGTTTTATTATTTTAAAATCTGTAGATATGCAGATATAAAACTCATGAAAGGTGCAACCGGTTTCATATTGAGGTTGAAATGAATACCGATCGATTGCTCCGTCTTCAGCTGATGGCTATTAACCTTGCTTCAGATGAAAAAAAGAAGAAAAAGCAAACAAAGTCAGACATGAATTGGGAAATATGTTTGCCTGTGATAGTAAAAAATCCCATGTGGTCTGAACAGCGTTTTATAAAGCCTAGGGAATATTTAAGATGTCATCTTCAAATACTACTACTTTGACTCTCCTGAAGATCTCCCCGAAACTCCCTGTTATTTACTCCCGTGCACAGAAGACAAAGTCCTTAATAGTTGATGCTCTCCAGACCCTTTCTAAGAACCTTCCGCCTTATCAGTAACCTTTTCTGCACTGTCAAGAAATCTACAGTTTCAAGCAGTAGGCAGCTCTGAAATCTGCCAGGTCCTAATCTAAATGTAGACCTTTATTAATCACCGAGCATACCGGTCTGGGTAACACAGGCATTCTGAAACATTGATTTGTTGACATAGGCTCAACTAACATTTCAAGAAAGAGCTGTAAAAACAGTTGGAAAATGTTTTTCATGTCTCTGCAGCAGCAATCATCTGCTTTACCCTATGAAGTGGGACCCATTTGAACACTACATTATAAGAATGTTTTCATAGCTAATTAAGACAATTAGGCTTACGTGAATAGTCTAGAAGCAGGTGCTGGTAGACACGTTGAGGAGTTATATTTTGTAGTCTCTGACTCCATTGCCCTTTCAGGTGGATGCCTGACACTCAAATAGCACTGGAATCTGCTTGGGGCACTTTGCTACTGTTGCCTTCTGGTGTTTCCCTTCCCAGACAATTGCCTTTTAAAATGTAACTGGAAAGATCAAAAGTGTTATTACTGTAAAAATCACTGTGAAATTAAAAGGGATAGGAATCAGCCATTTGTGTAGCAGGTTCTTTTCATGTTTCTGCATAGACTTGCCAATTAGGGTTCTCTTTTCTCAGTCGGAGAGGTTAACCTGGGCTGCTTTTATCTCGGGATCCCTGCCCAGGTTTCTAAAGTGATTTGTGGTCATTTGAGATCTTCCTTCGTTTTTGTCACTTGTTCCTGGGAGGAAGAGTGGCACTGATGGGAAATGTCTTGCTATTTATAGACTGTCTCGGTGTTATGTCTCCTGTGGTTATACAGAGAAGGCAGCATACTGTCTGTTTACTTTACTTTTAGACCCCCTGTCTTTCAGCCTGAGTTTCTCACCATGGACTGGCTGCTGAGAATTTTCGTCTGATTTCTTTTAGATGACTTTTTTTTTTTTTAACAAGTGCATTATATCGATCACTAGGGTCTTGTCTAGCCCTTTCTTTTGATGCATGCCTTGGGGGCCTGGTTACTGAATGTTTAATCTGACGTGGTTGGGTGGGGATAGGGAACCTTTCTATAGGATCCAGAACATGGAGTGAGGCGGGGGCTTGATGCATGCCTGCATCTTACCCATTATAGATGTAGGATGCAGCTAGGGCAAGTGCCTGCGACAGGGAATTGGGACTTGCTCCTGGGTGTAGAAGATTGCTACACTTTGTCTGTCTTCACTTATCCACCTAAGCTTCTCTGCTACGTTTTTCATGGTTATATTAGCTCATATTTTTGGCTTTAGTCAAATTTTTACTGCATTATAGGAGAAGATCTGATAAACTGCAACGTAAAAATGAACACTTAGCTCCTTTTTAAGTGCTCAGACTGAACTCTATTAATCTGTTGATAGAGGGCATTCAGCTCCAGAAATAAAGTTGTGAAGTACTTGGCTAAAATTCTCTCAACTTCCTTAAATTTTGCTTGATTCAACCCCGATTCACTGATAACATCTTAGAGTTTATAGTAACAACAGTAGGGGTGAAATCCTGACCCTCTTGAAGCCAACAAGAAATCTTTTACCTAAGATTTCATACTAGATAACTCACTGTGGCCACTGTATCCCCAAAAGTGTGTCATCCTCTGGCATCTTCAGTGGAGCAGGAAGTAGCATGGGGATTTCTCAGACTAGAGGAAACTGCGGAGCAGTCTTCCCCTGAAATAGCTAAAGAGTATGGGCAGTTGCCTAGCATTGACTCTGTGCTTGCTGACATTCCAAAGTTGTCATGAGAAGGTTTGTTGGGAAAGGGTCTTGTCACACCTAGGCACTAGCATGTCTGTTCCCTCCTGGGTGAGAACAATTGGCGGGACATGGCTAAAGAACAAAGCTATGTTCTGCCCATCTAGTTGTGGTTTATAGTGAAATGAAGTGGGGACAAAGCTTCCCCTCTCCTGAAAGGGTGATTGGCACCTTTGGCACTGCTGTGAGCTTGCTGGTGAGCTCAGTAAAAGCAGTGCCTTCTCTGAAGGGAATGTAGACTAGTGTATTCAGATTTATCCTCCCCACCTGTAGATTTTTGAGTTCAGCCCAAAACACCTTATATTTTTTTTTGCTTTATGCAAGCTACCAGACTATGAGCTGGGTCAGCAGAGAAGCAGATGGATGCATCCTGGTCTTATGCTACAGGTGTGATAGCCTCTGGAAAAAGGCAGGCCAGAACATTGTGACAGCAGCTGTGAGCGTTGGCACAACTGAATCTGCCAGAGCTGTAAGAGAGTGAGGATCTGGCTTCAAACAAGGAATCTGATCTAATTCTTGCATTGTTTCCACATATGTGTAATCTTCTCATCTCCCATAGCTCTGCCCAGGAAAACAGAAAATGACTTTCAGTGGTGGGACCTGACCTGTATGATCTCTGGCTTGTGCTTCTCAAGCTGTGAATTCCTCCTGAATGGATGTACCTCTTACCTTCCTGTGCCAAACCAAAGTAAGTGACACACAAGCTCTAAACAAATGCACTTTTTTAGCTAGGCCAGTGGTGTGCATAGTAAGAAGCAATACCTGACTGACAAGTGCCCAGCAGATAAATTTCATCATCATTTGAACTGACTCAGACTGTAGCCTGTGCCTCTGTGTCAAGGCATCTCATGCTAACTGAGACCTGTGGAGGGAACAGCATTAACTTATACGATGAATTCTTACAAGCTTTGGTATTACCTTTATTTTAGTATTCAATATCTAATTAAATATTTTCCTAATGCGGTATGCCCATTTATAATATGTGAAGCCTGACTTTAGTCTCCTAGGAGCAGGTCAGTAAAGAATAGCATTACAAATATTTATTTACTTCTCTTGTCCCTTTCTGGCTTTATTTTAATGGGTGTGCAAAACTGCATGAAAGCTACAGGGGAGAAAAAGCCTCCTGGGAAACCCTTTGTATCAGGATGAATTGGAAAAACAAACTCTAGGGTGCTCATTTGCCATGAATCGCTTTTCACATCACGTGCAGAAAATGAATGAGGCGTCTGTGAATCTAATTCCCTTTGTCCCAGTTGTAAAGCAGATCAGCACAATAGGAGAGGCACAAGGCCAGCAAAGCAAGTGGAAAGCAGGCACCATTCAGTGAATTCATTTTCAGTCATTCCAGTGCCGCTTGCTCCTTTCCTTCTCTACAGATTTAAAGAACAAACGTGGTCCCTGGGAAATGCCTCTGCTAAGTGCTGCTGCTGAAGTCTCGCTAAGCACGGAGGCAATGGTGGTGATCACGAATCCTTCCCACTGTCACGCTGGGTCCCTTGTCACTCCAAGTGGGAGGACAGAAAGCACTTCACCACAGCCTTGCCACACATTAGGAAAAGAGCAGATCAGCGCATTGAAGAGTCTGTGTCATCCCGGGGGTAAAAAAGATAAAGATCTAGGGTCTTCCTCTCTTTTTAACCTAACTTCAAGATAAAAATCCTAGTCATCTCTTTCACGCTGAACTGGATCTTTGACAGCTGTTTATTATTCTGAATTCGGTTACATGATTTCCTCTTTACAATTTTCTATCTAAATACAGTTAGATTTGGGGTGGGTGGGTGTGTGTGTGTCAACCAAACCAGCTGTATTTGAAAGACTAAAAATACTCTAGCTGCGAAACCCCGTGCTGGCTTGGGATTGTAACCCTTCCATTCATTGCCTGGTTTATAAGCCTCTCTCACTGCATAAGAACAACTTTGTTGCCCAGCTAAAAGGAAAATGGAAATTTTAAAAATCTCACCACAGCTTTTGTAATGTATTTCCAAGTTGTCCTCTTTGCAGACTGTGTGCGTAGGCCATTCTGTGCTGGCATCGATGTAAAGCAGGACTAAGATGAGAACAAAAACATTTGATCTCTTCATGGTGGTGGTGGTAGTTTGCAGGATTACTTCTGCCTCTTGCTAACCCTCTGTGGAGGGAGGTGTTCTCGCCTTTCTCTGAGGGAGACAGGAGTTACTACATTCGCGCCTGCAGAAGGGTTAAGTGAGCCAATGCAGCCTTAGCTTACCACAACGTGGTATAAACAAGAGGCTAATCAGAAGTGGAGGGTGCTATTTCCGTGTGCTTAGACTTCTGCTTTCTGCTTCAGTTTAAACTAATGACAAATGAGCTAATCACACCTACTCACTGCACGGTGTAGCCCTGCCTGGGTGCCGGCTGGAACAATGCAGCAAGCTGTTTAGTTTTTCTCTCGCTGCCAGTTTCTTCTCTTGAAGTCAAAGCATTTGGGTCAAGACTTCAGACAGGCTTATTTAGCCCTTCTGGCTGCAAAACATTGCAATCCAAATCGCCCCCTCTTAATCACACGAAGTCAGACCAAATTTTGCAAGGTGGACAGTTTCTGTGTTCTTCTTAGTAACAAATCTGTGTGCTAGAGGGAAGGGAGGTGTGTCTGATGAAGCTGACACCAAATAAGCAAGCCTCGAAACTTTTAGGAATGAATCCTTTCTGCTTGACTATGCTAAATACTGCATTTATGTTAATTTTCTTCAGTGGTTCTTAATGTACTATTTAACAGTATACCAAATTGGGTAAACCTAGACTTAGTCTTTTTTCTTCTGTCTTCCTGGTTATTTAACTGCCCACTAGTGACTCTGTGCACTTGTTATTCACACTAGTTTTTTTTTAAAGCTGCGCTTTATGCAAAAATTAGTGGCTGTTGCAGAAGGCGGGGTATGATCAGTAAGGAAAGGAGGGTGGGTTGCTGTATCTCCAGTAAACTTCTCCAGTTTAAGATCCAGGATTGGAATAGAATTTCAAACTGCAGTTGCCAAAAAGGTCTTTCCTGGAGAGAGCACCAACTGGAAAAATGCTACAAGCTAAATTCAACCCTAAAGCAAATGTCTGCAATAGTCTTTGAGCTGGAGACAAGGAGAAATTGGCTCTGTAGCATGACAGAGTTGGATAAAAGATCACTTTGGCCATCTCAGCCTTTCTTGCTCTGAGGGCTGCAACTATCATTTGCTCTGCCACTGAGTAAAGTTGAAGAGGGGAAAGCCTACGTACTTTAGCGAACAGGAGAGCACCTAATAAGATAATTATGAAATAATGCTACACAGTAGAGCTACTCCTCAGGTAAAATCCTGGCCTGAACGAAGGTAATAAATGTAATCCCATAGATTAAAGAGGGGGCCAAGATTTCAGCCGCGAAGTATTAAATTTAAAAATCAATTCAATGCAGTCCCAGAGACCTTGCTTTGAATAATGAGGATCAGGCCTGCTTCATGTTTTAGGATACTATCATAATGGTAAATTATATATCCAGGGTCAGGGTGAGAATCCAGGCAACTGTCCTTAGTCATGGAGCACGTACAAGTCATGTAAAGAGATTTGGGTTACACATCTGTCTGGTTTAACTGGACTTTGGTTGTACCCAGCTGATAGTTGATGAAAGAGCACAACTGCAAAGGGAATAGTAAGGAGAAACAATGTCTAGGATTATTGTAATAATTTAAACTATAATCACGTAAAAGAAAAGTCTCTTCCCACTAAGGTCTACAAAGACAGTGAAAATTGGTTATAGCAATTTATTACAAAATGCAAAGTACTTCAGATCAGGACTGTGAGACTATAACATCCAGATTTTTTTTTTAGGAATGACACCATCATGGCCCTTCATCTAAAACATCAGCTTAATGCTCAATAGCAACAAACAAAGCAAATCAAATGATAGGGAAAAATGCTTCAAAGAAAGACCCACCTGGGGATCACTAAAGAAACCAAATCAGGCTCAGGACCTCTCCTGAGATGGAAATCATTGGAAGCTGGGAAAATATGTGGGAGAAATACCATACATGCTTGCCCTGCTCTTACTCTTCTCTGCTTGCCTGCTTGTCCACACTGTTGGGAACAGGTTACTGGGTTAAATGGAGCCTTGGTCTAGACTAGAATGGTTTACCTGGACACTGGGTTTGTTCTTTACCTCCCCTTCCCTCTGCCCACTCCATCCTGTTGGAACAGTGTTGCTGGTGCTCGTAGCTTTCGAAGTGCTGACTCAAAGCGGTCTTTCATCTTTGCAGAAGCCTTGTGGTAGCTGCTCTGCAGATATCCAGGAGTCTGGGCCTTGTCTTGCAGAGATTTCAGTCTAAGCACAAGCAGGCAGCCTGGGAAAGCAGAACAACACGGGACTTTCAGGATACAAGTCTTCCTGCTTCTCTGAAAGCAGGATGACTGGGGTAGATCTCCTAGCAGAAACCAAATATGACTTTGTAGATGAGCTCAGGGGCTCTGCTATACACAGGCTTCCCCGTCTGGTGCATAGACTCTCTCTTGCTCTTTTGAGACAGCTACTTCATCTTTTTTTTTTGGCAGTGCTCCTGACACGGAGTCAAAATGACAAGTCACAGGATTTTTTTTTTCTTTTTTTTTTCCTGGGTGTGAGGTTGGAATGTGTGTCTCAAGTAGATTTTTGAGTTGGCAATGTTCTGAGGGGAAACAGCCATGATAGCTAATGTTTTGGAAAGCTGCGCTGTCACTTCCACTTTGCCCCACCGTGTTGTTCTCAGTGGGAAGGGAATTTTACTTTGAGTAGTTCAAGTTTACAGCGTGTACTCCAGACACTGTTTCGCCATTTCATTCCCTGTGTAATTCTTGTATCTCCTAGAAAGAGCTTTATTACCAACTCCATCTGTTCTGAGAACTGCTTTCCCTTCAAACAGCCGAAGCCTGTGGGATGAGAAACCAGATCTAAACGAAGTGGTATCAATGCTGGCAGTGGGAATTCTGTTTTGGCAGGTTGCTTAGCTGGCCAACAAGCATGTTTCTTTATCTGTCTGATTGAAGGCTTTGACCATGGAGATAAGCAGCTCAAAAATGACTGTAAAGAAAGCTATTTACTTAAAGAGGGGCAGCGACTTCATATCTCTAGAACACTCTTCACTTTGTTTGGATGCTTCTGCAGTATGAAAGAGTGGAAAAGCCTCTTGTTCTTTATCAAGAAGACTATTATATCTGTAATATAATTGGGAAGCGTAAAAGATACAAAGATAGCAGACTAATAAGCAGTTAAATCTTACATCAATGTCTGTAACTTCTTGGATTGGCTGATACAAGACTGCTGGTATAACTGTATCAGCAAATCAGACAAACACACACGCGCCTCAAGTAGCTTGTACCACTAGCCTCTCGTACCTATAACCAATAGCCAGTACCAAGTTCTTGGAGAAAGAATAGCAATAAAGAGGTCTTTTGTTTGTTTGTTTTGGTTGTTGGTTGTTGTTGTTGTTGTTCCTTGTTACATCAGGGTCCAATTCTTCCCTTTTAGATTGCAGTCAATATTGAATCATAACTGGTTGAATAGACAGCAACATCTATTGATTAAACAACATACTATTAAGTAGCCTAATTATTGCTATGCTATTAATAGATACACTGTTACTATTAATTTACAATTGTATAATTTTGCACAGTTACAACCAAATATAACACTAATTCTCCTTCTCAGATCTTATAAATCACACCCAACTATTTTACTGTAATTCTGCCACCCTTTCCACCCACACTACAAGCAAGCCTGTCCCTTTGTACTTGTCCCCACGGAGTCTTTCGGGCACGGACCTGATGGGGAGTCGCGTGGGTTGTCCGCAGGGGTTCCCTTCAGTGTCTTTGTGGGCTTCGGTGCACAGGTAGCTTCAGTGCTGTTTGCAGGTGCCTGCGCTCCTGCTGTCAGAAGATCCCACCCTCTTTTTACTTTACCAAATTTTTATGTCTTGTTCCCCCTTTTTTCTGTTGGAGAACCCATCCTTTTTTTCCTGCCTTTACCACCTCCCTTTTTTTACCCCAACTTTTTGCAAAGAAGCAATTCACCTTTCCCCCTCCCCCTCCTTATTGGTCTCAATTCTGCTACATCTGTAGTCAAATGTGATGTTTCCAACACCTTTACTCAGGCGATGTTGGCCTTACAGGGTATTACTGATACAGTTGCTGAGGCACAGGCAGCCTCCTAAGACTACATCCCAAAACTCCCCTACAATTATCTGTTTTATACTGGCAATGCTTTTTTTTATTATTATTTTTTTATTTCACACACTCACTAAAGCAAATTATTTTACTTTAGCCTTGATTCCTCTACCTACCTCCAATTAATGCAAGTAGTTTCATATCTGAGGCACAGCCTGCATACCAGCGCAACAAAGCTACGTGTTTTTCATGCTCCGTTTTGTGCTCACACAGCATCCTTGCCCTTGAATTGTTTTAATTACTCTCTGGGTTCCCTGCAGAGGTTTAGCTAGTCATGAGGCCCAGTACTGTAGTGGGGCCTCTTGCTCACATTCATATGACCACACCTACACTATGACTTTTGCCAAAATAGTTATGGGTATGTTGTTTTTCCTATGCTCCTAGCCAAGTAGTTGTTTGCAAAACTTTTTCAAATGAAGACCTGGATAATGCTTCACCTGATCTCAGCAATGGGGTTTCCTCTTAAGTGTTTCTTTTATTTAAAGATTTTTTTTTTTTCCTCTATTGTGCAAGTCCAGTATAAGGTGAGTCCTAACCAAAGTTTAAGTTCTTTCAAGCCAAAAATCTTTTTTTTCTTTCCTTTGGCATCTTTGTGTAAGCCTGTGTCCTACAATGAAGCACTTCCACATGGAAAGCCTCACATTAAAAGCTTCACTGATTTCTCTTCCTTTCTCTTGCAATTCTCTCTGAACAGAAGTTTTCTGCTTCATGTTTCTCAGTGTGGGTCTCCTGCTAGTGAAAGACAGTGAGTGAAAATTTATCAGCAAATGGATGAGACTTTTCAGAGGAGACACCTTCACTCTCCATAAAAGTCAACTTTTCCTACTGTGCCTCTAATAGCGTATTTAATATTTTAGTTAAAAAAACCAACAAGGGCTAGAAATGCAATGCAAGATAATGTGCCACCCCCCCTTCCAGCTGCACCTGAGAGAAGGTGAGTTTTGCTTTCTGAGACTTCTGCAGTGCTGGGGGTGTTTGAAGTGCTGCGCTGTCGGCAGTGTGCCTGACAGGGCTCGTGCACAGCGTTAAGCCCTGCGGGAGCAGAGACCACCAGGCCCTCCAGCCCCCAAGGCCTTCTCCCTTCCGCGTGGTGGGAAAGTTTCTGGGACACCAGCCCTGTTGGTTGCCAGTGCAGCACCTGCTTGGTGGGCACCTGGTTACTGCAGTCACCCCTTGCCCTTGCAAGTGCTCCAGGACCAAACCGTGAGCTGGGGCTGAGACTGCCTCAAAGTGATGAAATTTGACACGAGCAGGACTTGCAGATACGGCTGCTGTTTCCTGCTTTCTCTGAGCACCATAAAGCTGAGCTTTGCTGAGCCCTGGCATGTTCTCAGCACAAGCCCTTTGTGGCTGTCCAGGGTTGGACTGCTGCTCAGGAGTACCTGCTCCTCATGAAACACTGGTGCTGTTTGTACATAGCATGAGCCTACCTGGTTTTATATAGGTCAGGTTTTACTTACTTTGACACTTTAAATAGTAGCAGACTATTATATTAGCTACCTTGCTAATTTTAATTGCTCTTTTTAAAATTAAAGCTTTCAAGAAAAGGAAGTAGTCAGTGGTATGGAGAAAAGGAAAGAATTTCTCCTTTTTATCATTTATATTAAACGTTCAGAAGACTTAAGTTTGTATGTTATTACAACTTTTCAGCATTCTACCTGGAGTCTACAGCCTGTGAGATGGACTAAAGGTTCCTGGTTCACCACGTGAGAGAGTGTGCATTTGCACCAACTTACACACCTTAGACCATACAGTTGTAACAGACTTGTGCAAAAGTGAAGCCTTGTACAGTTTCCTTCTGGTTACAAACTAGCCTTTTCCTGGAGAAAACTGGTGGATAGTCATGGAGAAAGGGCGAAATTAAGCTGCTGTTATGAAGCAAGCATGCTCCTCGGGTCCAGAGGAGGGCCACAAAAATGATCAGAGGGATGGAACACCTCTGGTATGAGGACAGGCTGAGAGAACTGGGGTTGTTCAGCCTGGAGAAGAGAAGGCCCCAGGGGAGACCTTATTTGGCCTTCTTTCAATGCTCGAAGGGGTCTTATAAGAAAGATGGGGACAGACTTTTTATCAGGGCCTGGAGCGATATGACAAGGGGTAATGGTTTTAAACTAAAAGAAGGTAGATTCAGACTAGATAAAAGGGAGAAATTTTCTACAATGAGGATGGTAAAACACTGGAACAAGTTGCCCAGAGTGGTAGATGCCCCATCCATGGAGACATTCAAGGTCAGGTTAGATGGGGCTCTGAGCAACCTGATCTAGTTGAAGATGTCCCTGCTTATCGCAAGGAGGTTGGACTAGATGACTTTTAAAGGTCCCCCAAACCATTCTATGATTCCATGAATACTTCTAGATTTTAACATTTGAATGCTTAAGTTTATAATGTCCAATATTTCAATATTTCTGTGCTGTGATTATGTAGCATCTTCATATAAAAACAGATTATTTGTTAGAACTCCATTTAACTCATTTATAAAATGCTGGATGACAAGATGGAAAGATTCTGGGTTTTGGGCTTGTAGACTTCTACTGGCAGCAGAAGAAGCATTTGAAACTTAAGTATGAAGTCGCTGGGTGGTACCCAGGCAAGAGTAGTTGTCTGGTTTCCAGCTTTCATTTACCACTGTGTGTTTTTATTGCCCTCGGTTGTATTGCTGTGCCAGGGACTCTTCCGTAGTGACACAAACTCTGTGCCCAGCCCCAAAGAAAGAACTAGGTTGTCTTCTGTATGTCCTTTTCTCTTTGGCATCTCCTTTCCATAGGGAAAAAAGTATCAGAGACACAGAAAACATTCAATCACGGTAGGTTTGGAGCAGGAAGGCGATTTTTATATACTGTCCCTCTGCTATTTGTTTGCATGCAGGAAGAAAATGTAGGATGAGTTTGTTCTGGTGCTCTCTGAAGAGGATAACCATACTTGTGATGTGTCTAAGGTGACATATGTCCGTGTATGGAGTGAATGACTGGGAGTTTGGAGTGTTATTCTTGGATAAGAGTTGCCGTGTTTGTCAACTCGTCTGCAGTGTGCCCCTTTGAATAAGGGAATAAGAAACAGGAAAGCAGACTTAGTACCACTCAGAGCAGAGGCAATGACACATGCATAGGTTTATTGTGGTTTGCATTGCATGTTTGTGATGCAAATGTACACAGATGTAAGGCTGAAAAGGGTCTGAAAAGCTGGCCTTAGAGTCATGTGGCCTTTCAAACCATAGGTAGGGATGGAAGCGACGAAACCAGCTTTGGTGCAAAGAGAAAAGCATTCATCTGCTTCTGCATCTCTCCTCCTCAGTTCCACCAACCAATCTCAGTAGCTGTGCGGAGTTATTACTGTGGCAGTTGGGTTTGAGGTGGGTGGAAATTTTCTAGTGAATACTGTTCTTCTCAGAAAATACCACTTCACTGAGTCCAAAGCTTCTTATGGGAATGCTGATAATGTGTGGTGGGAATGTGCATACCAGTAGGGGAGTTTTCTCAGCACCAGGAGCAAGCACTGCAGTTAGCAGAAAGCTCCCCTTCCAGAATAGCCTGTATAGGTTGAGGAACTTTTTTACTTCTTGTGAGGTTGGAGTTTAAAGCAGGGACTTGTATGAGAACTTCTCCTGGGCTAACAGACTCTGAGCTCCTTTTGTTCAGATGAAGCTCAAGATGGGAGAAGCTTTGAAACCTTAAGCTTCAAAGGGGTGAGAAAGGGTGTTTCATGGTGCTGTGCTGTCCCTTCAGTGGATTGCCTCTCAGTGCATGGCAGTGGCAGCAATATGGCAAGGAACTGCTTTGGTGAGCAACCTTTAATTAGCGAAGGAAACAGCCTCTGGCTTAGCACAAACTTGGTAGGTCTCATTATGTCAGGAGTCAATTTCTCCTCTGTTACTTCATGGCTGCACTTGTGAGCAGCTCTTCAGCCTGGCAATACGTTTAAATCAATGTTGAATCAGGATCACAGTGGATCAGTGACCTTTATTGAAACCCCACGGCCCTCCTGGATAGACTGAATTTGTTTGCCCACATTGTGGTGCTGGTGGGCAACTTTGGACTGATGCAGACCAGTGCTGGTTAGGCGGTAAGGAACGACACACTAGGACTGTTGAACTGAGGTGTGGTATTGGCTTTTGTAACTCTGGTGGAAATGGGTGTTCCTCCATCCTGGCTAATGGAGTTTCCTCTGGGTTCATGGGGAAGTAACTCTCTCTGCTGAATAAGCTCAATTTGCTGCCTGGGAAATGCTCAGCCGTGTCCATGGGCTTCTTTGATAATATGCCCTGGGACCTTGTGTTGGCAAAGGACTGCTTAATGTTTGATGTAAGGAACAGAGTTTCTGGCCCTACAGACAAATTCTGTTTACAGGTGACTCAGCAGGGCGGGAAGTGATATCTATAGATATCAAGTATCTATAGTCAAATGCACACAGTGGAACAGTGTGAAATTTCGTAGCCACGCAAGTATTGTGTTGGGGAACTTGGCAATTCAGCAGGGTTTTAGATGGAATAATCATCCACAAGCAGGGATGAATGTCCAAAATAGCTGCCCTTGTGCTTCTGGATCACCTAGCAGCGATAGTCTTTCTCCCATAAAACGATCCAGTTGACTTCCACACAGGCCTGACATGAAATCTTTAAAAATGTTCTTGTAATCACATGGTGGCAGGTATGTAAAGAAAGTGTGTGTTCACTGAGAGCACGGTAAAACGGAGAGCAATTGAAAGTGGAGCTCTCTTACCAGCAACAGACATTGTGAACAAGCAGCTCGGCCCTTCCAAACAAGAGAGCAGGGCTTACATTAGGCAAGAATTTTGAATTTAATTGACCTACTTTGCCATTTGCACCCCTTTTGGTACCTGAGCATTCCCTAACCTATATTTCTCCTCTCCTTTCTGACTTGACGGGTGGGGAGGTTGGATTTTTTTGGAGGCATTGAAAAAAGGAGGCGAAAGAACTACAGCTGAAGGAAGACTAAGTCTAAACTGGATTCCGATGGATTTTTAGGAGTGAATTTCAGACTGGTCAGCCTACTGCCAAGAAGTTCTGAGTCTGATGCAAATGAATTTCATAGCTGCTGCTGACGTTCTCCCAGCTACGTTCTTCTAGCAGAAGCGGGTCTGCTAAGGGAGTTTGCAGTTGCTCCCGGTGAAGCTATTCCTGAGTTTATCCCGCTGTTCTTAGACTGTAGAAACACAGGATTTCTGAGTGTCCCCTTGCCATCAGCACAACGCTAATGATGAGAATGCAGGGAGGTCGCTTTCTGGGTGGCTTGTGCTGTTGTTTCAGATGCTGCTTTGATGGAAGATATCACTCCCTCTGTGTCGAGCATTATTGTAATTGTGCAGGGAGAGCTCGGCTGCAGCAACCGAATCTGAATCTGACAGGAGGGAGCAGAGCCTGGTACAGACTTCTCCTTCCTAGGAGAGGGGGAAGGATGTGCTACATCCATCCCCTGCTCAGGCCCTTAGGGGACAGAGCTGGTACAGGGATGGCTTCAGCCAAGGCGGGGAGTTCAGACTTGCCGAAATCTGAGTTCTCTGCTCAATCTCCCAAGGATGCCAGTGCAGTGAGCTGTTCTGCACGCCGCTACCTCAGCCAGGCACTCCAGCAGGCACAGGTTGGTGTGGATTGCATCTGATGTGAGGGTGGGATAGAGCTGAGTGCAATCTGTGACGGGGATTTGCCAACAAGGCAGCAATTATAGATATGGGATTATATGTGTGAAGGACCATTACCGCTTCTCTAATGTTTCTAAAGAGAATGACAGGAGCCATTTTAGGATGAGACTGCTACTCCATGCTCTTTGTCAGAGGTGGGACAGCAGGGATCCTTCCTTAGTGGTACGAGACGATTAAGAAGTCCAGAAGCAGACAACTGTAATCTGTGCATTACCCTGGTTGCTGCTGAGACAAAGCAGTGAGAAAAGTATAATCTTTGGTCCAGGGCCTGGCCTGATATCACATTACAGTGCTGACAATGCTATTGTGCCTCTCCAGGAAGCCAAGCGTGCTTTCTTTAATAAGAGTTTCTTAGGGATGGGGCAAGTAATATATTAGGGTAGGCTGCTTTTTCTCAATGGATATTCAGAGAGCATCACCTGGGAGAGCTTCCAGCTCATTCTAGCTTCTGTTTCCTTACTAGAAGTCAGTATGGTTCACAGCCACAAGGTATTTCTAGTATGCAGATTGCCAGAAATCTAAAATTAATGTGTGGACCTTCTTGTCCCAAGAGACCAATGTGGCTATGGATAGCTTTCTTCAGAAAAACCTATCTGTCTTTGCATGATTGCTTTCCCTTCCAGATAGGCAAATACAGGCTTTCCGAATTAGCAAGGACACAACAGTTTGGACTAGCTAAGCCCAATATGGATGTTGCTGAGATGAAAAAGTGGGATTTTTTTTTTAGATTTTCCTCTGGCATAGAAAAGTTTCACTAGTGGTCTTGGTCAAAGCCTGTCTGAATCTGTTTCCTAGCAGAAACGTGCTCATCTTTCCTCCCACTTCTGTCGCAATCTCTTCCAGAGGATTGGTGATGGTGGGAACAAGCAATTGGATTGTTTTTGAGGACTCAGTTTGCTGTGAGCACCCCAGCCGGAGCTGACTGGAAAGAATGACGTGAGGAAATAGGATCGCAGAGCCTGGGGAGAAGCTTTGCAGACCACCTGGCCTTCAAATTCCTGGCACTGCTCAAACTTGTCTCTGTAGGAAATCCATGTTCCAAGTCAAGCTCAGGTCACATGAGAAAATGAATTTGGCAGGAGTATTATGAGTCCCTACTGATCTGCCAACAAATCCACCCCAAGCATCTTGCTCCATGGCTCTACGCTTAGAATAGAGCAGCACAACTGACAGCCCAGCGTAGAAAAACTGTTCTTACAGAAGTGCCTGGAGGTGGCTTCTGCAGGCTTTCCCATGAGCCAGCGCTGCTGCAAGCTGACTTTCCTTAGCACTACGTTCTCCTTTTATAGAAAAATAAAAGGCGAAGGCTGAAGAAGGGCTTGAAAGCAAAGAGAATTAAGGTGGCAGGCAAAAAGACATTCCTCCTTCTTAGTTTTCTGTGTTCCTACTGTCCTAGGAAGACTTCAGTTCTCCTGGGTGCTATTTAGTCACTCCAGAAATGTACAAATGTAGAGACAATTCATACTTCTGTGCCCACCTGACCTCCTCTGACATCGTTAGTAGCAACTGGTGAGATGTTGCTGTGTGCATTTAAGTGCCATTTTGTGCATTGTTTTTCCCAAAATATCTCATCTTCAGAGCAAGGTGCATAAAAAAAATGAAATTCAAAATGACTCTGGCACATTTGTAGTAGAATTAAGCAGCTATCAAGATTAATGCAGATGCCATGATGGGAAATATAATCTCGTTTCTTCTTCTTTTTTTTTTTTTTCTATCTTTTGTGTTAGGTGCTCTGTTATCTTTATGTGGGATATTCAGAAATTTTATTGCATTGAACATATCTGGGAATTGGGACGTCTCTTTATTACAGAAGGCAGAGATTTTTGAGATGGGCTGTCAACAACTTGCAGTTCTTTAACATCCCTTCAAGGTGACTGAATGATGCACTTCATACAGAATTGCCCCTTGGAAACACAGGACTTCCTGTTCAGGCCACAAATTTTTGAAAATTAGAGGATTGAAATTAGATATGTAAATCAACCCTTCTCTGTATATAAGCACAAAAATAACTATGGAAGGCCCTGATTTTCAGGGTTGCTGCTGTAAGATCTAACTGTGGGCACTCAAGGCTGAAACTCTGAGCTGTGGTGTTTCCTAAAGGAACTGGGTAACCACAAATTTGAATAGCTATCCTTTAGATTTGTGAACGTGACTGTATGTGTGCTTATTTGAGTATTTATTTATGTATCTTATATAATGTAAGACATATAATATTTATCTTCTATAAATAGATATGTAGAAACAAGTAAAAATATAAAAATACTTATTTATATGCATTTCTAGTTAAATTACCTAAGTTCTGCTAGGAAACTATTAGAAATACTTAATTATTCACTGGATTGGAGACTATGAAGAAAAATCTTTTAAAATCTAGGTATGAGAAAAGCAACTGAGACTGGTGGGATAGGTTCCTCCCTTGGTAGTCAGGCAAATAGTGCGGGTATGGCTGTAGTCAGTGCGGCACTGTGGGTGAAACAGTATTTTGTTTTTCTTCAGTTTGTCTCATCTAGTGTTCCCCCGTCTTTAAGAGGATAGGTAAGGATGGCAGGCATGAGACTAAGGGCAGAGGTTGTGACATGCCTGAGGTCTGGAGTCTGGGAGCTGAATTCCCATTTGTTATCTTTATGCTCACACAACTTCTGAACACTGCATGTGTTGAGACTGTATCTACTCTGTGACCCTGAGGGGATGGAGGAGGCTCTGGCTCATCAGTGGGAAATGCTTCTGCTCCCAGTCTGCACTAACCAAGCATGTGAGCAGCAAGAGATGCTGAAGGAGCCAAGCTATTTCAAGGGGAGTCTTTGGTGAAAGAGCACCTGCTTGAGGCTGAACGAGGCATCCTCTTTCCCTGCGCCGGCAAGGGGAGGTGAATGCCAGCAATGGCTCAAAGGGGGTTTGTACACTGGGGATAGTTTTCAAGGTGGAAACATCAATTTGCTGGTGCCCCGCAAAATTGAAGAGGCTGAGGGAGGAATCAAGTCATGTACTCTGCTCAGACCAGCGCTCTGGATGCCAGAGCAGGTAGCCTGTTCACGAGACAGTTAAACTATGTAGTTAAAGCTGAAATACATATAGCTCTCAGCAATGGAAAAGACAAGACATAGAAGACTTACATAGCAGGGGGAAAGATGCGTGGTGGAAGTTTTCCTTAAGGCTTTGTCTGGCTGTGCCTTGCTGCCACTGAAGCTTTCTCTTAGAATTTTGGACTCGGGGGGAGGACAATTTTAGAATCCCAGGAAGGGCTGTGGGCCATCTTGCTTGCTTGGAGGAGTGGAAGGGGAGAGCAGAGGGATGGCCAGGTCCGGCCGGAGGTGGCCTGGGTGGCTCCGCACATCTATTTCCAGGCAAGCCACCTGATGGTGCTGTTTGTTCAAGTTCCCGGCTGCGGTGGATACTCCTCGCCTGCAGAGCTGTGGACCTGCATCTAGATCTGCCTTATCACAGGGCGTTTAATTAATAAATAAATGATAAAAAAAGGTCTGCATCGCCCACCTGGCTCTGGCGGTGGGAGCTCACCTTTCTGTGAGGCCCTGAGGCAACAACAGATAGGGGTTTTTTTAAGCTCGATTTCAAGAAAATGCCTTGGAAAAGGTCTGGGGGAGGCCAGGCCTGGGTGCTTCTGCATTTTGTGGAGGCTGACGATGCCTTCCTAGGTTTTCCTAATTTATTTTGCATTCACCTCACAATTTCCATTGTGGAGCTTTCCCGTACGAGGATTAACCATCACAAGCGGTGCAGTGCAGCGCTGGCAACCTCCCTGGAAATCACGCGTCCTGAATAATGATGAGAGCTGAAAGCAGGACAGAAAATCCACCCTTCTGCTCCCTAAATCAGCACCGGGTAACACCACCCCGGACAAAGAGCAGTGCTTGGTGGCAACCCCCCTGTTCCCACAGCCTGCCCCCCTCGCAAACCTGGCTCCCTCTCTGCAGGGGCTCGCATCAAAACATGCAGGCAAGGCAAGAAATGCAAACTGTGGGGATGCTCCTGCCCAGCAGCGGGTGCCTGCTGGGAGGGCTAGGCTCTCCGTTTGCTCTGGAGGGCGCAGGCTTGTGTTTGCTGTCTTAGGGACCAAGCCCCTCAGTCAAGGACTAGTGGTCGGTGCTTTGCAGTGTGGGTGCAGGGGATGGGGGATGACTGGTGTGAACAACCAGGGCCAACGTGTGGGGAGAACAAAACAGCTCACCCCTCCTGCTTCGCCCAGTTCATTTTCTGATTGTGACAGAGGGCAAGGAGTAAAATTTACCCCAGGTTGCCCCACTCGCTCTTGCCACAAGCAGCACCACCAGTGGGTCCTTCTGAAGTGAACAGGCTGACTCCTCATTTGTTTCTCACTGTCAGGATGATGAGCCCAACTAGATTTCTTTCTGTTTGTGTTTGCTGCTTGTCTGTGCTGACAAAACATGCGTAGTTTGTAGCTCCCTCGCTTCAGCTGGCTGCTGTTCCATTTTAATGCGAGGCGCTTCGTCGGAGGTCATTTACTCGGTATGTTCCTGGGCCATTTACAAATATGAGCTGATGAATATTTCATCGTCGTTCACCAGGAATTCTGTTGAAGTGTAGAGCTTCATGGCAGCAAGTCAGTATGTGATGCACTCAACCTGAAATTGTTTCCTTGCTGCATCTCTCGTCAGACGTGCTAATTGCTGACGTTAAGGAGGTAAAGTTGGTGGAAGGGGGAGGAATACACATATGTATTAGTGTAATAATTCTCTTTATCTCACCTTGATTCTACTTAAATATCCCTGGAATCAGCGCTGCCTGGGGAAGAGGCTCTTCCGATGAAATAGCAAGAGCAGCCATCTCTTCCCGTTCGCTCTAAGAGCAATACCCAGGCTGGCTTTCCTTCCCGCAGTGCCACACCTCCAGGAGGGAGGCTCTGCTGGACTCGGAGACTCCCTCTTAAGTGCCAGGAAGAGTGAGTACTTGCAGCGGAGTAGGTGGTGAGACCAATTTATCTTGCTGCAAAACGTCCTAGTGGAAGCAGGGCACAGTGTGCAGGGGACGCATGCCGGTGTTAATGCCTGCTTGAGACTGCAAAGAGCCTGGAGCAATAGTTCTGCAGAGGGAGACCCAACCCATTTGTCTCGGAGTCAAATGATGATTCAGGCACCAGCATCATTAGGTATTTTATTGCTGAGCCAACTAAAGAAAACGGAGGCTGGGATAGAGTACCTGGGTTGACAGCAGGGGGTCTGTAAAGGTAGTTTACCCGGCAGCTGCCTGCTGGGAGGGAGGAGGTGGCTGTACCGCTGTACCACAGCAATGGAGTGGCAGCAGGAAGTCCCAGATGGATGGTACAGATGTGCCGGTGGCACTGCCTCCTGCCTCACCCGCTGCCTGGGGAAGAGCCCGTGGGAAGGCGTTCTCCTGATGCGGTGGTGTTTATGTCACTGTAAACCAGCTTGTGTTGCGCTGCTGGATTTTCTGGACTCCGCGTCTTTCATGGTGAATGATGTCTCACTCTGGTAACTAGTGCTATGGAGAGCGTTAGGGCACACTGTGCTTCGCTAGTGAGAAAATGATCCAACCAAAGAGATCCTGTAACCACGCAAGCTTCTTCATACCTCTCTCTTGGTCGTGCTGAAGTCAAGCTATGGGGGTCTGCTAGTAACAAAGGTAATTGTAACTGTGTCAAACACAGGAGAGGGAAAGGAGGCCACGTGTACCTGGAAGTCATCTGCTTCCCTGCATGCTCAGAAGCTTCTCTCTGCTGTCCAGACCGCAGGGATGGGCTGCAAAATGTGCCTGCTTTTCATTTACTGCTAGCTGGTCATCTGGTGCTTCAGAGCTAGAGCAATGGAGAGAAGCTGTGAATATATCAAATTTGATAGCTGTGTGGGAAGTAGGGGTTAATGCTGTCAGCTGCAGAGGAGAAAGGTTGGTAGTTTGGAAGGTAGTTACTAGGCTCCATAACTGTTCTGAGGGCGGAAGATGAGATAGGGTCCTCTTTCTTCGGGCCCCCCCCCATCTTTCCATCTCAGCTTGGTCAGGTTACGCAGCTCACGCAGCAATCGATATTGCGGTTTGCCTGGTACAACATGCCCTGATGCAACAGGCTATCCTGTGCCACACTGCAGGTAAGGTCCTGCAAACCCAGTTGCGTGCCCTGCTTTGTGGGAAGCTCGTGCCACGCACTGTGCAGAACAGAGGCTGGATCTGGAAAATGGGCAGATGTTCCCCAGTCTGCTGGCTTTATTGGGACTGAGCAGGAGTTTTGTGCTGGTGACACTGTCTAGTCATCGCTGTTCAAAGGGGTCTGGTGTGGACTCATGGTACACAAACTGGTCCTCAGCACCAAACTACCCAGAAGGAGCTTTAATCTGAATGCTCTGTGGGATTTTTACTTTGGGGTATTTTTTACGTTGTTGTTAAGATTCTGTGAAGTCTCTACAGCATGGACAGTCCACCACTGTGCTATTCAAGTCTGCCTGTATCTATGTACGTGCGTGTATATATACACACACCATATATATACACACCATATATATATATATATATGGTACGTTTTCTTTTATTGCATGTTTTGACATAGTTTCTGGAAGCACTCCCAGGAGAGGTCTAGTTATCCTATGTAAAATGTCATAGCTGTCCTTTTGTTCCTGGGGCTGGATTCCCCCAGAAAGGGCCCAAACCCAGTGAGGACAGTGGAAACATTTGCTGTAGAAGCAGGGTTAGGCTGGGGTGGACTTTTTGTGACTGGAAACTTTCATCTTCATCCTGCCAGAAGCTTCACATATATGTCTGGGAAAATCAACTTTTTTGACTCCTTTAAACCCCTCTGTGCTTCACCTCTACTTTTTTGAGTAGGTTTTGGAAGGTTTTTGTTTATGTTTTTTTTTCTTTTTAAACTTGACTAGTATCTTCATGGTTTTTCAGGCTAGTATCCTATGATACAAAGTGCTCACTGAAAACGGCTGAAGGACAGGCCAGCTTGTAAAAGGAGGGTATTGGCTGGAAGTTAGGTGTATGGGAACTTGATACCAATATTCATGAAATGTAATAAAAACGGGCAGTGTGGAAAAAAATGTGAGGGCATCCTAGACTCCATCATAATTTTTATTGGGCTTCTTAGTAAATTTTTAAAAAAAATGTAATTGGATTTTTAATTTGACCAATTGTAATGACAGAATGAAACTGATTCTGTAGCCAGTTCTTCCAAAACAGCTCGATTAACCTATAGACCTTTAAAATATAATTAATAACTTTTCAGAGAGTGAGACTTCTTTTCTGTGGGGGTGCAGGCGTATGTGGGTGGTTACTGAGAATACATGGTACTCTAATCACTTCTCACTGTCTCTCTTCCACTCTCTCTTTCTGATGCACACAGATATTATTGGCCCAAATTTGCCACTTCTGTCATCCCAGAAATAAACAGGACTAGTCATAGGGCAAAACATGACTTACTACAAATACAAGTGACAGAAATTGTACCTGAAGAAGGAACAAAAATGATCATTTTTAACAACACTTGGTTAGTTTCCAAAGTGGAGACCAAACAAATGAACTTATATGATGTTCTAGGAGAAGAAAGAAGAAGTATTACCATTGCTAGAGAAACTTGGTGAAGGAATGGTGATTACGGCAGAAATTGCTCTTTGGGGCAGAATGTCTATATTTTGATTCAGGGTAGGTTTTCTCAGCAGCATAACTGACATTTCCCAGTTTTTCACACTATGGTTTTACTTCAGCCATGAGTTAAGTAAGTTCAGATAAAGCATAAAAGAGTAAATAAAGCAGATTTTACCTTTTTACTTAAAAAGTAGATACTGCACCTGTCCATATCCTCCATTAGCAACTTTTCTCAGCAGACTTGGATGCTGTATGCTTTATCAGTCCATCTGCCAGCTGATGTCTTTGCTTGTCCATCTCTTAAGGAAGCCAGGACTGTGAGAACCATCAAATGTGTTTCAGACCTCAGTGTAAACTGGTCTGAGCCCTCCCGCTGTTCTCAGCTGTTTCTAGGGTGGTGGTTGGGCAGGCAGATTTGGTGGGAAGAACCTCAAAGAAACATGGGGCGGTGGGGGGGAGAATCCCTCTATTTCTCTTCCTGTTACCAGCCCACGCAGAACCATTTGGCTACTTCCATCTCTGGCAGCCCTCCGTTTTGCGATACTGAAGATCAACCGCAGACTGAGCTGTGTTAGCAGGATCTTATCCATCAGGTCAACGGAGGCGGTTATCTTCCTTTGTGTGGCACTTTTTAGGCCATGTCTGGTGTACTGTGCCCAGTTCTGAGTCCATAGCACAGAAGGGATGTTGGCAAATTGGAGTGAGCCTACTAAAACACGTAGGGGGCTGGAGCATACGACGTACAAGGAGAAGCAGAGGAAGGGTGAGAGGTAACAGACACAAGTCACAGCACGAGAAATTACAGCTAGATATAAGGAAGAAAATCTTCACAGGCAAGGTAGTCAATCACTGGAAGAGGTTGCCCAGAAACACTGAGAGATCTCATATTTGGAGGTATTCAACTTTGGCAGTTGGACTAGGTGACCTCCAGAGGTCCTTTTGTAATTACTGTTCTGTTGTTCCATGATTTTGTGCAAGAGTTTGAGCAAGTGTCTTACACAATCTGTACTACCTCTGTAATGTACCAGAAAGACTTCCAGGCAAGCATCTTTGTGCTCCCTTTCAGAAACAAAACTCCCTCAGGACTATCCGTACCACGAGCAGCTTTGCCACAACTTTGCAGGCTGCCGCTCCTCACCCCGTGCACAATCAGCTTTGTCTTTACTTGTATTTTCCTGTATGTGAAAATGGCTATTAGACTCATCTGCAGCTGAAAACATCTTCTGCTTTAATGAAGAGCCTGAAATGGTGGAAAATACACATGAAAATTAGGCCTACTTCAGCCCAGTGCTTTCCATGTGTTTCCCTGTGCTCCTCAACAGATTCTCGTGGAAAGCTTCTTCCTCTGGCAAGTCTTACTGAGGGACTTGTAAGGGAGGATTCTTTTCTCTTTTCACCAACAGATGTCATTGATAAACTCTCTCCTCTTTTTTCCCTAAAGTTTCAGGCCACCAAGGCTTAAACAGACTGGAAATAACCACTATGTCAACATATAAAACATAATAAACATAATAAAACAGAGAACTTGTCTTGAGTCTCAAGAGGTTCATGAGGATCCATGCTTTGGATGGGCCAAATGCTGTTTAGTTCATACCAGCATATCTGAATAGGACACAGGGCAAATAGGAATTTTTCTTTAAGTTTTGAAAAAAATCTTCTCTCTTATTCCATGAGAGAAAAAAATTACAGAAGACTGTTTATGCACAAATCTTCCCTGTTTTCACAAGATCGTAGGATAATTCAAGTTGGAATTGATCTTGGGAAGTCTGTAGTCCTACCACTTGCTCAAAATAGGTTAGGCAGTGAGGTTAGACCAGGTTACTCAGGACTTTATTCAGTTGGATCCCTAAAACCTCCAAGGACAAAAACTGTACAACCTCTTTGGCCTATGACTCTTCCAAAGAGGTCAGTTGTTCCAAAATTTCTGGAAAAACATTGGTAAGCTGAAGCCTTAGTTAAAAGGAATATGTCGCATTGTCAGCAGAGAACTGTAAGCAACCTGACTACGGCTTGAGTAAGTCATTAAAATGTCCTCCAGCTTTCCCTCTGTAAAGTGGATCCTGTAGCACTGGAGGTGCCAGAAAGACTGTACCATAGTTCGAGTTGCAGCTGAGCTTCAGTGCAATCGCAGGTGCTGGCACCCTCCTTGCCTTCAGCCCTGGAACTCATCCAATTTTGGACAAAGTCACACTGGCCTTAAAATCCAGAGCTGAAGTCTGGAGGCAAGATGGGGTATTTTGTTAATTTGGAGTAAATGAGAGAAACAGTTGCTGAAGGGCACTCTCTTGTTGGCAATCAGTAAAGTAAGAAAGTTCAGGATTTCTGTTTGAGATCTCATGCAAAGATATGTTAATTGTGAAATTTCTTGGAGAAGCTGCTGTGAGCTGCTGAACATTGCAGTGTATGCCAGCTTAGCAGAAAGATGCCACAAGTTACTGAGTGTGACCCAAGAATTCCTGGTTGAAAGATTATGGCCTGCACTCTGTGGGAAGCCAGACAACTGCCAGGTTTTAGATCAGCAAAGTTTCCGAGCACTGCGTAAGCACTTGCAGAGTCCCCTTTGCGAGTCCCCAAAGTCCCCGTTTGCCAAAGGCGACCCTTTGTGGTCTCAATATTAGCACCACTTTAATGAGTGAATGGATCTGTGGTGGGGATGTAGAACAGTGTGATTAACTGTGTCTGAGCTAACACCAGTTGCAGAAGCTTTTTTGAAGCATCTGCTCTGAACACTGACAAAGACTAGCTAGTTTTTTTGATAAGCTGGAAAAGTTTCTTGGTTCTTTGTCCCTGTCTCCTTCACTGTGCACTTGAACTTGATGAAGCACCTTTTCCAGGTCAGCTTCAGCAAGATAGATGAATTTCTGGCATTTATCTTGATGCCCAATGCCAGAAGAAGAAAAAAAAATAATCAATATTTAATAATTCCGTCTTAATACAGCCTTCCTGTGTCCCTGCTCAGAATATTCAAGGTCACCAAGCACTGTTCAAAAGCATGAGAACAGTAAAAGCTGTGTTCTGAATGCTATCTTATACTGTATGTCGAATAATCACATGTCTTGTAGCTCATAGGTTGCTTTCAAGGACTCCCCATGACAGCATATAATAGTAGTTGTAATCTGCCATACTCAAATGGCTTCCTTGTTAACCAAGCAAGTACAAGAAACAGCTTGTTTGAACTGATGCACATGTTTCCTTTTGATAATGATGCCCTCCATCAGCCTATTAATAGTAGAAGTAATTTTTAATTAACAGCTTTCCTACAGCCCCTGTCCCCATCCGGTCTGGCTCTGAGCTCAGTCGTGGTGGCTTTCTCTCATTTGTCCATTGCCATAGAGGTTTCTCTCTAATAGTTTACTTCTCAAAGGTAAAAATCGTCAGAAGTGTGTGAATCACACAAGCTCCAAATGTAAGGAGACTGGGGTACCTGGAAGCCCAGATTTCACTGGCAGTTAATGAGAACTAGGATCCCAGATTTTTTTCAGGATGCTGTACCCAAACGTAGATGTTTCCCCCATTCTCTCATCACAGGACAATGCAGACAAGCTTTACTTGTCTTCCACAAGGTGCAAAGCCCTTCTCAGCAGTGGTTTAATTTTGTGGTGTAGACTGGGCATTCTGTTTATTTTCTCTGATTTTCCCCTTTCAGACTGCGCTGTTATATATCCTTTATGGTTCTGGATGTTGTTCTGTCTAGGGGTTGAATCCTTATGGGAGGAACCCATCTGCAGTCACTGATCCTCAGATAGCTCCCTGTAAGATGCATGCAGCTTAGCACATACATGGTCATATTTTACCTCCTGTTTTGATCAACTCTCCCACTTTTTACTTTCTAGATTGTGCTCCAGGTTTCAGGGATATTTACTATTTGTATCTATGCTGGCCCTGCTTTTAACTTAATTTTGTATTGCTTTTTTTCGTTGCCTCTTCCAGACAATCTGCTACCAAAGTTGCGATTGATAATGAACAGATAAAACCTCTCGTTCTACAGAGTAACCATAGGCCTTTATTTATGGTTTCACATGCAGAGAGCTGTGTTTTAGATCCACCAGTTTCCATGATAAGCAACTTTTTCCATGTTGGCACTGCGAGTAACAATTGAAAAAGTTTGGAGACCTCGTCTCTGCCTATAAATACACCAAATTAATCTTTCTTAGCCGCTTCTGAGGTCTTGTAGCTTTAAACTATGTGGTAAAATCCAACCACTGAGGATTTATGAAGCTTGGGTAATGGTAATTTATTGACTTCAGTGTTCTTGCTCATTTACAAAGACAGTCAGCTGAAGGAGAAGCATTCATACTTTATTACTTTTCCTTGAACAATGACACTTTTATTTCTCAAGAATTGTTTTTCTTTTTTAATTTTAATTTAAAAGCAAAACACAATTTCCCTTAATTTGACACATAACAGAAGATTGGCCTGAGATGCTTTGAATTCCTTTTTAAATAATTAGAATTCACTGTCCAATCTTATTTTCTAATAACTGTAGGATTAAAACTTGAAAAACAGACTACTAAAGAATAAAATTTGCTGCTGAGATGTCATCATTGCATGTTTTCTACAATAAAATAGTATTTTTGACTGCTTCTTCACAAATCGTCCTAATTTCAGAGGATGCTCTGCTATTACCAATACCTCAACAAAATAGTAGAAACTGTTACAAGAATAGCAGAACTAATAAAACCTGGATGCCTGTGAGTTTATGCCCTAAACCATACACCAGTGCAAAACTACCAGCTCCTCTCTGTGTCCTTCTTAACCCTGTTGGGCAAGAGAAAACACCAGCGATGTTAGTCTGCCGCCGAACGTGTACGGGTTTGTTGGCTTTCTCAGGCTTGCTGGAATATATAGTGGCTGAGTTTTGCCTGCTTTCCCTTAATGGAAAGCACTAATTTTGGTCTTTTTTCTCTCTCCAGCTGCCAGATCCATGAAACTTATAAAAATATAATTATCTGTGAGACTCCAGCCCTTCTTTCAAATTTGGTTAAAATTAGCTAAGGAGAAAATTCACTAAAGGGAGCTGACAGACGGGAATCAGGCCAAAAATACATCAGCCATCGTGTTGGTTGTGTGTGTCATGGGTAGCTTTTAATTTAATACTGTGTTTCTCCCAGACCAGCCCGTGGGGATAGCTACTCCAGCGTCCGAGAGGTGTGATTATTCTGTGCCTGTTTCAGTGAAGAGCTGCTCAGAAACGTTTGCATTCGTCCCCTTCAAGCATCGCTCAGCCCTGAGTGTCATTGCGCGCTCTCGGAGGGGGCTTGGAGGTTTTCCATTCCTCATGGATTCAGGAGCACACCAGATGGCTCCACACAAGGCAAGCGGGGCTGCCCCTGCGGGCTTGCTTGTGGCAAAGGGCTTTAGGTAAGAGCGGCAACCAGGCTGTAACAGCATGGGACTCCTCTCCAGAGGAAGACCTGGGCCCTCAGCAAGCACCGATCCTCTGTGCGCAAGTAGGTGTTGCTGTGTTGTTACGGGCGGAAATAACCTTTCTCTCTAGATCAGAGCTAGCACAGTAAGTCCCCCTTTTGCAGCTGCATTTTTGACTATGCAAGGCTCAGTCCAGCTCTTATGTTTTGAGCCTGTGTAGAGTAAGGCGCATTCAAGTGTGCAGTAAGTGCTGTATCCAAGGTACAACACCCACTTGTGTTTGGCACTGTCACCCCAATACCACAATATCTTGCACAGGCTCTGTTGAAGAGCTAGTTTTCATTGCGTGGGGGGGTTACCAATTTTAGGCTGTACTGCTGCAGGAGACCCACATGCCTGGATTTAACTTTGTGCCCAAGAGCACTTCTGTTGAAATTTGTAGGCATATTCATCTATGCACAGTTAAGCTGCATAGGTTGTCCTGGCTGGGGTCTTTCTGCAAGGTACCCTATGTCTGCAAGGGTACTACAGCCACTATTCCACTGGTATAAAGGAGTTAGCGGTGTATTACTTGCCTTCTCAAGGTGCCCTGCAGAGCTGAAAACTAAAAAAAAAAAAGTATTTCCTCATTGCACAGTGCAATTTGGTGAAGAGATTTCAGAGAGAACTCTAAACTAGTTAGCTGTAAGTACTGTAAGCAATACAGCTGCATTAACACAGGGCTCAGCCGGTTAAATTAGCATTGTGCAGCTTAGACATACCCTAAATTTCTGGTATGGTTTCCTCAGTGACACTTTTTCAAACTACAGCTTGAAAATAAAATATGGCTTTCTTTTTTCCCCACCCCTCCAAAACAGTATGCTAGGAAAGCTTGCATACATTCTTCTTTTTTATTATCTCACTATTTCCTCTTTTAAAATAAATTCTAACCTGACTGCCTCATTTTATTTCATTTTATTTTTTTTGCTTTTATTGGTGGCATCCTCTCATTCATCTTAGCCTGGATCCCCTCTAACTAAATCTGTTTCAGCTGGGGCACAGAAGGTACTGCCTCTGCATTATAAAAGCTATTGTTTCAGCTCCCTCATGACCTTGTGATAGAAGGCTAGACATGATCAGAAAAGGAACAGAGATCTAACATCGTTATGTCCCTATATAAATCTATGCAGTTCTGATTATACCGTCTCAAATAGTAGGACTGGAAAATGCTCAGAAAAGGGCAAGAAGGATGATAGGTGCTGTAGCTTTCATAGTGTAAGAGTAAGTCACATTCTCCAGTCTATGGAAAAAAAGTGACTGTGGGGAGACAGTTGAGGGGTGCCATGGAGGTCTGCCATGATGACTGGCATGGAGAAAGTGAGTAAGGAACTGCTATGGACTACCACCATGCAAGAATACCTGGTGAAATTCACTGGGGTAACAGGTTTAAAGGTCTTCAAGGGAGGACTCTCCTTGCAGTGATGGATAAGTAGTGAAACTCATTGCCACAGCGTATGCGCAAGACCAAATGCTTAAAAGGAGTTAAAATGATGATATGGAAGAAGGTAATTACCTCGATAGTAGATCAGCAATGACTAAGGGGTTTACTAGGTGGAAATAAGGAACGTAAAGACGGGTTATTCATCTCAAAGGGAGAATAAGAAATTGTTATCCTTTGTCCTTCCAGGAGTGGTTGCTGGCATCGCTGTGTAAGCCACTAGGTTATTCTAGGCACTAAGCTGGCTCTGCCTGTGACAGCAAAACTAGCATTTTACACAGTGTAGGTTCTTAAGCTAAAGCATTGAAGAGCAAAGGAGAAAGACACAAAACACTACTGGCTGAGGTGTATTTGCTCACTCGGTCTCCCAAAGGAAGAGTAACATCATAACTGTACCTGTTTGAAAAGGCTGTAAGAAAATGAAAACTGCCACAGTGTGTCAGAGATTGATGCCTACCCTGACATACCTCCCCTGCATCCCACAGTCAGGTGTTTAGGGAATTCCCAAGATTAAAGTTGCATCAGGATTGCTCTGCTTAATCAATTACAGTGGCTATTTTAGACCCCTGTAAATTGGAAATAAGGGCAGGGGAAAAATGAGATACAGCCAAGATCATAAGAACCTATATAAGGCTTCAGTTCTGCAGCTGTTTAAACACCCTGTATAAGTTCTTTCAAGCAGCTTGCTAAAGAGCAGGTGTTGTTGCATGGAGAGTCTTGGTTCAGTAGAGAATAGACTGTGTTCAGTATCAGTTGAAGTCCTATATAGCTAACTTTTCTTAACAGTTTGTCGTTTTCTGTGGCATTTGTTTAGTGACTATGTGGTGATTTTCTTCTTCCTGGCTCCACCATCCCAAGAATTTGATGAATGGAGTGAAAATCAAGGACCATTGGCATTTTTCCATCTTCCAAAGTGGTACGAGACAAAATTTTAAGTTTATGATTGATAATATGGATTTTGGAGTTGGTTTCATGTTTGGGGGAGTAAATACAAAGGTTCTGGGATCAGATAATTTCTACCCATCTGAATACTCATTCTGTGGCAGAACGATTACCAGAAACTGGACTGCAGGCAGTAAAATACAGGTTTCAATACACAGAGTCTGAAGTTAGCTAAAAAGATAGCATGACTGACATAAGAAATCTGATCCCTGATCTTGGTTATGTGCAAGCAGTCAAAAAGTGTTATTTTTGCTAGAAGAGTTTGTTCTGTCTCTGCCTTTATACCTGGCAGAGAGGCAGTAACTCCAAGGCACAAATCAGGAACTCCCACACACAGCCCTTGATTGCTTCTTTTTCACTCACCATGCAATTGCCATATGTGAATCTAGCAAGTGACACTTCCTAATGTAAAGCACCACCACTTTCCTAAAAGTACAAGCTGAAATAGTCTGTATGATTGTGTAAATGAAATCAATACTACACCTAGAATGTGGAGAAGGATGGACTTCTAATAGGACAAGTGCTTTCTCCTAATAACAAATGTTAGTTATTGACACTGGCAGCAAAAGACCAAGAATTTGGATGTCACAGAAACCTGGATTCCGGTGTGCACGTGAAATAAAACCTGGCGAATGAAGGGTATATTGAAACTCTTTTATGGTGGTCAGGTTGTCCCCATCCTTTTCTGTTTTCATCCTCGGCCTGTTCTGCTACTGAGACAGTCAAAACATCGATCAGGGCAGAGCAGCGGGTAATCCTATCTGATCCTTCACTTAGTGCATCTTTTCCAGTATCTTAAGACTCATCTTTCACAGATCCTCTGTGCATCCCAGCAATATGCATACAACATATAGAGGCTGTTTGCAGAGAGTAGAGGAAAAAAAAGGTGAGGCAGCCTGGGAAATGTCTGTCTTCGTCTCCTCCACGCTGAAACAACAGCGCTTCTTCAGAAAAGATCCAGAGCCAGCACACGCAGGCACTGCAGGGGTGAGTAAGATGGATTTGGGTCTGGATCTCCAAAGCACCGACAGGTAAATTACAAAGGGCAGAATCTTCATTACTGGTGATTTAGGAGGCATAAAGAGATGCAACTTGATTTGTGGATCCCAAGTGGAGTTTTCAAGGCTGACAATTAATAATACAAAATCGACTTGTAAACTGAATGAATCTGACACAGGGTCATGGAGAGAAAATTAAATTTGGAAGCACTACTGCCATTTTTCTAGTCACTTGTGAGAAGAGCGTGGAACTGTGTTTGCAGATACCTTTCTGCTTCTCTCTTACTGTGCTTTTCTCCTGCCCTCCCACCCCCAAATTCAAACCTTTCTTTGGAGATTTAAGTATTTAACTTCTTAATCTTGTAATTTGAAGTAACAAGACAGTTGGGTGACATTTTACAAGACGAAAATCATTGAGTCAGCCTCTCATAACTACACAACTGTTAAAATCCCCATATGACTAATCTCTAATTCCCAGCAGTCTACTGCAAATAAAATCATATATTGAACTGTGCTACTTTAATATCCCAAATAAAGCTCCCACACGACTTCCAGTTCGGCTCAGAGCTTGGTTAGCCTAATACCATGGTGATGTTTATACAGATCACAGACTACATTAAAAAAAACTCTCCCCATAAACGTTTGTGGGAGATTATATTAAGATAAACAGTCTATGAAATCTCCTTAAAAATGCAGGGTGCCTGGCCTCCTGCGAAATGGTATTTAGGAAGATTAAGCTACAACAGTACTTCTGAAAGTGTTTCTTTAGTACTTCACAACCAAAGGACTATTCTGAGAAATACGATTCCTTTGCCTATGCCAATTTTCAGCCCCATCCTTTCAAACTTGTGTGCAAAGGGCCCTTTGGGAAGCAGCTTGCTTGGTTTGCTCTTCCGACACAGGTTCCCAGGCCCAGGAGATCTCATTTGCTGTTTCCTTTCCAACTAGCTGCTCACAGGTGATATTAGGGGATATATGACATTTGTAGTTTCTCACGGTTTCTCCATTAGCTTTTGAGGCAATGGGATGATTTCTGAGTTGGAGGCAAATGAAAAGATCACAAGAATCAAACCTGTGCATTTGCAAAGAAAAGATGGGGAATGGTCCATGCCTATTTTTAATGACATCCTACCCAGAGGTGGGCAAGAAGCTGCTTCTGGGCTTCCTGGGGATTGCAACTCATTGAAGTGCAGCTCTTCTGCAGGGCACAGGAGTTTTCTTCTGTGTGAAAGAGCAAAGCACGTCTCCTCTGCCTGCTTTTGGAGGGACAGGCAGTACCTCGGTAAGAGCTGTGGCAGGGCCGGGATCCTCCAGACTCTCAGACACGAAGGTGTTTGAGGATGAAGTCCTGGCTGGGGGAGGCAGAGCAGTAGGAGGCGGGTATGTGGTAAATGAAGATTGCGCTATGTGGCTGGCTTGCTAGATCAGGAAGTCTGACCTTCCCTTTACACACCTTCCAAAGAAGGACGGCGGTACAATGGCAGCATATTCTGGCTCTGTAATATATACTGTATTTTCAGAAATGGATTATATCTTTGCTATCAGATGTTTTTCACTTAAACTGCAGTTTCAACGATTTTTTAAAAAAAAAACCCTCAAGGGTTACTAATTACTGTGCTGAGGAAGCTTCCAGCATGTACTGGATGATATGACATTAGACCTTGTGTGTCTCTCTTCACTTAGCAAACACTGCGACTTGGAGAAGGATGACCTGTGCCACTGTGGATTTTTGTAGCATTTTTATTGCGAAACACACAAAAGGAGATCTCAGAAGTGCTGCGTGATGTACAGCCTGCATGATTGCCGTCAGTGATACGTTCCCATTACCCGAGACGGGAAAGGGAAATGCAAATAAAACATTTTTCTCCTCCGAAAAGGCTCTGGACTCCTTGAATCAGAAGGGACAGGCTGAGGCTGCCTGCTGGGGAGCATCCAGGTCAGATTAGAGCTCTGCTCTGCCCATACAGCTGAGAGCAGGATCTGCCTTTGCACTTCTTGACTGTTGGTACAAATTCGTGGTGCCTGCTCACCAGCTGGTGACAGGAGGTGGTGGCTCCTGCCCCTGTCTGGGGGGGAGACCCTGCATAAAATTAATCAGTGGCTGCAAACTTGGCATCTTTCGGCACAGAAGCTTAAAAGACACTGGCTCAGAGTCCAACTCCCCCCACCTCCCCTGCTGCGGTCCCTTTGCATCGGGCTGGCGCGGGGGGCACGTGCAGCACTGCCCACCGTGCCGCAGCTGCTCCGAGCTGCAGCAACGTGCTGCTCCGGGGTTGTCAGTCCGGCAGCTGTCACGGTCCCTGCGTGGATGCAGACTTTTAAAAGGAGCTGCAAAACGTCAGGGATTTTATCTGGGTGACCTGCCCCTGCTGTGCAGACCAGAGTCAACGCGCAGCACAGAAATTCAGGTAAGGTGATGCAAATAAGCACACAGACACATAAGAACTTTTGCTGGGCTTAACTTGGGGATTTATTTTTTGGACAAGTGCTTATTTCTGATGGCTACACACATGCCTGCATGCAGTGGGCTTTCACCTCCTTGTGACATACAAGACCTCTGATCTATCTAGAGTAGCAGCAGGGTTTTCATTTGCCCTTCTGCTTTGGGCTGCTGTTTTAGTTATTTTTGTCTTAGCACCCCACCTGGTTACAGTGCCCAGCTGTAACTGTGTTCTCTTTTGAGCTGCCTTGCCACCACTGTTCTGTAGACAAACAAGGCGGGCAGCAGTATTACAGCCCGGTCCCCATTAGACCTGGAGCAAAGCACCTCTTCTTTGAAGGCTAAAGTGACATAAACATTTTGATTCTAGTCGTCTTTGTCATTTCAGGTTTTTGCTTTTTGTCACTCACACATCTTTCCGAGACCATTTACGCTGCCAGTGAACATCTAACTTGATCTTTTTCTTGGAAGTAAATATAGTCTAGTCTGAACAACACTGGTCAGATGTTTCTAGTTAGAAGGGGAACGGAAAAGGAAAACTATTTTTTGCTATATGAGATAAGTTTTGGTGTCCCCTACCCTCTGGCTTTTCAACAGCTAAAATGGCTTAGAGCAGGAATAAATTATTTGGTGTGAATATATTCTCGGAATAATAGCACCCTGAGGTTTCCCAAGATCTGAAGTTAGTTTTTATGTGGTAGAGTTTTACTACCTGTGCATCGGGTGCTTTTTGTGGGACATCAAGATCTTTGATGTAGGTCTTTGTGCACATTTCTGCTTCCTAGACTCAAAGTAGACAATCAAAATTTTGTCCCTCACATATAGGCTTCTGGCTATTACTTCTGTTTTCATTGCAATTGAAATTTAGGAATGAAGTGTACTGTTTATTGAGCTCATGCTATAGCTGCAAAAGGTGCAGCTTGGCCCCTGCACCTCAGTGGGATGCTCATGCAAAGAGTCGCATTTTTGCTCCTAGCTGCTGCTTTCCCTACTCCCGAGGGCAGGCACCTCTCACCCCACTGCTGCTTCTTGTACCTCCAAAAGCCTGTGTCTGGTCCTGGCGCTTTGCACTAGATTGTCTACAAATCTTATGAAGTTAACAAATAAAGCTATCGAGCTTCATGCATTTTTGACTATATAGTCACTATAGACTTCTGGTGCCATGTAATTTCATATGACTTTCACACGTCTATTTTTAAAAAGATTCTGATGTTGATGGCTACAAAGAAGAGTTTGAGAACCAAAATTCATCAGCATCAAAAATCTGAAGACAAATAAACCTCCTCAGAATTCATAATTGTTTAAAAAACTGTTCTATTTCTAAAGCAGTCTGATGAGGAACTGAGTCATTAATTTTGAATGCTAATGGCTGGTGAGTACTGGTGAGAAGGCCGGGTATGCACTCGAATGAATCAGACATAGCTGAGTTTAATACTGATCAGAAGATCTAGAAACGTTAAGGAAAACTGCTGCACGTTTGGGTTTTATTGTAGGAAACTCTGCCATTATGCTATTGAGAAGCTTTTCAGCTAATGAAGTGCGTGGGACATTTTCATGGCATCTAGCCAAACATGTAAAATGCTGTATGAAAGAGTAGGGTAAAGATAGGTAAAGACTGAGAAGTTGTGAGTCTTGTGTCTACATTTCCTGGGGCAGCTAAAAGGTAGATGAGAGATTCCTGTTTGTTCTTGCCTGTGACTGTGTCTAGGCTAAGGCATATGCCTAAACATCTCTCAGTTTCTGGAATTTTTGAGCATTGCTTTTTAAAATTCTTTTTACAGTTTGCACATGCTTTTACCTGATTCTTTGCAAGCATATGGGGCCTCAAAGGCATGTAAACTAAAGCTCCTTCAAGTTTTTCATGTTTTTCATCATTTCTTCTTCAAAATAACAATAGAAGATACCTCAAGGAAATCCCATCTTGTGAAGTCTTTGCTTCAACCCATTTGCTGTTTCCTGATACGCTTGGTGAGGAAGCATCAGATGAAGCATCTGATCACATCAAAGTGTGTTTTCCAGCAACATTCATGCAAAGGATCCCGAGCAGAGGTAAGTGTGCTTCATCTTCTGTGCGAAGATTAACAGTGTGGAACAGCAGCCACTCCACAGTAAAAGACTCTTTTACATTTTTGCCACGTTTTCCCACATGTCTTTGAAATGTAGAAAGTCACACTTTTGAACATGTTGAGAGCCAACAGATGATGTAACTGAGATGTTTGAGGTAAGTACTATTAGAAGCAGTAATCTACCTGAGTGTCAATGCGGTATTTACTGTGCGCAGGTTCCACAAAGTAGTTTACATTTTAGGGTAGATTTTGTAGTACAGATGTAATATGGAGAAAGCATTCTTAGTCCAGACAGTAGGACAAAGGTAGTATTAGGTAGTATTTTGGAGGTGGGCCTCCAAAATATTCCAGTGTGCAAAGACTAGGTCAGGCACAGGGCAGAGGGATGGAAACCCTGGAGGGAGATCCACTGCGGTAAGTCTGGCAGAATAAAAGCAGAAAAAGAAGGTCTTTGGAGATCAGGTGCTCCTAAGGAGTGCTGGGGGTTACATAGATGTTATCCCCTACCAGGTTCCCAGTACTGCATCCCTGAGCATGCAGTACTTTTTGCAGTCTGCTCTTCTGCTCGAGAATGGTTTTGGCAGAGATGCCATATGCACAGCATTGTATTAAAAGTAGGTTTGATTATTTCTCATGACGATAGTAGAACACTAGATGTGGCAGTAGGAAGAGAAACAGTAAAATGAGTGCAAATGGAAGCTCATTTCGGTGGATGTTCCTGTTCCTCTGCTGCATCTGCTGCTGGAGGAAAGGTGGCTGAGAGATAACACAGACGGTGCAGCAGCCTGTCAGCTACCTTTCTTCATTAACTTAGACTGCAATAAAACACAGCTTTTAAAAATAAAGTTCAAGTAGCCAGAGCCTTTCTGTGGAAATTAATTTCCTCTGGAAGCTAGTTTCACGTAACTCATCACCTCCTTCACTGAACATTATTCAGCCCTGTCACTGGTGACAGAAGCGCTTGACAGAGCTGCTGGAAACTGGGTCATGCAGTGGATAAAACATAGCCCGCTCTCCCAGGCTGCTCTTAGCGTGGACCTCCTGGGATCGCAGTAAATAACAAATACCTGCAGGCCACCGCGAGCACTTTGTGTGGTGTTGCGGAGCTCATCTTTGGTCCACGAGGGGAGGAGATCATGTAACGATATAAACCCATGAAGCAGGTATGCAGAGAGAAACTTTTGTCTGCCCGTCTCTGTTTCTGAGCTGTTACTGTGCTGATTTTTTCCCCGAGCGTGGGTAGATGCATCCTGTTGGACGATGTGATTTCTCCCCTCACGGGCCTGCTGCCCAGGTTGGGTGTGACTTTTGAGGACTTCATTGGCGTGGTGGTAGCAGCTGTTGGTCATCGATGCCTCACCAGCCGCACTGACAAGAGGAGCCCTGTGGGCACGGCTCCTGGGTAAGCGCCCGGCTATGCCCGCTCACAGGGGGAGAGGTTGGGCTGCGAGAACAGCGGTTGCTGCCAGAAAAGCCATTTCATGCCTCCCCAAAGGAAAAAAGGCTGTGGGCCACATGGAATTTAATGTCTTTAAGAAATCCTAATTAAAAGTGCAAAGCAGTGTGGTTACAGGCTTTTTAAAAGTCACGTCCTTTACTTGAAAAGGAACCTGCAAAGAACTGAAAAAAATGAAATTTGTGATCTATTTTTGTGGTCTATAATGATCTGTTCCTTTCTCTTCCCTTTCCCTCTCCCTCTCCCCTTCCCTTTCCCTTTTCTATTCCTCCCTAGAAGGGTTAGGAGTTTTTCAAGTTATTGTTTAACAGCTTGTTATCCAGCCTGTAAATACTGGATTTCAGTGCTTCGTCTCACTGGAAGAACCAAGCCACTGAATCATTAACAAGGCTATCTTTTGTGCCAAATGTTTGTTTATGATGATGTTAAGCAGATTTTAAAAAGAAAAAAAAAAAAAGATTAAAATATCCTCTCTACTAAAATACTCATCCTGCAATTTTCTTCCACAAAAATGTATGTTTGGACAACTCTATTCACACCCATTTTCCTTTTTTCTGTCAGATTGTACTCCAAAGAATTTTTACGCTTCCTTCCTCACCACTCTGCTTGGCTTGGATGCTTTTATAGTGATGGGAGACAACATCCCTGTGATCCCAAAGGTGAAGTCGCCTGTTGAGCCTTACAAGCAACTTACATCTGCTGAGGGGGAGAGATCCTCTTCCCCCTTGTCCTCCCCTACCCCTGCTCTTACTCTCAGCTGTGCAGTCTTGTGCTGACTCTGCAGCTTATAAAATTTTACTGAACCAATTTCACCCCTATCCTGGCAGAAAACTCAGTTGCTCTTTCTGAGATAATTTGCTGCTGGATTACTGGATTGTAACAATTCCCAGAGGCTCCCAGCAAGCAGCAGAGCTGGTGGAAGGTAAGCAAGAAAGCACGTCTAAGAGTGATGTAGGGAGTGTAGGACTTCCCCGTTTCAAGAGTGGCAGCAAAATTTTGGACAGGCTCAGCCGTCCTGTGCTGCTTCTCCACTGAGACGGAGTCACTCATCACTTGATCCATAGTCACTCACCATATGCAAACTCTCAGCCTGCCTCAGGAATGAGAGGTGGATGTGTTCACATAGAAATACTGTCCTGAACGTTCAGGCGAGACGAGCGTTCCGTCTGTCTCTCAAGCTGCATTTCACCAGGATGAGGGCTGCTCTTACAGCAACTGCTCTCTATTAGCAGTGTAACCCTCTTGGTGTGGACGGGAGTATTCCTTCAGAGGATTTCTCAGGGTAAAGAGAGATGTGGATTTCGTTGTTCCAAAGGTTTTTTGATAACGATTGGTTCATGGTTAGCCTTGAGATGATGAGGAAAAAATGAAAAAATGAAGAGAGCTGCCCATGTTGGAAGTGGAAAATTGGATTAGCAAATATAAATTACAAAGGACTGCAGAGATATGAAAGACAATACTCGTGGATCAGCTCCCATTAATCTTGCCATGCTGTCAGCATTTCTTCCCCATTGCTCAGCAGTTACATCCAGGTGTCTCCCAGATCCCTCAGTACAGGACAGCGAGGAAGCAGAGATCCCTCCTGAGAAACGGCACCTTTGTTAGGCTTCTATCTCAATTCGTGCTACACAAAAGAAAAAAGCAGAAAGGATTTTAATAGCGAAATAGAGAGCCCCAGCAGCCTGAGCAGCATGAACGTTATGTTGGTAGATGGGTACCGTTGCCTTTAATAGGTTATCTTTTTCCATTAGAAGACTGTTTAAATTTGTAAGTGGTGCACAAGCTCATAAGGCCTTTTACTGTGTGGATTCCAATTTTCACGTGGGTTTTGAATGTGTGGGAGAAGCTGATGCATTAAGAACTGCTCATGAATCTCCTCTATTTCCAGTCTTCCCCCTGGGAACTATTGATGGTCATTTCATCTTTCTTATGTGACTTTTAAGATTCTCAAAAAAAAAAAAGAGGAAATGGTTTTCTGGTTACTTGGTTACTTCCCAGTGGGATATCTTACAAAGAAATACCAGGGCTGAAAACGAGAAGTAGAATTATAAATTCCAAACATCTTAGATTCAACTAAACCCACAGTCAAGTTTCTCAAAATGTTTTTTGACATAAGTTCTAAATAAAGCCCTGGAAAAGTAAAGAAAAAAATAGCAGAAATAAATGACAATTTTTCTATCGCGATTTCAGTGCTTAAATAGTTATACTGATGCACAATATATCCAGATATACGACTGGCTCCCAGATGGGAGGTGGGGAACTGTATTAATGAATTATGGGTCTGATGAAAGGTCATTTTTTTTCCTGTTACATAGACTTCAAATCAGTGTGTCTCACTTGCTGTTTCTTCTCATCAGAATGCTGCATATTCCAAATCTCTTTTCCCTGCTGTTTTGCAACTAAAGTAATTTCTAATTTGCTTTAAAACTTGTTATAGGTATGGAGAGAAGCTTAGTGGTACAGAGAAAATGCTCCTCACTTTGAAGATCTCATTTGAAGAGCTGATGGAGAAATGCCCTGAAATTAAAGATATTTTCAGGTTCAGAGAACAAAGGGGGGGAAGCACACAGACCCAAGAAAGAAAGGTAAGCAACTTATCTATTGGAGAAATTGCCTTGAAGTAAGTGAAATTATTTCCCTAGAGATAATTTGGTCTTAGGAGTCAAATTGTCACTAAACAAAAAGCCAAATCAAGAGCAGCAAATTGATTTTGCTTCCAGTGTCTTTCCTCTATTTTTTCCCTAGTTAAAAAGTGAAGAAGGATGTGATAAACCCAGCTATTTTTTTCCGTATTGTTGCACTCTGCCCTGCAGAACATCTTCACTGTATCCATTTTATTGGGGGAGGGAGTGTAAGAATGAAAGCCCCTAGGTTAAATTTTCAGAGGTAAGCACCTACATTCAGTTTAATTGGAAAAGCAGTGGTTTTACAGATAGTGAATATCTGCATCCTCTGCCTATCATTAGGGAAAGTTATATGTCCAGCATCTATGAGAAAAGGGTCACATAGACAGATGTGAGGTGTAAGCACTCAGGTCTGTGGTTTTGGACTGAGTGATTCAGTCAAACGCATAGAGAAACTCATGGTGGGGTGGGGAAATGAAAAGTTACCAAAAAAAAAAGAAAAAAAAATAATTAAAGAGTTCAGATCTGTTTCTTCTTGACAAAAGTTTATGTGTGTCTTTTGCGTTCATCTGTTTCCTCTCCCAATACATACATGCATAAAGACGACGTGTTTCTTCCTGCTCTTTGGTCTTGCACAACTTCCCTTCACTGCTCCTGGACACCCAAAGCACTTTGCACAATACTTCCCTTTCAGCTTCTCCTTTTCCCATATCTGACACTCGTGTTTCTCACCAGGCTCCTTCTCTCTGTTGTTCATTTGTTAAATGAACACTTTCTCCCCCGAGTAAATTTTTTTTTTTCTTTCCCTAGGGAGTGGATGACAGGGGTGCACAAAACACATCCAAGCATAGCTTGCATGTTTGGAGGCAAGCAAAGCAAGGTGCCAGCTCTAGGGGAAAACTCAGGGTTTGTGCTGTGTAATTTATGTTTAGCGCTGCAGCAGAATCTTTTTTTTGTGTCTGACTCTTCAAAGATGTAACTTCTGTGACATGTTTTGCAGCTCCTCTTGTGCGTGAGAGAGTAAAGGACACTTTGACTCACTTGAGATCCGTAGAAATGTTATAAAAAGAAAGGGAAGAAAAAAGTACAAGCAAATACACTCATGGAACTGCTGAGGTGATGTAACCAGGTGTCTTTTCATGTGTATCGTTTATTTTCCCTTCTATCTCATCAAATTTAAACAAGTTAATCCCTATGAAGGCTTAAAGTTGTAATGTCCCCATGCCATGTTTCTGTGTTCTGAGCATTTCTCATGGGTTAGCGTTTAAGCTGTAATGAGCTTCGAGGTTTGGTGGAAGCAGAGATAGCAGCTATTTACACATGAAATATTAGAAGGTAGTGCCTTTTCCTTGGTGAAGGGATGTTATTCTTACTTTCAGTCACAATGAAATCCCTTCAGTCAGTCATATGGCCCCTTAAAGCACCTGGGAAAGGGGATGTTTGATTTGGGTTCTCTGCGACCTGGTTTGCTGTTTCTGGGTGGGGGGGAGGAAGAGCTGATGCTGGAGGAGAGATGGCCTTGGATACAGTTCTTGTTCAGGGTGCCAAAATCAATTCTGCTCTGCAGAGGCAACCCATGTACCTCTGTGTAATGGCGTACAGAGCCACCTACTATGGATAACCAAAGAGCCAAATTCAGGATGCACTCTAATACTTATTCCCATTATGAATTTCATTCAGTGTGTCTGTGCTTACAGGCATGATAATTTGGCCCATGGTCCCTGCCTGAAGCCCTTTGCCATCCAATATTGACTTAGTAATTTTCTACTGTGACTAATAGTTCAAAGAAAACACCCTGGGCCTTAATCCATCTTCTGTACCATACTCTGTTGGGTTTACTCCAGGTCGAGATTGTCCTGCGTGTAAGTGTTGGTTGGTCATGAGGAGTCTGAGCAATTCTCCGTAATGAGAGTTGGTTACCTCCTGCTCCATATGGCTAGATGTTCACATACGTAAGTCCTGGAATTGAAATCCTGTTTTCCTGCAAGTGCATAGCACAGATCCTGACATCACAGGCTCCTTAACTGCTCCAAGTGGGAAGAAGAGTTCACTCCTTGTTCATGGCCTTTGTAGAAACAACTTGCAAAAAGTGACAGTGAGTTCTAACTGTAATGTACTTACATGTCTGCAGTGGAAAAGACTGGCTTCTGAAACTGGCTTTTAAAGGTCTAACTCACTCTGATGTGACCTTCCTAGTTATTTGCAAGCACGGTTTGACATTTGGATAATTAAGCACATAATTTATGGCTGAAAAGGGAGTGCAGGTCGTTTTTCCTGGGATCTGACCCAAGATGTGGATAAGTCACGCTAATAGGAGTCCTTGTATCTCTTCCCTGACTTCAGTAAACTCACCCTGAATAAGGCTGTAAAACTTGTATCGATAAGTCTTGGCTCTGAGAGATAGCAGGTATGGACTTCTCTACTGAAGTGAGTTGGTATTGTTGTAGTTAGCGTGCTTCAGGATAGTCTCAAAGGGGTCCCTGATATCCTTTCTTCTACATGAAGATAATGCTTGTATTAAATATTTATATAGGCGGAAATATTTTCTTTGTGGTTGGCGCTGTGGTTATACTATAGCAAGATAACCCATGCAGTTCCTGTGGAACCACCGGTCTATCTAACTGACCCAATATCCGCTGGGGTGAATAATAAGGATGGTCTGAATCTGAAATAGCTTGACAGGCCTTACTTTATCAGTCACAGCATGAGCACACAGCTGGGATAGGGGGGATCATTTGATCATGCAATGGGAGCACAACAGCGCAAGCAAACAAGCTCCTCTGTCGTCATGAGAGGTCGGGTTTCTGGAGAGAGCTTTCCACTCGCAGAAAGGACCTTTCGCTGTATTTCATAAGTTTCCACGTTTTCTGTAAGTTCAACAAGTGCGAAGACAAAATCCGTCCCTGTTGTAGCTTTATGGGAGCAGAGAAAGCTTTCCTGAATGATGAGCTGCCTCATACACAACTCACCACCAGCAGCTGTGGTTGGGTGCGTGCTTATTCTTTTGTGCCAGCGTAATGGTCAGTTATTGCCGTGTGGCACTTGGCTGCGATACGGGCAGGACTTTTGTCTCTGAGCACCCTGGGTGGGTGCAAGGGGCTGGAAGCTGGAGTTGGATGTAGCATGTTTAAAAAGAAGATACCTACGTTACACTTGTCCAGAAAAAGCTTTCTTGCTTACAGCTTTTTTTTGGTGAACCCCCTTCATATTAGTTTAGATTACAGTTGTACTGCTTGGCCATTGTAAAGGTGGTGCATATGCCTCTGTTGGTGAAGGAAGGGGATGAGTGACTAGAGACTGGTCCTAAACTGGACCTCTGGATCCAAACCCCATGAAACTGGAAGAAGTCTGAGTCCCCTGTTGAGCTTTAGGCCTTTGGGTCACGGCTGATGGTGCAGCTCTAATGCTGGGCTACAGGATAGATGCACAAAACCGGTTGTGGTGTCAAAGTTTGTTTCTAACTGTGTAACACTTAGCTGATGCCTAACGCAGAGACCTCTCAGACTGGCTCTGTAACGTGCTGCAGTCTGCTTATGAAAGGGAACTCGGAACCAGTTCTTGCATTGGGAATGGTCTCTCAAGCCTGTAATACAAGAGCTTGCTTGGGTATGACCTTGTGCTCTTTAGAGCCACGTTTCCCAGACCTCCCATCTGTTGCATAAAAGATGTAGATTTACTCGAACACCCAGATAGTTCACTCTGTGCCCACAGCTCAGAAGCAGGTTTTGGTCACCACTTTAAATACAGTAGCTGTGTTTTTCCTGAGACCCTGTAAATTTTCTGCAAGGACATCTAGGAAGATTTCTCGGTTTACTGTAGCTGGTATAAATAGCCCCATAACGTCCAATGCTCTGTTTTGTGATACAGCTTTAGGCTGCTGTTATTTCGCGTGTTTCCAGTGGTGCAACTGGTTCCCCTTTCTGCATATTACAGCAAGGAACCGGTCTTGTAACATTTGCCAACACAGTTTCTGTTTGCTCACTAGGATTGTTTCAAGTGAAGGAAAAACGGGCTGAGTTAGGAGGGTGGGGTGTTCTCTGCCACTCTAGAGGCGGAAAAAGTTCCTGCCTTTCATAAGTGATTTTTTTTTGTAACCGGTTTGAAGTCTCCTCTTTCTTGACCTGTCAGTGCATAAGGGTTAAAACGGAAAGAAAAAGTGATGAGAATGAACCTTCTTGGCAGTATCCATTAAAGCTACAGCCTGGCCTTCTTGCCACTCCGTGCTTTTCTTTATGGGACCTGAGCCTTTACTAACCTGCTGAACAAAGATGATCAGGTCAAATGAAGATCAGGCTATAGCTCTCCAAAGAGCCATTTGTTTTTGCAGGGATGCTGACTATCTGGGCCTCAGCTGAGGGCTATTTTGAAGCACGCTGGTCTGGAGAAAACACAACAGTTTCTCTCTTTTTCTTTTTTTTTATATTTTTTTCACTTCTTGGATTTCTCATCACCTGAAAAACATGCAACCACCTGAATGGTATTGAATATTTTTTAGCCTCTAGGACTGAAACCACTGTCCGTAATTGATGGTTTGTTTTAAGACCACAGGAAACTACTTGTCACTATCCATTAATGAGCACTTTGCTAGCTGTTTGCCATGTTAAGAAAAATAGATGATGAAGCAGAAAACCCCACCATCCACAGTCTGCTATTTCATCCCTGCATCAAACTAATACCGAACTAACTCGCCGCACAAAACACCGTTTTCATTATCTGTGCGCACTATTTTTTCCCAGACTCATTAAAACCTGCCAGAACAAGAACAAATGAGCTAAATCCACAGAGAGCTTGCTCTGTCTCAGGAGCAGGGAGGCTGTTGCTCCTCCCAATGGAGGCCGGGAGTGTGGCCGAATCGAGGCTGGACCCTATTTGGTGCAAGATGGGGAATAATTACCCTGGCACATCAGTAGGCATCTGTGGTGCAGGCTGAGCTGTTCATCCTACCTTGTACGGGGATAAGTGGTGGAGAAGACAGAGAGGCTGAGATGCTGACCCACGTTCATAACCTGAGTGCGCAGGCAGCATGGCAGCGATCTCGTCTCTACCCAATGAGCACATCTGGCTGCAACAGCGACGTAAATAATTTAACAGTGAAACTTACAGGCTTCTTTTTCACTGTGGTGTCTTAGATTGTAGTTAGTCACATTCAGCAGGATAATTGCCCTGAACTCGTGCGCTAATGGCACATTAATGTATAAGAGCAGAGCTGACATCTTCAGGTCACTGATTAAAAGGGAAAACCTCTCTTCCCCTCTTGAAAAGAAGTGTGAAAGACTATTTTTCTCTCTTTTTTTTTTTAATTTTTTTGGGCAAGTTTTCAAAGGCACAATGGAATATCTCTCTACAGGTTGAATTGGCATCTGTTTGAATTCAAAGCTCTTTGGCTGTAAAAGCTCATTGTTTTGCTCATTCTCACAGTAATCAAACCAGTGTGTCAGACTTGATACGTATACTCCATACACATGAGGATACAGCAATTGCTTTGTGAGGGGGGAAAAAATGGAGCCATTGCTTGCAGATAACCTATTTCTTTTTAAAAACTGGAAAATTTCCCTATTTGTTTATTTGCTGCTCTGAATAATTGATGTTTTTCTGTTTTCCACAGCCATTTTCTGACATGCAAATAGTAATTTATTTTTATGTGGGATAAATCCTTCCTGCGTGCTTCCCACTCTGTGAAGTAGGGTTGAGGGGAAATATTACTTTTTTCATGAAAACACTAATGACTGAATTAAAGCATGACTCAAGCGGGCACTGTTCTAAGCAATAATATCAAAGTTGTCACAATTGTGTGTGGGCTTTAGTGTTCCTGGATAGTACTTGCAATTAGTCTGCAGATCCATGAGTCAAGGCAACTGTTAAAATCTTTCTGAACCTTAGGTGGGGCCCAAATGACTTATTTCGAGGTGCTAATAGAGTCATTTGAAGACATAACAGAGAACTGATTGCAGAACAGGGCTAGCTGGGAGCATAGGTGATGTAGGCTGTTGCCTTGGGCAGCAGCAGCCTGCCAAGGGCACAGCAAAACGGTCATCTCTTCATCGCTTGCTCTGCCTCTGCCAGTGCCCAGGGAAATCAGGTTTGCTGCTGCTGCCAGGGCAGGGATCAGGATGTGTGAGGCTGGGGCCAGCTGCCCTCGGCGGTCACTGCTCCTGCCTGTCTATTTACCTTCTGTGAGCTGGAGCTGCCTGAGGTGGGTGGGATGTATGGGGTCATGATTTAAGGGGATGCTTTTTCCTGGTGTACATAGACGTAATCCTTACCAACCGTGGTGGCTTATTCAACTCCTGCAAGATTTGTAGCCTGTGTGGGCATGGGTAGAGTCTCTGCTATGTCCCTGCTACCAGCCTGTGGTGAAGCCCGGCTGGAGGCCATAAACCTTCTTCTCCTTCTCTGTCCTCTGAGCTGGATTTTGTACAACTGCCTGGCGATCCCATGGATGGGATGTGGCAATGCAGTTTGCAGCTCTGAGAGCTCTTCAGTGCATGCAGGGTGGTTATATTTTCAGCGCACGGAGGTATGGATGTTCTCAGAACCTTTTATAGTGAATTTCAATGTAAAAGTAAAATAAACTTGCTTACAGTACGTAGAATTTATATCATGCAAAGAAAACTTTATTAAAAGTTCAGGCCCCCAAAAGACATGGGTCTGAGGTTCTGGAGTCAGTGTCGCTTGTGGCTGACAGGCTCCTTATTGCTTTGACCCTCTCTGTCCACACTGATAAATCTTGATAATTAACTAAGTCAACTATTGGACTCCTCTTTACGAAATGGTTGTGTCTTCCATGATCTTTCACAACACTGGGACTGCGCAACAAACTAGCGTTAAGGGAAACCTCTTTATGGTTTCTGTAGACAGAACCCTCTGCATAGCATATGCATCAGTTCAGAGTGGCTTTCTAAAGGATGTGCCCAAATTTCATGTGCCTGTCTTATTTGATGACTTCTCCCTTCAGTAAAGACTCTTAGCGAAACAGAAGTACAGTCCCAGCAGCGTACTCGGAGGTTGAAGCAGACAGCTAAAAAGAACTGGGCAGAAAATGTTATGTTCCAGCTGGAAAGGTGTCATTTTCTGGTAATCCTCACCCAGTGCCTACGCATACCCTTCAGGCAGTTGTATTAGAAACAATCGTGGATACTGCAATATTGATTGGTTTCAGGAACAGAATGGAAAGTATTTCTTCAAGAGTTTGAAAGCCAGAAATCATTTTGTACTTGGCTGCACTTCCTCTTTTTTCCTGTGATTATAGAAGTATGTGTATGTCGGAATATGTTGACCATTTTTAACCCAGATTCCTTTAATTACTATCACAATAGTCATCTGACATTGCTATAGTGCTTTCACTGGCAGAAAGTGGTGTCAGAGTACCAGAGACTGGCAAATACAGGGTTATAAGTGAATTTCTTCTAGTAGCTAGAAAAGGTAAAGATTCCTGCTTTACTCTTCTTAAAGACTGCATTGTCTTTAACCATCTTATGCATCTGTTTTTAGAGGTATTTCTGTACCGTTGCAAATTATTAGTTTTTGTGGCTGACCAAGTGAGCTATCACCAGTTAGCTGATCTGTGGCTGCTGAACGCACGCCTTCTTGTAACCTATCCCAACTGCTAAGGAAAACACATTAGCGTAAACTGCTTTCCGACTGTCTTCCGTGTAATAATCCTCATGTGACACTTCAGATATGAAGAGAAAAATCCAGGTCACTGGACCTCCGCTGTTGACTGTGGTGAGATTTCAGATGTAAACCACTTCAAGTTGCTTGTATTTAAGCACCTGAAGGAAGACCTTGTTCAGTACTGACCCACACAATTCAACTCCCTACTTTTGTGTATGACTGAGCAAGCCCCACAGGGGAAAAAATCTCTCTGTAGAATAACTAAAACCTGGCAAAAATGTTTCCAGGCTCCCCACCTACAGGGTTAGCTCCAAGTCCAGCACAAAAGCAGTATCTTCCATTGAGACTGTGTGAAACATGTACGCATTTACTGGTACTTCAGTAGTGACTAAGGCAGTATGTGTTTTTAATGATATACATTTTTTAGCATAAAAAAGATCATATTTGATCTGTTACTTCACAAAATTGAGGATTATGGGCTGCAAGGTTGAGTCACGCTTACTTTTAAATGTGCGACTGTTTTATGATAGGGAGTGAGTATCTGGCACAGGGTGGCTTCTCAAGAAAGGGGATGCCTCCTCTGAAAATGTCTGTATACCTCTGATGGACATACATGGTGTCTGCAAACCCTTTGGAGTGCTGCAGATTGAAACTTGACCGATCCTAGGAGTGAACTAGATGACTGTAGCATCAAAGAGGCTTCAGTACCTGACGGTGAACGCTAGGTCAAAGCACTGCGCAAAATGAAAATCAAGTGATTTTCAAAATATATATTCCTGGCAAATAAGTTGCAATTTATTGCCTTATTGCAGAGAAAGGTATTCTCAGTAATTTTAAGGCACTGTTATCTAAGCACTGGTACTGCCACTGCATTGCCTTATGGCAGCAGGAGCAAACCACTGAATGATGAATATTTAGTGAAAGGTTGACGTATATCTACAGTGAATCATTTGCTACAGAATTGTAAATAAAACGGTATTTTTAATTCACTGCCTAGGGCTATTTAAGTATACTATGTACGAGTTATGTCCACAGGGGACAGAAGCTAAGGTTAGAGTAACCTGGACTGCAAATTTGGTCACATATAAATATATATTTCTGTCTGGTGGCAGTAGGAGGTGTCTGGATCAATTTTCAACATGGGTACGTGTGTGTTTGTATGTCTGTGCACTGAAAGCTAAATGTTTAGATGTGCCTGATCTAAATTCAGCTGTCCAAACCCCTGATTTGTCCCACCATCCTTTTCCTCTGCTCTGTGTGTGTTTGCATTAAGACAGTCTTCAAGTAGGTGGTCACACTGTATTTTCTCACTTTGGACTTCTCACCTCAATCAAAATGGATGGTGCTCTTTCATTTCCTTTTATTCCCTTTCACATTACTTCGTACACATCCTCTGAACTCCATACTGAACTTTCCTCAGGGACTGCAAATACTCTAAACATAGTTTCTAAGCTGTTCATGAACACAGGTGGATTTCTGCCTGCAGCTAGCACTCCATGAGGTGAAGTGGTGGTAGCCCCATGTTTTGTATGTGAGCCTTTGAGATGCAGATGTTAAAGCCATTACTGCCTGATGTGCCCACTCGTTTTGGATTCTGTATCCGGGATATGGGGGACCACAGTACTTAGCATTTTGTTCTCCTCTCATATTTGCATTTAAACACAGCTCCCATTGACCTTCAGTGGGAGGTGGGAATTCTTATATCCAGATACCAAATGCCCCAAACTGGACACTTGGAAAATGAAACACAGGTACATTTAGGATGCTGTCTTGGGAAGGGTCTTGGGGAACTTTGTGATGTAGGAAAGCTGTGCCCAGAGAAGGTTGAAAATCTTGTTTTCCAGGGTGGCACAGAATTGCCAGTATTACAAACCCACACTTTCAAGGCAATTTGGGAGACAGCTCAATCTCTCTCAGTCAAACCTGCTGTTGGAATTACAGCTCGACCCCACGTCAGGTGTTTTGGCTGTGCCCCTCTCTCCAACGTTAACCGTGTGGGCACTTTTTACTGTCAGACCCACTCTCCACTGCTCAGTTGGAGGGTGCGAATCTCTGGACCTGAAGAAGAGAAAGTCCTCTGCAAAATCTAAAGCATTTCCATATCTTCCTTGTGGACTCTTTTCACTGTTTTACAGTCAGCTCTCAAGGTTCCCATCTACAGGACTTGGCACATAGGCAATTTTTCCTTCCCTCTCTGCCACGCTGTCCTAATGACCTTGCAGGAGGGGATTTAGGGCAAGAAGAGGGGCTTTTGCTTTACCAGCTGCTGTGTTGTGGGTACGAAGGAAGGCAATCCCTGATACCTTTCATTTGTAAAGCTACCTTATCTCCAGGTTTATCATCAAAGGGAAGCGCCACACACCTCCTGGCTTCTTCGATTGTGAGTCCCATCAGACCAGAGTCCACTTTAATATGCCCTCTGTGTGGCCAAAGCAGAGTTCATCCTATACACTGAATGAGGCTGAAAACTGTGGGAAAATACTGTATAACTGAACATTGGATCCTGGAGTATACAATCCATGGAAATGAATTAGAGTTTGCACAGGCATCTCCTGACTTTTGGGAGCTAGAATTTGCAACACCTTATTTCTTCATACTGAGGAGTATGGACTATGTGCCTGGTCTTTCTGAAAAGGAGGGAACTAGCCTCTGCAGTCTGCCTGAAAATGGGTCTTTTGTTCAGTTTTTTGCTCTCTGCAGTTATGTGATTTCTTAGGACTGCCTTTATTCCTGAACTTGAGCACCTTCCTTGACAAGTAGCCTCACATGATCAAAGCAACATGCTACAAAACAGCACTGGTATGGAGATCAGTGTCTGGCAAGACTGGCTGTTTTAAGTGCTGTAGAAAAATAACAAGGAAATAAGCATATGTGAGACCAGAAGGCCATTTATCCTACTAGCAATTCCCATACGTGCTCACTCAGGCTTACTGTGGCGTACCCTGGGGACTCAGCCTAATGGCAGAAACATTAAACTTTGGCATTAAGGGAATGGACTGTGTAAGTTGGTTGGAAGGGTACCCAAGAGGTTTTATTATTTTTGCCTATGATATTTATGGTGAAGCACCTTCAGTTTTCTAGGAATATGTCTTATTTTATTTCCTTCTGAGACCTCTCTGTTATAAGAAGTGTTAATTTAAAGAAACTATGCAGAAATAAGTAAACAGTCGGTTTCTCAGAAATGTTTCCATTGTGTTTTTCCAAAAATCTCACATTGTTCCGAGAGATGAGATGAAAACAGAGCTGAAGATCAATTTGGGGTTTTGGCAAACATGACATGTTCATGGGGCCAAAGAGAGTGAGGATAACTTCGTATTGTACCAGCCAAGGCTCTTAGCGGGGAACAGAGGCACCTGGTTTAAGTATGTTATTTGAAGAGGAATGAGGTGAGATTCAAAAGCCAGAACTTCAGAGTAGTCTAGCAGGTGAGAAATTCTCTTAAGAAGATCAAATCCTGCTCCTATTTCATTAGAATTGAGAACCCTGGTCTTCAGTGTCCCAGATGGATACCTTCATCATTGGAACTAGTGGAAAAAAGTCAGAGACACACCATCCCATGTTAGCTTGGTGTGAAGCACACATGTGAAGAGTTTCCCTTCCTCATTTTCAGATTCCTCCTGCTTGGATTCAAACATTAAGTCTGATCCCAGATTTATTCCATTTTCCTTTCTCTTGAATTTCAAAGTCTTTTCAAGGGGGATCCATTCCAGTGTAACTGACTATCACTTCCTCAAGCTGCTGACATGAGCTCTTCCAGCGCGGTTCCTTGCAGGGCTTGCTGAGCCCCAAAGGGGTGGCAGTGAGGGAGTCAGGCAGAGCTGCGTTAGTCAACGCTGCCTTTGAGCTGTTACTGCTTCAGCTCTCAGCCTGACAAAGAAACAAAATGGAAACTAATCAGGAGCATGAACCAAAGTGGAGGTGCTCCTGGTACCAGTGGAAGAGGAGCCCAGAGGCCTTTGGCAGAGGATTAGGGATGTCAGCTTTTGTGTTTCCTTGGTGAATGAGTCACTGTGGCTGTGCGTCTTCCCTTTTTAAGCATTTGCAATGGCATTTTTCTCTGTTCATATGACTCCTTCCAAATACTAACTTCGGATACATTCATGTGGGCTTTTGCAAATCTGTATGAACTCTCTCTGCTTTGCTAGATAGAAGCCAGCTCTGACCCAGCAGCCATTTAGCCATGTTAGCATGGTCCAAAACCTGACCTGATCTCGCTGGCAGGATTTAAAAGCTCAAGCTCAGATTTTGCTAGCTGGCTTTCCATTCTTGAGTGGGTTCTTGTGCAGATGGATCAAAATAGAGGCAGACTGAGCTTGCAGTTACTTGCAAAGTAAGGCTGACTTTATCCTATGAATTTGCAGTATAAGAAACAACAAACCTAAATAGCGTGTCAGTTCCTGACTCCATTTTTCATTGCTTCTCCTGTTCTGAGGGAGCTGCTACCTTGTCAAAACACGATGTGTATGGGAAAAAATACCAAAAAGAAAATCAAGCAACATATGGGATGTTCTTGTCGTGTTGAATTTTGTGGTGGAAGATGAGACTGTTCCCTGTGATGCCATGTACCAGAGATCACGCCATGGTATATAACTTAAATTTGAACTTTTTCACTGCCAGTTTTGTTGTGTCAATGTTTGAGTGCTCTGCTGAGTTAGCACTGCCGGATGCAGGTTGTTCCTTATGAAGTGCTGACAGGAAACATTGCACCAGAAGGGTGGATGCAGAGACCCTGGCTGCTGGGCATTTGCAAGGGGAGATAATTTCCCGAGCGGCATGAGACAGCATGGTTTGTTCATCATGTAAAAAGCCCAGCTTTGATGGCATTTTCCTCTGATTGCGAAGTCCACTGCAGAAAAGTAAAAACATGACACTTAAAAATAGGATATATCCTGAACCATTACAAATGCCATCTGTTCTCAAAGAAACAACTGGTAGAAAAAAATAACCTTGGGTTGAAACCTTGCATGAAGTTGCCATTTAAGATAAGCGGGGTTGGCTTTGTTATTTTTATGTTTTGGAGGTGTGGAGAAAGGGCTGTTTGATGGCAACTGAAAGAAAACAGAAATGTGGAACAAGAGTGTACGTGTTACAGACATGTAGAGAAGTCGTGTCGTGAAGACCTGTTAAATAGCAAACTCTGGCATCTAAAATCAGAGTGACACTGGAAGGGACGCATGTACTGTTCTAAATCGGCTCATGCAGACGACTGCAGTAAGGTGTCTGCCCACCACCAAAAGGTGGTTTCTAGCGAAAATGGCTTTATTACTAGTCAGAAACAGATAAAGCCCTAATTTTGCAGTTGGGCCTGGTTCTCTGGTGAATGGTATGGCTTCCTCATCCATTCAAACCCATCCAGTCTGGTAGTGAGGGGTAGATCAGTAGCTTAGGAAATACTGACTCCATCCCTGTATGCTGCTCCCAAATCACACCCAGAGCCACCACCTGTGGGAACATGGGCAAAGTCTCTTTGGGTTTGGCTGTTCCCAGCAGTCAGCACTGCTTCTTCTCACCCTGTGTGTGATTACATAGTTAAAAAGAATTGAATTTTCACAGATGGGCAAGTTGCTGTCCCCTACGGAGCTACAGAACCAGCCATGCCACCGGCCCCTAATCTGATGCAAAATCCTGAAACCCCATTAGCAGTCTTGATCACTTGTTCAGTTTTGGGTACCCTGCTGAGGAGTAAAGTGGGATACCTTTAGTGAATTCCCATGATTTTCTTTGGTACTGGAACAGTCTGAAGGTGAACAGCCAGTTGCCAAGCTGAGGAGTGACTCGCCTCCTTTTACATGAGCTCCAGGCTTCAGAGCATCTGTGGGCTACTTACAGGTGTGGTAGCGGTTAGACATCTGAAAATGGGATGCCTTCATTTCAATGAGTTTACTCGTGTTCTACACTGATGTGAAGAGCAGCAGACTTGTATCGAAGACACATGCCAAGAAACTGTACGTGAAGTAAAGGAAATGAACACTGCACAGTGTTTGCTCTAACAGGGTAGTCATGTTCCAAGGGAGTGTCCTAATCCTGTCAACCTCACTGCTTTTGCTAATCGCAAGTGGGACAGTATGGTGAGGTAAGAAAAGGGTGTTTTAATGAATAGGTTTGATAGTGATATTTCTGACTCTTTTCTTTTTTTACATCTCACAGTCCAGGAATAGCTGCAGTGATGTAACATTGCTATTTAGAATTTTTTCAAAGCTTGTTTTGAGTTTGGTGTCTGTGGGACTGAAAATTTTGCTTTGGAAATGAGTGCACCTAAGGTAAAAGGCTGTGTGCATGCATTTTCAGGCTCTGTCAGTCTATCTGAATTTGGCCTGCCATACTTCCCGATCCTCTTATCTCCAGTCTGAACGTCGGAAGTTTTGAACAGTACTAACTTGTGCTCAGCAGCTGAGGGATGGGACAAATCTACTGTTCACATTCTTTGCTGTGTGGGTGAATAAAGCAATAACCTGCTTCCCAGTGTTTGGTCCTAGTAGAGGTAACTCCTGAGCTTAAGATCTTTTGGTACTTGCCCCAGGGAATGAATAATTCTTTTGTGATGTGCTGCAACAGCACATTTTTGCATTCTGGGGATGTGCCATCACTGTGCTGCAGCAAAACCTGACCACATTGCCCCGCAGTAGAGTGACAAAAAACTGTGACCTCAAGGGAAAAACTCCCTGGAAGCATGAGGAGTGATGTAGCTGGCATAGTTCACAGTGGCTAGGAGAGTCAGCTTCTGATTTCATGAGTGACAACAGGACAATAACCTCAGTTTTGCAGGAACTATTTTTTTTTTGTTGAAAGTAGTTTCATACTGGAACAGTGCAGGTAACTTACCAGCCCACAGAGACAGGTAATGCTGAGCCCTGTTTAAACAAAATACACCATTCTTGCAACACATCTTGTATTTCTAGTTTCAAGCCTTGCATGTGGGTCAACTATAGTTAATGTTTTAATAATCTAGCAATATTTCAAAACCACTCTGCTTTTTGTCTACCAGCATTTTCCATCTCTTGGCAATGACGGTCTTGATCTCCCATGGTAAAGTTTGATATCTCTCAAAAGTCGAGGTAAAATCTTCTGTACTCTGAAATGTTAGATCAGCCTCATTTTTTTTCCAGCTGTCAAGCTTAATGCATTTTTAAAGCATCCTCCTACTTTAAGGTACAGCTGAAGTTGTGAAAAGTGAATATGTAACGGTGCATATATATTTACTGTACATGTATCTGTTCGTGAGGGACTTGAACTGAAAACTAAATTCTGCCACCCCCTAAATTTGGTGGAAATTCAGCCCTGATTACAGATTTGGATCTAGCTGTGAGGTTTGTATCTTTGTGGATCTTTATAACGAGTTAAATGAAAACTCTGGTTTTAAGCAATACTAAATCTTGGCCCAAAACATATGAGTTGGCTCGCAGTGCATTCCCACCGTAGGTTTCTATGTCTGTATCCTATCACGTTCTTTCCTGTGACTTCCACCTCGTGTGTGCTGTGATGCCTAATATTTAAACAAGTTCATTAGATACGTCCGTGTTTTAAAAATATAAACTGCATTTTTCAGGCTATGGACCAACATGTTAAAAACCATCTGTGATATCAATTGCTCAACTTATGCTCTTAGAAGAGCCTGCTTTACTTAAGGCGAGTGCTCTGCACTTAGAGAAAATTAAGATGGTCATTAAGTACCTCAATCCACTTTTGAATATTTCAGCTGAGTCTCTACAATTACGGCTTTTATTGTACCTAACCCTGTGGGCTCTTTTGAAAATGTGGCAGGGTTAAGTGCTTCTATCATTCATCGCAGTTATTTGTGAGCCCAAATGTGGAGTTAGGTAACTCATTTCAAACCAATAACCTTGAAAACAGGTGATGAAAGTGGTGAGTAAAAACTAAATGAAATTCCACAGCCTGAGGCTTAGGCAAAATGTCCCTTTGGCCGTTCAGGTTAATGTGATTACCAGGGGAGGCTTCTTTTTCCTGAAGCATTTATTCCAGATACGTTTCTTTAGCCCTCAGCTCTGCTTGGCTGACTGTTTGCGGCCTATCCTTGCTCTTCTGTACATAAATAAGTTGAACTGTTAGATATCGAATTAAGAATTCTCTTCTCCTATCAGAATGGTCTCTAAAGAGGGTAAAAATACTCCTGAGAATTAAAAAATATATATTTCTAGGTTGGATTTTGTAAGCCACGCTGGTATGACCATGCTGGGGGTTACCTAAAATTGTAGCCCTGTAAAATGCAGCAAAACCGACATAAAACTGCAGGGGGAAATCCATGCTGCACAAAAATTCTGTATTTACAGAGTGACCTTCTGCACTGCAGGAACACTTTAAAGAGGAACATTGAGGGCAGTAAAACTTAGTTGTAGAACTCTTCTGAATTTTAGTCCTTTTAAAACACATTTGATGATCGGTACCTTATGCCACGTGGGCACAACAAGAGACTCCCCAAAACGCCAACACCAAATGCTGCCAACTTGAGGTAAAAAAATCTCTAACACTCTCATTTCTTCCTCAGTGTGTGCTTCTTCTGCCCTCGGCTGCTACAAGTGATGGACATCTTGATTTAACCATTCAAGTAGGCAGGCTTTCTGCAGGTTACTGGAGGATTCTACTCTGTTATTTAGTTCAGAGAGAAAAAAATAGAAACCTCCCAACCCCGCCCTCAGCCTGGGCTGTGAGCTTTTTAGACTAATGCTTGGATGTACCCCTTGGTTAATGTAACCCTACCTTCAGGTCTTCAGTTGTGTCTTTTTTTTCTGCCCAGAATTTGAGGACTTCAGACTTTTTCAAGGATTCCAAGTGGTTTTGTAGTCTTGTTGGAGCAAAAGCAATTGCAGCAGCAAAAAGAGCTATAATAGTTCCAACAAGACTGCAGACCATGTGGAAACCCAGTCTGTGTCCCCTGCGGGTGTGTAGACCCATTGTATAGGACCAGCGCTGTTGCTTGCAGTTGTGCCTGGGTGCATCTCTGTGCATCCTGGAAGTGTTGAACTTATAATGCGTGCCCCAAGTTGTGTACGTACATATACTTCTGCATGGGGAAGCTTTACCCTCTGCCCAAGCTTCTGAGTACGTGGCTGTGAACAGCCACAATCACTTATTATAAATTTGTTTTCTCATATTGCAACTGCTACAGCAAAAATGATTAATTCACTGCTGGTCAGGAACCAAGACTGACCATGAAGACCTGTAGACTTAATTCTTATTTGTACACATACCCTTTCCTATCCACTTGATGTGTCATCAACAACGGATAAGGCCCTTTACCCTTGCAAGAACGCTACAATGGATTTTGTTGACATACATAAGAATCAGGAGCTGAGTGTCTCAGAGTGCTGAATGATTTATGAACATACATTTAGTTAAAGGAGGGATGACCACAGCATTCGCTGTTTCTCTAATGCATGTTTTTTTGCATTTGGAGAGTAAAATGTTGAATGAAGCAGCATGTCTGAGAGCACACCTACATAAACTGGGGCTGACAGCCTCACCTTCTCTGCCCACTCTGACAGCTATGTAAATTCCCCACTGCTCCACGTCCAGCCAACGTGGAGCACGGGTAGTGAAAAGTTTGAGTCTGCAACAGCCTGTGTACGTATGCCCTTCTACATTTCCCAGTTAACATTGTGGCTTGGGTCTCTCCTGCAAAGCTGCTGTCAGCCACTCATAGGGACCCATTCTTCCAGTAAAGATTTTTAGATGCTCAGAATATGTCTTTTGTTGTTAACTGTGGCTTCTTGCAATTCTGAAAAGTTCCAGTATCTTCATGCAAGACTGTATTGACCATTACAGTTTGCATAAGACATGTTGAATCACACTGTACAAACTGTCTTTAGTCGTGCACGCACTTTGCTGTTCACTGAGCTTTGCTCAGCCATCTACTTCCACCAGTTTCTTCCCCAGAACTCCTCAGGTTATCGCTTTGGTCAAGCAAGACTCCAGGCTCACTTCTGTTCTTCCAGCTTTTCCGAAAAATACCTCTTTTCATGTTTGATTAGTTTGTGGTCAGTGTTCTCTGATTCGTTGTTAGTATCTTGCCACGTGAGAGACCAGCATTTTTTGGCTCAGTTTGGTCCGTTGCTGATAGAATACAAAAATTAACATGATGATATGAAACACCTCTGTGCTGGGACTGGGAGCGTCCCCACACTTCAAGTTAGTACGGTCGGTTTGTATTTCTGTAGAAATCTCAGTTGAGATATTCCATGAGCCTCACTTGTTTTGGTTTTAACTTGCTACATTTATTTCTAATGTTTTGGTGTGGATCACCTTAAAAATTCCCTTTTCATACTGGGTTCCCATGGGAATATATCAGCATCCATAATAAAATACAAAGGCATCGTTTACTCACTTTTCTTCATAAAGTAGTTGGGAATGTCAAATTCTGATGGTGTAGTTGATGGCTGAGTTACCAAGATAGCAAAGTTTCTTCAGAGCAAAGGTCTGCTGCTTTACTTGGCTGATAAACTCTCCCATTTTTATGACTGTGTGGTCATAGCTGAAATTAAAAAACTAAAGGAAAAATTTCCTCCTTCGCTTAGCGAGACCTTGTGGCCGAGTTAATCGGCTGCTGGAGTTGCTCCCACAGCCCCGCTGCGTGGCACGCAGAAGCTGCATGTGCTTGTTGTTGCCTTTCAGGCCAGTGACTGTCGAGGCACATAATATTATTGCCGATAAAGCTCTTAAATTTTATGCCAGTATCATACTAGCTAATTGTGCAAAGATGGTCTGAACTGTGTAGGTAACTTTCGGCTTACCAAGAGAAACGTCAAACTGAACATAAATGAAAAACCCCTTGTATTAGCTGATGAAGTTGCCCAAGGTACCCAGAAGCAAATGGGAATCTGAAAGTGTTACTGTACTAGGGAGAAGAGAAACCATAGGACTCAACTCATGCTCAGCTATGCTTTACCAAAGCAGCTATTTCTGTTTCTACTTTAGGGTGTGCTAGAAAAGCAGATTCTGGATAGAGATCTCAATTTTCTGAAGATTTTTTGTCCAGTAAAAATGTGTATCCTTTGAAATTCAGATTTTTTGATACAAATATATTTTTTTAAAAAAATATGCAACATACTTTTTCTTAAATCAGCTTTGTTCCCTTCCAAATGTGAAGAGGGGAAATCATGTGGTTTTGATGAAGAGACGTGAACAGGGCATTTGGCTGAGATTGAATATGGTGTGGAAGTCTATTTCAGTAAGAGCATAAGAAAACATGTATTACACTCAGCTCCTAGGCAGGAAAGAACATCTTTGCAGAGAACCCCCTTTCTTTTCAGCCTGTAGTCTACTGTTTCAGGTGGTAATAATGACTCTTTAATATTTCTGTCTGGGAAGTGGAGACATTAATATTCTCCCAGAGAACTCACAGCAGTGACTGTAAATTACATGGTACTCTGGAAACACAGCAGGAGGTGTTTCCTTCCTTGGATGGTTTAATACAGGGCCTTCATCCCATAGTGTCTTACCCATATTTAACTTGCATTTTGAGTAACGTCATTGTATCAAATAACAGTGTTGTGAAAGCTGTAGCACATCTCCTCCTGGATAGAGGGCTGGCAGGAGCACCTGTCTGTGCAGGTGAGCTGTCCCTTATGGTCTGTGGCTTATCCTGCGTGATGGCAATGAGACATAAGGTCTGGGCTGAAATTTTCAAAGTCTTCCGAGGGTTTTACCTACTGTTTTTAACAGCATTTATGAGGATTAACTTCTTCTTAGCCTTTAAAAGATCTACTCTATTGTCTTTACTCAGTGCCATGTCACAAGTTTTGAGAAGTTTCTTTTGCTTTATCTGGAGCCATTGTTTTGGGTGTGAGATGTTATCACTGGCAACATGGATTTTTTTCTAAATAATCATAGTATCAGATTAAAAGTTCTGTGGCCATTAAAGAAGGCCCCTGCTCAAATATCCTGAGTTCACTCTAAGAGGAGAAAAGTATGTTCAGCTGGGATGTCTGTTTTACTGGGGACCCTTCTAGGCATTGTTTCACCTGACAGTGGTGAATAGCGATGGCTGTTACTTAATCAGGACAAATTAAGACACATTTGCATAATGAGGATACATTCAGCTGGAGCCAAGTCATTAAGTGATGCTTAAATTCCTATTAAAGTCTAAACTTTTGGAAGTTTCCAAATAGGTGTTAAATGAAGACGCAAGACAAAACCTGTAATTTTTAATTGTTGATTTGTTTAAAATTTTTGCTCTATTTTACATCTCTTAGCAACTATTTAGACCAAATACTTCTTTTTTACAGCTGTTAAAATGGAACAGTTGACTGTTCATCAAGGTGCCTCAATTCAGAGGATTTTAGTGTATTGTTACTGGCAGGTAAAACTACAACTCTTTCATGTACTTTTTTAAAGTTGAGGGTTTTCCTCTGTGGGCAGTTTTTGTGCACATTCTTGCAAAAGTTGTGACACAGCAGTGTTGCCTGATGTCATTCAGCTGGTTACCGCAGGCATGGGCTACAGCAGCGGGTGGAGGAGGCCATGTTCTCAGATGCTGCCTTGTGGATTGTGCATGTGGGCCCAGAAAACAGAATCCAGCCTTTTGCTAGCATGGGGCTCATCTCTGAGGTGGGCGGGGAGGGACCTCAATGCATGTGGGAATAGAGGCATCAGAGTGCTGGGTTTGGGGGGGAAAAACCTCAGAGAAATGGAGGAGTTAGTGGAGCACTCCGTATTTTCTTGAGAAGCTGCTACAGGGGTGGGACCTTCTCCACTGTTCTATATTTCCAGGACCTCAGAAGTATGCCATCCTCAGGATGTCTGAACGATGAAGTTGCTCAGCTATTGTTACTAGTTTGATTCCCACCTGAATGCTGTCTGTGAAACACTACATCTTCCTGACAAGAAATCAGCTGCTGCCTGAAGCCTTTGACATTGAGATAAAGAGAAAACCCAGAAATTGTGTGTGTACTTGCACAGGCAAGAGAAGGACTGATAGGTAATCACAGTCTGTATGGTAAAATGAGTTCACAGAAAAGTTACTGTAAAGAGCCTGACTTTGAACAGACCTGTGATGTCTCTCAAGTCGGAAGTATAGGTGGTATAGTTTTGGCCACAAATATTTCCTGGCTGATATTTAGGATGAGGTGCGCTGGTTAATCATGAATGAGAACCAGAAAACATTGTTTAGAAGATCATATGTGTACTTAGAGGAAAAGAGCCAGACTGTCTGTCACCTTAAATCAACAGCTTTATTTTGAAGTCACACAAGTACAGCTGTGCGCCACCCTGAAACATCAGTCTCCTTTGGCTAACTTTACTGAATTAGGTAGCCTTTGTTTTGCCCTCGGAAGGTATTTGGTTTGGTTTTACAAAGAAAAAGTTGGTAGTTTTGATAGGTGGATACACTTGTCACATCCCTACTTGTATGCCAGTGAGGGCTTGTAAACGCTTACCCTTCTTGTCTTTTACAAGATCCTGAGACAACGGAAAAAAGGCTTCTACTGAGCATCTTCATGGCGCTTGGATCTGAGGTCAATAGTGTTCCTATTTTTATTTACTGTGACATAATGCTATAAAGCCATCCCACCTTCAAGTGTAAAAAAAAAAAAAGGAGCCTGAGACCTGTGCTTTGCCACTTGTCTCCTTGACAGGGCAGGGCTGGGTTTCCCCATGGTCTGGGAGGATGCACGCAGGGAGATTTTTCCCAGCCTTGCTGCAGTGTGGTGTCTCAGCTGGCAGAGCAACATGTTGCCACAGGGCAGCAAGCCAGGTCTGAGGATTCCCTTTGTACACCTTCCTTCTCAGCCTGTGCATCCATCCATGCAGGCAGAGGAACCGTGGCCGAGTGCTACACAGTGGGTGGATGCGGGGGCTCTCTGGGAGCCCGTGGAGGAAGGTGAGCAGGAGCCCAGGCATGGCTCTGAGTGTGTGCCAAAAAGCGAAACTTCTCAGAGTGCCAGGATTTAGACCTGTGGCTAATAAATGAATGAGGCCAATAAAAAATTACTTCCAGCTAGGCTGTGATGGGCAGTGGCTGGCTTCCTGCATTACTTTGGTTTTCCACCTTGTGGTCTGTCTGTCGTGCTGCGTGCTGCTGATATCAAGGACCATGAGCAGAGCGCAGGTCAGTCTCTCAACTAGTTGTCTTTTAAATGCAGCATGGAGAGAGGTTTTTATATGTCTAGGTACCTTAACTGCTTCCTGGGCAGGGTCCCTAAAATCCAAGATTTACCTTGCTTAACGCAAGTGGAATGTAGCTTAAAATGGAGACGCCTCTTTCTCCTCAACTGGAACCTCTTTAAAATCTCAGCACACCCACACGTCGAAGGTCAGGCTCATTTAATGCATACCCAAGATCTCCCTGGGTGGTACAACACATTGCTGCCTCTGCACAGCTTTCCTTTTAATCAGCTGTGCTGGGCCTTTTGGCAGTGAGGCTATTGCGGTCGCTCAGAAGCACTTTACACTATTTCTGTAAGAGAAAGAGTGAATTTTAAAAAAGGATGTAATGTCTGTCTTTCTAAACAAACATGGGGTTTTGGGTCTTAATGTGAATCTGTAGATCTTGGTGAAGTATACGTTGATATGATAGAGGTATTAAAAGAGAGATTTCCCTTTATGAAATACAGCTTGTCTTCTAATTCTTCCTATTATGGCAAGCCTCAATTCCTGTTCAAATTCCCATTTCGATTACCCAGGCTACTTACCAAAAATGGCATAATGCTGAAATACAGTAAATTGTTTTATAGCTGTCATAATGGAGGGCACTACTAGTACTGTAATAATACCATGTTTCCTAGCTATCAGAGTCAATACCTTCAGGGCTGAATTATAACCTCTCTTGACAATACCTTCCAGAAGTGGATGAAGCATCAAGAAATGCCTTCATCTGGGGGAATTTCTTGCCAGTCCTCTTTGCTGGAGGAGGACAATCTTAGCACCCGCTGTTTTGATTTTCTTTTATGGCTCGCTTCTCCATAGTGCCATCTCTCTGTTGCTGTCTGTTTTGGCACTATTAGCTGAGATAAATATATTATGTGAGACAGAAAAGGAAAACGTAGCTCCTAGGGAACTTTGAAAATGCATTGAGTCTTTAAAGCAAGTAGATCATGGAGAAGAGTTAAGGAAGATCGAAATGAGCAGAATGGAAAAAGGTGGTTAATTAAAGGGTTTTATGTTATACCCAGGGTCCACTAGATTTTGACTACATCAGTTTGTCTCCCTTGGTCCTTCACGAGTCAGAATGAAGCTCAGCCAACGACTTAAAGACTTAAGATGAGACTACTAAAATGAAGCCTAAATGATAAAGGTCATGAAAAGAGGGATTTCTGTCCTTCACAATATCAGGATCTCCTCCTTCTCTGTCCAGATCTGCTTCAGGTTACACCGCTCACAAATCCGCGTCTCATTCTCAAGGTGTCTAATTACTAGGAATCAGTCATGTACTTTCCCATAGTCTGAAAATTTCTTGAAACCTGAGGCCTGTGCTAGGTCTTCCAAGGTCTTTGATTTAACTTTTCACAAGAAACTCATTGTATTGGCAGTCTTTGAGTCATATCTGTACTTACACTGATTGAATATTTAAATATCTTATTGCTGGACAAAAAAAGTGTTTTCATTTCAGTGCCAGATTTCAGTTCAATTGCAATGATTATACTTCTCATGGTGGCAAAGGAGAAACTAGCATCCCTCATCATCTTCCTCAGATAAAGAGTGGGTTGTCGGACTAAAGTACTCATGAGGGACACCCATGGTAAAATTCCTGTTCTGCTGTTCTCTCGTGTCTTGGATGAGTTCTCTGAAAATCAGCAAATAACTGCTGCTCTAGAAGTCAAGAAATCTCGCATGAGAAACCTTGACGATGATTTTGTTAGAATTGACGTTTTCTTCTGAAATAGTTTTTGATGACCAATTTGGTATATTCAAATAACAGAGCTTGTTCTGGAAAACTTTTTGGTAATCTCTCAGATGAATGGCTTGTGTAAAAAGTCCCAGCCATAACTGGAAGGCAAGTTATAGTTCCAGGGGATGAGAGATGCGAGGATGGATCGCAGTGTTTTTGGAACAAGTTAGAGGCAGATGCCCAGTACTTATTCCAAAGCAGACCTTTCCAATCCCAGCATTTTCTCACCTCTGAAGAAAAATAACAATTGCTGTCCTTCTCAAACTCTTGTTCCACCACAGCAGCATATCTCTAAGTAATGCAAACTTACTGAAGGTCTGAATGTATCTTCAGACGATATCATGCAGCACTGCCCCATAGAATAGCTGTGATTCAGTGGTGGCTGGTTTCTAATTGAAGTCTCAGATCTTTCAAAGATCTTGGCATCATTGAAGATGAAGGTTACAAATCATTTTGAGAGAAGCAGATTTAAAGCAGAGAAACTTTCTTTGAGGAGACAAATTTAGAAACATAAAATTGATAAACAGCAATAAATGTATCTGAAATGTCTGAGCATATCCCATTCAATTTCTTCTTCTTGTATGAAGTATAATCAAGAGCATTTCTTGTTTTTCCAGAATGCTGTAGCTTGGTTAGAAAGCACCGCCAAGTCAATTCTTAGCCTGATAATAACATAACAGCCTTAAGTCCCAACGCTGACCACTGAAGTGCTGCTTCAAACATCTCTTTTGAACGGTGCTGGCTGTAATGACAATAACAATCACACTTGGAGGTCCACATGAGGAAAATATGTCTATGTAATAGGTCAAATTGCAGTTCTGTTTCTCGCATCTCTTGTAAATACACATTAGATCACTAGTCACTGGGTAGATTTATTATTATGATCTGTTAGTAAGAGCCTCCAGATTATTCATACAAATGGTGCTTGTCAAGGCCAGGCTTGTAGGGCTAGGTCTCTGGTTGACCAAATGATACTGTGTTAATGGAAACAGTTGCCTTTAAAGAAATCTCTCAGCCTTTTAGTGACGAAAGTAACAGGCTTCAAAGATTAGGCAACTGTCACAATGTGCAAGACTGCACTGCTTAATATTAGTGTTCCACAGCTGGAGAAAATGACTGTGATGGTCTGCTGAAAGAAAAAAACCCCAGACCTCTACCACCTCTTCTGATCAATAGTCATTTTTATAAAATCTCAGACAGGCAGAAAAGTTGTTTGGCTCTAAAAGCTGAAAGAAAATAAACAGGTGGTGAAACGAGGTGGCTTACGTTTTCTGGAATTCTGTGGAAACACTTGTGTCTTAAACATAAATTTTTAAGCATCATTTGTCAAGTCTCCTTGGGCAGCACCCCATTACTGACTCAATAAATGTATTACCAGTGCTGTTATGCCTCTCCAGAGCAAAGGCACCTTCGCACACTTCACAGGTCTGTTTTGAGTGGTGGTTGTGCGACAGTAACCACAGCTGCAGCCATCACAGGCTTCCCACAACTCTTACTAACAGCATGCGATTCAAAAGGCGTTGGTCTTTTTTCATACACCACTGTACTTCCAGGAGCAGATGTGCAACCCTTGTCTAAAAGGTTGAGCTCAGCCAGGTTACACGTGAGACTAGGTGTTGCTGGTGCTGGCGTAGGCAAACAGTCCCCGTACCTTCTCATATCCATCCTCTTAACCTCTCACACCGGGCGCTGCCTGGCTTCTGACCAGCTAGCTTTCTTGCTGACTCTGTTTCCTTAACTTATACTCTCATTTTTGGCAGATTCCAGGCACTTTCCTAAAATGCCCTTCTTAATACAGTATATCACTGCTTTCCTTCGTGTCAATCCACACTGTCAGCTCTAATGTGCCACATGTCAGAGCCCTCTTACCTCTCTGTTTGTTGCAGTGGAAGCTGAGCAGTGTGTGTGTCCCACAGGCTGTAACATTCCTGCTCTTACAGGGCAGAACTTTTATTTGGCATAGCACACCTTACGTTAAGGAGCCATTTCCAGTGATAGCCTATATAGAGAATCTTACAAAGAATTTGAAAGAGCATTTGACAGGGTGAAGTGAAAACATTTCATGCTCTTTTGTGCAACATGTCGGACTATACCTTTCTATAACAAAAAAGAGAAGAGGTAATTTTAAAAAGTTTTCCTTCATGTATTTGTATTGAGAAGCTGTCAAAAAATTTACCTCTTAAAAAAAATTCATTTGAATTTGAGAAACTATTTTAAATCCCATTTTCCCTTGCTTTTTTCCTGCTCAATCCTCCTTGTACATACATATATATATGAAAATTAGAAATGGAAAAATAAGCCTGAACCTTTTTTTCTATTTGAAGGAACAATGCCCGTTTGAAAGGATCTCTATTGAAATAGGAACTAGTAAAAAGGAGTATTTCACTTTATTAATTCAAGCTCTGCTTGTGAGAACATGAATGGAAATATTTTCACTCTCAAAATTTCTGCAAAAGCTTGTTTTTACTAATTCTAAAGAGCAGGGTAGAACTAATTTGGCAATATTTCTGGAAAATTGAACAGTTGAAGGGGTGAAAATGGATTTATGTTATCTTTGGATTTTTACTGTTACTGTGCTTAGAGATTAATATATAAAATTCAGTTACCTTGAAAAGGCCTCACAGTCATTATCAATTGCTCAACTATTGTAATATTAACTATTTATTTTGGCAAAAGTTATTTATTATTGAGTATTTTGTCTAAATAGTACCTGATCTTATTGGAAAACAAAGCAAAACAGAGATCCAAAAGTTAAAGCCTGGGTTTCTTAGGAACTGAAATATCAATTCCACAGTGAATTCCATTATTTCTAGTGCATTTGTTTGAACTTCAAAAGAAAAGCCAAATATCGTGTATTTCTTGGAGAAACAAAAATTACTTGGCTTTCAAATAAAGGGTATGAAAGTATTTAGATACGACAGTGCCGAGCACATCCATTTTTTACAGTGTTTTTATTCATTCTGCCTGCATTTACTTTTAAGTTATAGCAAGGTACCACTAACATGAGATGTATGGTTATGGAATTTAGGCTTTTTAAAATAAAAGCTGTGTACCCACTTCCCCAGTGCACTTTTTTCAGGACGAGGATCTATAGAAAAAGCCTGGTTTGGGACTAGATCTCACAGGCATCAGGGGCGGAAAAAGTGTCTTCCACAGACTAATGACATCTGGGAAAAATCTGTGGCTTGTAGCAGAGTGGCGAGCAGATAGCCACAGGCCCTGGAGATCAGGAAGGAATTTATGACCTACACATGGACTCATAATATGGTATTTAAAATGACACGTTCATCCTGAAGTAAGAGAGAGACATTTCAGTAGTGTGCTAAAGAAATACTCCCACTTTTCCTGCTGTGAAGTACCTGTAAATCAGCACTTTCTTATTTCTATGTGTCTTTTGAAATTTCTCTGTTCAGAACATCCTGTGGTTGGAAAATCACAGGCGTGCCTGCAACCCTCCGGAGGAGGCAGGGTGATTCAAAGGCCCTTCTTAGACTGTGATGGGAAATGGAGAACCAGACTTCAGGTGTAAACTGGAGAGGACTTTGCTGCCAGCAAGACATCCTTTGAGGCAGTTGCAGCTCAAAAGATTGTTGAAATGAGCAGAGCCAGAGTTTGACTAGAAGCCAAGAAAAAGAGTAGCTCAGGTCAGTTAATCTACCACATTGCATGTGGGGGATCTATGATACGACGCTATCTCTGCCTGCTCTGAAACAGCGTAATTGAAGGGATAAAGTCTTCAAACATATCCTTACCTGAACGGTAGCTGTTAGGGCTTGCTAGACGCCACTGATGTAGGACTCGGGAAACTACCCCAGAAAAACCATGGAACTGGTGGGAGAAATAATCGTGTAGCAGCTTGTAGAGCTCCCTGGAGGAGTCTTTGGGGAGGGATAGGAAAAGTATGGAAAGGGAAACCAAGCTGTTCAAAGGTATGAAACAACTTCTGTGCAAGCAGCAGCTGAATAGAGTTGGACTCTTCATCCTGTCAATGATGGAGTGCCATGACAGAGACTGATAAAATCATGAGTCTGAGCTGCTTGGTGACTTCCAATTTTGTTACTATTCTTAATCCACATTTAGACACCCCAAAACCTGAGCAAACCTCCTGTGCTTTACACACAGCTTTCTTGACATGTCTCAGACAGCTGAGGATACTTATTTTGCAGACACTTATAAAATCTTGTTAGGAGGGGATGCAGGAAGCAGAAATATTCACAACTAAGTGGATGATGGAGCTTGGTATAACAAGCACTCAAAGGGGTGAACTGAAATCATGGGCAACACACCATCACCTCTCCATTCTGAAGAGAATTTCAGTGCCAAAGTGGTGGTATTTCAGTACTCCACTGATATGACAAAAACAAGCAGAGAGAATTGTAACTATTGGAAGAGGAAATATGTGGGTTAAAAAAAAATACATCTCTTGCTTTCTTGGAAATAATCTCCTCTGTCTTTTCCCCCCTTTCATCACACATGCACACTCACACCTACCCACAGTCTCCTCTCTCCAAATTCTAAAAGACAAAGCCCTCAATGGGTGATGAAGAAATTGAGAAGTCTTAGCCCAGCTGCACAAGAGGATATTAGCTGATGTCAAAATTCTTGTTTGGCATCCCAGCAAGGGTACAGGGTTGATGTATTTCTGGAAGATACCTCTGTGTTTTTCCTTTAACCTCCTCTGACTTCTGAGAACTCTTGTGTAATTGCTCATTTCACAAATCTCTAGCTGTACCAGAAAAATTTATTGCCCTGAGGTCAAGATTCAGTTGTGCTGTGTCATTGTTGATGCCTGTTCTCGTTTCTGGTTCTGGCAGGCTGGCTACCTGGCTTCGATGAAGGTGATTTGTGTGAACTCCAGTCCAGATCTGAAGACATAAGCAGAAAATTCACAATGGTGGAACTGGATCGTTTGAATGCAAATCTGAACATCCTAAATACATGCCTGAAGCTTCTTCCACAGATTTTGGAAATGTGATAGAAATTTCCGCTGAAAATTTCAGCTGATTCATAATGATTACTGGTGTGGCTAACCAGGTTTGGAGTGGGTCTGCTGACTGGATTTGTTGATCCCTTGAGCAATAAGCCTTACAGTAGAAACAAGCAGAAAGCAGAAGGATTCAAATGGAATTTCCACCTAGAAAATTTCATTTGAACATAACCTAGGGAGACATGCACAGCTATGGAGAGCCTGATCTTACAAACAGCCTACTTCCATTGTATCTGATGGCACCCAGCACTTTGTGTGATCAGGTAGTCATGGAGTTCCTCATGTCAGTAAGAAACAGCACCAGCCAAAATTTTCTTCTAGAAGCAATCATGTAGCTCAGAGGCCAAACTTAATCCCTTAATAACTGATGATCCAAATGAAGTTACTCTTTCAATACTACTGTTACTGGTCCCGTGTTGGTGAAACAAGCATTTTCTCTGAAAAAAATGACTCAACTCCTTCCAGACAAAAAATCTGAGCTTTAAAGTTGAGCTCTGCCTACTCCAAACATGCTAGGGTTGTCATACTGTTTCAAAGGACCCAGGGAGAAGGTAGAAAGAACTCCTAAATAATTTTGCAGTGAGGAAACTGTCCTCTTATCATAAGGTTTTCCTTAGCACTCTAGAACAAGCTCCATACGACAAATAGTTGACTTCTAGTTTGAGAGTTAGAGGCAGGTTCATATTTATTTTATTAAACTTATTTTAAATATAAAGGAATTTATATTTCCAGTGTGGAGGTAGTTGGAGAAGGTGTGTTGCTTGTTAGACACATTCATCCTAAGTTCCACCCTTGGGGCATGTTAATCACATCTGGATTGAATTTACATGGACTTTTCTCTTTTGGGAGTACTGGACCACATCACACTTGAAATGGCAACAGCTGGAATTATATTTGATTTTCATCAAGTATATTTGAATAATCTTTCTCACCTTGGCAACAGTATTGATGTTCCTTGTCAATCCTTCCAATACCAGTTTCTCCTATTGTGGTTTCATGTTTCTTTTAATTGCAAATTTGGCTAGGCCAAATTCTTACTAGCTTTCATTTGGGGAAAAACTGCCACAGAAATGTGTTTGAGAACTTGTATAACGGAAGGCTTAGGAAAAATGTAAGCCGAAAGATTTACTCTGCTTTAAGAGCTATAGAAAACTACATCTCTCTGTTGTCCCATTCCTCTGCTGTCACTGGTTTCCCCAGATTGCTAGTGTGGAGCTTTTTTTTGCATGTTTGCTGTTTAAACTTCACCACCCTTCCCTGAACTCCTTCATAGGCTGAGTATCAGGCTGAAACTTCACCCATTCATTACCCTTCACTACTACACTGCTGCTGACGTTACTGACCTTGTGTCTCACTAAATTCCCTGCATTGGGCAACACTTCCATCCTTTTCTTGGGTGCTGTATTTATAGATCTTTCCTGGGCACTACAGTCCTATTGAAGGGCTGTGTGAGAAGCTGCTGAAGACTGTCTTGTCATGACGTCGTGTTCCTCAAGTCCTCTATTTTTTTCCTTGATGGCTACAATTAGGGTACACGACAACTCCTTTTTTTCATGTGTGCAGCAAGGACTTGTGGGATAGGTGGCATCCATTGGGATAGGAAGGCCCTCTTTGGGTGCTCTGTTCATGGTGCCCTGAGCTCCTGAGCACCATCACATGGGCATTTCTCAGGAGGGGTCTGAAAGAGAAGCCAAGACGTGGCCACTGTGGATTAGTCACCAGCCATGCATTCATATGCGGTCTATATGGAAAGAGTATTGATGCTGGAGTACTTTTGTTCTGTGGGTGTATATTCATGCAAACACACTCAGTCACTCGGGGACTGCATAGTGCTGTGGTTAGTGTAGGATTGTACGTATTATTTGGGCTGTGGCTTTTCCAGTTGTACAGCTTATAAGGTATATGGATTTTCCTAGAATGTAACTCGGTAGAAGTAATCAAGAACTATTTTAGATGGATTTGGAAGATACGTTGAAACTGTTTTTATCTGTTCAAAAATACAAATGCTTATTTAGAAGTTCTAATTTTTAGAGTTCGAAGGTAACCATAATATCCCAGAAAAAATTAAATAACGTTATGACACTAAATGGAAGCCTCAGGACTTTCCAGGGCTTCCATTAAGTCCTTTTCTGTTCCCTGGAAAAAATGAAAATTCCCCATATCCATTGTCATAGAGCTCTTGTTTCAGTGTTGGTAGGATGGGAGAAGAGGAAACTATGAAAAAGCCCCAATTCTTGGACAAGAGGGTAGGCAGCTCATTTAGAGTAAGGAGAGAAGCTTTACCTTCTCTTTACCTAGGTTGATTTATAAACTGATGCTATTTGGAGTTACCTGTAGGACTGGGATGCGTCATCCTATAAATTGCAGAGAGTTGGATGACTCAACGGAGGACAGGGAAGACGCAGGAGAGATTTGCTTATTAAAAAACCCTACGATGTATTGTGTTGTGATTCCAACTAATCTGATGGACATCACCTTCACACGGTAAAGAGAGTCATGTAATATACAACTAAAAAATTCCTACAAATCTGCAAGGGACTGTTACTGGCCATTTTCCTCTCTGATTTAAAAACATTTGCCCAAGAAATAGAAGTAAAACTCTTTAAGTGAAGCTCTTTTATCTGTGGCAAAATATTTTCAGAAAATATGTTTGGGGCAAATGCTATTCTAAATCTCCCTTGGTTATTTTCTTTCTTGTTTTGTGAGATGACTTTGTTATCCTCGTGGGTTTCTTATCAGTATAATGGTTGTGGCTGGTGTGAGGGAAGGGTCTTATGGTTAATATTTTATTCTGGCAAAGCTCAGATCAATATGCTGTGCTCTCTCCTTCTTAAATTTAATTTTATATAGGCTGCATCTTTTCCAGGATTGGCAATTTCCTTCACAACCTTTCCGTCTGTAGGTTTTTGAAACTGATGTGAATTTGTCTCTCACAACTTTTGACTTATATTGACTTTGAACAAGAGCTCCAGGAGAGGGGCAAGATGAGGTGTCGAACCTTTATTTGCTGTGCAGCCTTTTTGGCCTGTGAGTCTCGGCTCTCGTAAGCTATGTGGACTCAGGCTTGACCCCAGCTTGTCAGGACAGCTGTAACCTTCTGCAGCACCTCATCACCTCAAAGAATACTCAGGAGGAGACACAAGTAGGGAAGGAGAGTAAGGAATTTTTGAAAGGCACAAACATGTGACCTAGTTTTCAGTGCCGTAGTGTGTGTCTGACTGCTATTTCTGAGTTTGTAATGCTTTTTTCCATGAAATAACGGTCCACATTGTTACAGAAAATTCCTTTTCCTGATGCCTGCTTGTACATCTACCTGGTGGAAAACTTTCTATTGCAGTGTTCAGATGACAGGTTGAAATGTTTCACAGAAACATGCATTGGCTCCATTGACATTTTAATTTCAGATATATTATATTCCATTCATTTATGTAAAAGTCAAAAAGATAACGATTTTATCCAAACAGTCCTTTTAGGCTTTCTGAAAAGCATTCAAAAGAAATATTTAGAGGATTTTGTTTCATGAAATATTTGGAAGTTTTGACTTTGAAATGTTGTTTTAAAAGTTGGGGGTTTTTTAATCTTGAATCAAATCTAGGTGTTGGTATCTTGAAATTTATTGCATGATGGAAAATTAATCTTTTAATTAGCTCTATTTGTAATGAGGAAATTTCCCATCTCTTTTTCCTAAGAATAATAGTGCTCCCTTCAGCTAAGTGACTAAATTCCACTCTGGAGCTTTCAGGCTGTAAGAAGCATTAATTGAATGTGCTATTCTTCTTTGCTTCTTGACCTACAATTACACGCAGTCAAACAGCAGCATTGTTTTGCTATGGAGTTGAATGCATTTTAATTCCAGATTAAATGAGTCCTTCTACATGTGACACACAAATGTTTGTATTCTATAGGTGTTAATAATACTGATATACTAAAATGCAGAGCTGTGTAATTATGTGCATTTATCCTGTACCAGTAAATAGCTAATTTCTACTCAGTCTGAAACCTGCTAGGTCTCTCAAGAATCCCTGAATATCCAGAGCAAGAGCTAGAAATGAGAGTGTAATAGTGCTGAAAAGCAGAGATTAACAACATTGCAACATGCTGTACAGCTTTTGTTTCACACTAGCAGATTCTGAAATGAAATCCTGGTTTAGCTCATTTCTTGGTGATGTTTCTTTGATTATCTCCCTCTTGTTCCTTCCAAGATCTGTAGAGTTGGTTAGACAAGCAGCATGTCAAGAAATCATCCCAGTAAAACAGAAGCTATGCTCTAAAAAACTTGCTTAGTTTAGTTCTTCTAGTTACGTATCGGGAACGTGCATATAAATTGGGTGGCAGCTTAAAAGCTTTGCTGGCAGTTGTTTGGGATGCCCTTCCTAATGGGTTGCACTCCTGGTGAGAAACAGGATCAGACATCACAAACTGATTGCCAATAAAATTTTCTGAGGTTCTTGGTCTCAGGGACCACCACTGGCCTGCTGCAATGATCACCCTGAAGCCCTTTGCATTGTGCTACAAGAAGGAGGGATGCAGTGGGGTTCCCTTTTGCTGGGAAGGTACTACTGAAGAGAACCCCACTGTGAAAAAAAACTAAGGACTGATGCTTTCTAAAACCCCAAACAGTATGCCTGAAGGGACTGAAAATCTCTCAGGAATGTAAGTCTTGACTGGTTTTGTGTTTTTTCATTATGAAAAACAGCTTTGTAGTTTTCAGAGTATGACCAGCATGCAAGCAGATGTCACGAACTCGCCTGTGACCTTCCCAGCTAAACCTCAGGCAGGGCTTCTGCCTGTGCTTCTGAAGTGGACTTTGCTGGAAGCAGAGCCAAAAGACTCTGCTTCTCTTCCTGTTCTTTATCTCTCTTGGCTGATTTTGTCATTATGGGGACTTTTCACGCAGATTGTACTGCCTTGCTGTACCTTGGTGTAGCAGGAAGGACCAGGACAGGCTCTCAGACCTAGGCTGCCACTCATCTTTTGCCTTGCTCTCCTCAGAGCTCTGAGGAGCAGCCCAAGAATATCAAGAGTGTCTATGGCTTCATCCATTTGATAATCTGTGTTGGGTAGACAAGCTGATAAGATTTTAAATAAATTAAGTGAATGCATATAATGATTGTTATATTTTAGCTTCTGAAGACCATAAAAGTAAGAGCAAGATGCAAGAATCAACAGTTTAAAAATATTTATACTCCAAAAGAACAGAGGTATTTGTGCTAAAAGGAACAGGAAACTTGTATGTTTGCTGTGATATTCCAAATATCCCTGGTAAGGATATAAAATACTTAACTGGAATGGACCCTAATCCTTGACTGTCACTGACTTCCCTGGAAGCAGATATGGCTTGTGATCTGGAGCAATATTCAAGTACATTGGAGGCAAAAGGAAAACTAGAGAAAACGTGGGCCCGCTGTGGAATGAGACAGGGGCCATGGTGACAGATGATGCAGAGAAGGCGGAATTACCGAATGCCTTCTTTGCTTCAGTCTTTACTGCTCAGGCCAGCCCTCAGGAGCCCCAGACTTTACAGGTAACAGAGAAAGTCTGGAGGAAGGAGAACTTTCCCTTGGTGGAGGAGGATCAATTTAGAGACCAGTTAAGTAAACTGGATATCCACAAGTCCATGGGTCCTGATGGGATGCACCTGCGAGTGCTGAGGGAGCTGGCAGAAGTCATTGCTGGGCTGCTCTCCATCATCTTTGAAAGGTCCTGGAGAACAGGCGAGGTGCCTGAAGACTGGAGGAAAGCCAATGTCACTCCAGCCTTCAAAAAGGGCAAGAAGGAAGACCCGGGAAACTACAGGCCAGTCAGCCTCACCTCCATCCCTGGAAAGATGTTGGAACAGCTCGTTCTGAATATCATCTCAAAGCATCTGGAGGAAAAGAAGGTTATCAGAAGTAGCCAACATGGATTCACCAAGGGGAAGTCATGTCTGACTAATCTGATAGCCTTCTACGATGGCGTGACTGGACGAATAGATGAGGGGAGGGCAGTGGATGTTGTCTACCTTGACTTCAGCAAGGCTTTTGACACCGTCTCCCACAGCATCCTCATAGGCAAGCTTAGGAAGTGTGGGTTGGATGAATGGATAGTGGGGTGGATTGAAAACTGGCTGGCAGACAGAGCTCGGAGGGTTGTGCTGAGTGGCGCAGAGTCTAGCTGGAGGTCTGTGACAAGTGGTGTTCCCTAGTGGTCAGTCCTGGGTCCAGTCCTGTTCAACATATTCATCCATGACCTGGATGAAGGGATGGAGTGTACCATCAGCAAGTTTGCTGATGACACAAAACTGGGAGGGGTGGCTGACACACCAGAAGGCTGTGCTGCTGTTCAGCATGACCTGGACAGGCTGGAGGGTCAGACAGAGAGAAACCTCATGAAGTTCAACAAGGGCAAGTGTAAGGTACTGCTCTTGGGGAGGAATCACCCCATGCACCAGTACAGGTTACGGGCCGACCTGCTGGAAAGCAGCTTGGTGGAAAGGGACCTGGGAGTCCTGGTGGACACCAGGATGACCATGAGGCAGCAATGTGCACTTGTGGCCAAGAAGGCCAGGTCGTGGGAGGTGATCCTCCCTCTACTCTGTCCTGGTGAGGCCGCACCTGGAGTGCTGTGTCCAGTTCTGGGCTCCTCGGTTCAAGAAGGACAGGGAACTGCTGGAGAGGGTACAGCAGAGGGCTACAAAGATGATTAGGGGGCTGGAACATCTTTCTTATGAGGAAAGGCTGAGGGACTTAGGTCTTTTTAGTCTGGAGAAGGCTGAGGGGAGATCTCATCAATGCCTATAAATACTTAAAGGGAGGGTGCCAGGAGGATGGCACCAGTGTTTTTGCAGTGGTGCCCAGTGATAGGACAAGAGGTAATGGGCACAAATTTGAATGTACGAAGTTCCATCTAAACATGAGGAGGAACTTCTTTCCTTTGAGAGTGGCAGAGCACGAGAACAGGCTGCCCAGAGAGGTGGTGGAGTCTCTGACTCTGGAGATATTCCAAACCCGCCTGGATGCCATCCTGTGCAACCTGCTGTAGGAGTCACTGCTCTGGCAGGAGGGTTGGACTAGATGATCTCTGGAGGTCCCTTCCAACCCCTGTGATTCTGTGATTCTGTAATATGTGAGGTGGGCTTTTAAGCCAGGGATAAACTGCAAATTTATCAATTTCTTAGTTTATCTTCTTTTTCTCTCCCACCCTTCTCCTGACAGACTCATCATGCATAGACTCTCGCTCCCACCACTGGCAACATTAGGAGCATGCTGAAGGCTCCTCCTTTTTCAAGTCTTCTAGTAAACACAGAGGTCACTCACTAGAAATCCCCTCCCCGTCTGTCCTTCCCAGTGGATCACATGCAGCACTCCAGTAGGAAATACCTGACCCTTCTGGGTCAAGTGGGATCCCATCGTTCTCATGCATGTGGCCAGGCTCTGTCCTTTGCTTTACTGTTGCCTTCCACAGCACATCAGTGAGCTGCGTGAGGGTGGTCTTTCTTTTGTTCACTTTGTGAGTGATAGCATGATTTTACTAACAACCATGTACGGTAACTCAGCCTGGTGTTTGTTCGTTATTTCAGTACTTACTTTTTCCCTGCCAGTATGGATAGTCTGACAACATATTTTGGTGGTCTGTCATACAAACTCTTTTTCATGCTTGCTCAGCAGGCTAGGCATTTACTGGTTTGTTTTGGGGTTTGTCACAACAACCAGGGAAAAATATTTTGAACAGTGTTTTGGACAATGTCTGCCTGAAAAGCTGTACAAATTGGCAAGGGGAATTAAGAGACCTGGAATAATGTTTCACTCTATTATCTAAACTGAAGGAATATCTTTTTAGATAGACTTGTGAAATCAGGAGAGGAGATTGAATTCTTTTGTGTTTATAAGTAGGACTCACTATCAATAAAGATATGCAGTCTCTGAGTTTACCGTGCATTGCTTAGGTAGGACTCTGAAGTAAGGACATAAAGGAAAATGAGACTATAGATGTGGACTTCAGTAAAGCCTTCAAGATTCCCATTTACATGCCTGGTAAGAATAGGACTTCTAATGATAGTGAGCAGAGGGAGAAGAATCGAGGTGGGGAGGAAAGCATATATGAGACTATTAAGGAGAAACAGGCTTGAGAAAAGGTGAATTTGTTGATTTACGAAGGAGACAATCTTTTTACTGAATGAAGAAAATATGTAAATTGTTTTTGTTTTAAAGATTGGGGTGGGGAAATTGAGGGTCAATCTGTCTCTTTTTATTAACATTGTGTTTTTGTAAGAATACACAGAGATTACTTTCTTATAATAGGCATTCTGTATTACTTGGAAAAGGATTCCCTGCATACAGAAAACACTTACTTTCCAAACTCAACGTTCCCTTGGCAAGGAGAGAGAATCAACCGGTGCTGTAATGACTTCCTGATTCTGAAAAAAAATTGGAAGGGCATGATGAACAAAGAAAGAAATGTTCACAAATACAAGGTGTCCTTGAGGAAAACAAGGCTTCTAAAGCTTAGAAGATAAAGCAGCAAGCTCTGGGACTCACCGGGGCAGAAATTAATGGCAAACAGGAAAAGAATTAAAAGGCTTCAATCGTTAGTAGTTTCAAAGGAACAGTTTCCTTTGTTTTCCTTGCCTTAAATGGAGGCTGATGTGGATCCTGGAGAACTGGGCTTAACCTTGATGCAGAGTCTGAAAAGAAGTTTGAAGGAAACATTTGTGGCTGTTGACCCAAATGATAACCTAACACTGAGTGTGGTGTTATATAGAACTGATGTCAGACCCACAGGCCAGTGCTGAACACGCCCTTGTGGTCCTCACAACTTCCTGGGGACACCAGAAATCACCATCCCCACCCCTCAACTTGAAAGTGATAATGGAAAGGAGAGGACATCTGGGCTTCCAGAAGAGTGAAGCTCTCAATCAGTCAGCCTCTGCCTTTCAGATCTGTGTTATTTGTGCTGTAAGGATGGCACTGCCGAACTGTAGCCATTTGAATGTTCAGCTTCTCATCTTAGACCTTGCTGCCTGGCCTCCTGCTCTCTATAAGGTGATGCATTCTCCCCTCTCTGGTGTACCTGAATACAGTGGGATAAACAGCCCTCTGGAACTGTCTCCATTTACTGCAGAGAAAGCACAGACAACTGATTTAGGCTATGCCAAACTCCTAGCTGGCAGTGATGAGAGAAGTATCCAGCCCTCACTCGCTGACGCTAGGTCTGAGTATGATCAACAAATGAAAAAAGTGAGGGCTACAGTGAAGGTGGGTGAGGAGAAGCTAAGTGGAAATAAAGATGACAAATCCTTCTGCAGGCTCTGTAAAGTAAAATGTGATGTGTGGATGTCACTGGGTTAATGGCACTCGCTGTGATATCGTTGCCTGCTGAAGCCTGGCTATCCCAGAGAACAGGGATACAACTGGTGCAAGAGTTACTCAAGGAGCTACCAGAGGATAATATCAAAGGCCACCACATCTCATTCCTTGGTGTCACTATCTGTGGTGAGCTCCAGGATGGGTCTCTGTGAGAGAGTTGAGGGCAAAGAAGAGACAGAGGTCTGTGCTGACGAGGAGGGTGGACAGGATAAGAGATGGCAGAGTGAGGAAGTGTCCAGTGAAGTTAGGAATGCAAAAGGGCCCAGCCTTCTTCCAGTAGGGAAGTTTAGGCATATCCAGCTGAGGGGAGCCACGTTTATGTCATGTTTCAGGCCCCCAAAAGTGACTTCATGAAAGATAGAGACAATATATGAAAAATATTTTCAGAATGACGTGATGTTGAGGTCTGGGTCATTGGGCTGAGGTCCAAAGAGCGCTTCCAGGAGGAAGCAGAAGGTTTCTGGCTTCGAGTTCCTTCTCTCTTCACAAGGGTTGCAAATGAAGGGAGGACAGTACATGTCCTTGGGAGAACCAAATTTGGCTAACCACGTACCTTGATGCCCTGTTAATTTCTGTCCTTTTTTTTTTGCCTGTGACCTCTTCAGACAGTTACCACCTGGAACATGTTGTGTTGCCATTTCATTCACTTTCTTTCCATGGAGGTGGAAGATGTACAAAGCCTGTTGAAGAATACATGCATTCCAGAGGTTTAGGTAACACTTTTGAATTCTGTGATCATTTTTTGAATTTCTGAACGTAGCTACTTTTACAACCATTCTACAAACTGAGAGAAGTGTCTATTAATTCTCAACCAGGGAGGTGGTAGCCACAAGATTTTCAGAGTTCACACCGTATTGAAATAGTCCAGTGGCAGGCTATGTTGGGGATGTCTAGTAGTTTCCAATCTAATTTGGAAACAGCCTTTCAGTATATCTGATTGCTCTTGTCCTAAGCTATTACCTTGGACCAGAACCGAGGTGGCTGGTGATCCAACATCAGCTGTGTCTATGCGAGTGGAAAAAGTAGATGAGGGTGGTTTGGACATAGTGATCCCTGAATGCTAATGAAAAGAGAAACATATTTGACACCATTATAAGTCAGGCACCCTGAGGATTTCAAAATTGTGTCTTTTTTTATAACAATAATAAATTTGTCAGTTATGTGGGGAAACATTGTGAAAAATGAATGTCTTTTACTGCATTCAGAGCCCTTGCTCCAAATCCAGCGAGATAATGGCCAATAAAACTTTGAGCTGGGAGGCTGAGTTCTGCATTGCTAAAGCCTTCATTATATGTGGTTATAGAAAATGTACACATGTGCCAGAGTGTCTCATTGTTCTTTTGCTGTTTTATTATTTTGTCAGTATGAAGTGGCTCTAATTCCAGATATGAAATGCAAGCTTAGCTTATATTGATGCTGCTGTCCATGTATAGGTCCTTAGCAGCTTTGCAGGATGCTGTTAAGAGCAGTTAGGTTTTATTTGCAGCCAAACCATACTGTATTCTGTTTCCTATAAAAAAAAATTGCATCTCAGTCCAAATGTACATGATTTACTTTTTTTTTTCTTTTTTTCTTTTTTTGCATTGTAGACAGTTGTAATTGACATTCCCCAATTTTTTTGAATGCTTAGAGGGAGTCAAGAGCCAACATACTCGGGCATCCCAAGGTGGGGAATGTGACTTTGTCGTTCCCCAAACTGCATTGCTAAATGGCAGTCTCTACTGTGGGCACATATCGTACCATCCACAGTCTAACTGGACTACTTTTGTCTTTATAGTATAGGCCAGATTCTTCATTAGGTGTTAGGCTGAAATTCACCATTATGTTATCTGTTGCAGTTTCTAGGATAACACTGGTTTCCTTTACATCTTTGACAAATCCAGTAACTCTTTGTTTGACAAAAGTTTATATTTGGTCAGGCTGGGATAAAATTAAGAGCTCTTCTATAACCAGCTTCAGTTTTCAGCACTTAGTGAATGTACTCCAACCCATGAGAAGTTAGCATCTGAATCTGTAGGTACGTCACATTACCAGTCCACTTGTTGGTTCTTTAAATGTTATGAATCCAATTCACAACAATGACACCTCCCATGTAGTGTCTTCTTTTTCCTAAGTGGCGTACAGTTTAAAAAATGACGTATGTGCTAGCACCCTTCATCAGATCCTTGGAGGGATGGCATTAAGACACAATGACTTCAAACAGCATTGAAATACTGCAGCCTTTAGGATGGGATATGTGAGGTCTTTTTGTAATGCGACCAGTGCTATGCTGGGAAAAACATAACACCTCAGGCTGGAACAAAACCAATAGGCAAGGGCATGTGCTTGCATAAAAACCCTACCCAGACAAATCACAGAATATTTTAAAGTAGAAGAATGATGTGGTACCCAAGAAATTAATGAAGAGATCATTGGTTTAGTGTAAACCAGGCAACGTTCTGGCAACAACAAGGGCCTTAGCAAAGACCAGGAGGACTGTGTATTAGTGCAGCATCATTGGTATATCTCATCAGATCCAAACTGAATTCCTTGAGAGACTGTGCCATGTGTTTTCTCAGCGTAGATAGAAAAATGCTTGATGAAACAATGTTTGTAGACAGCATTGAGCCTTTGCAGGGGAGACTGGGCACAAAGCACATTAAGACCTTACCATTTAAAAAACTGTGCTGGCAGAAAGGCGGCAGAAGAGTTGGGGATGGGCTGGCTCCCACCATGCTCTGCTCTAAAGGACACCTTTCTGGGAGGGCAGCAATGCATTGGCTGTGGGCCCCCTCCTTGGGTAAGGAAAGCTCAGTGCTGACAGTGCATCTACCTGAGGATCAGAAAATGGAAATTGTTGTTCTCCACTACCTTTTTCCTATCTCTGACACACTGTCTGTAGTACATAGTTTTAGCACACTATTACCACATGCATCTGTCTGGGGCTGTGTAAATGGTGTGCTGTACCAAAACAGAGATTTGCTGTTTCCCTTAATGGGTTAGAGCACAGACATACCACTAGGAAAACTCTTCCTGAATTCCCCTGACCAGGTTTTGTTGCTGGTGATATAAATTTGGAGAAATGCCACAGTCTTCAGTAGCATCCCTTAGATTGTATATAGGCAATGGTGGGGGATCAGAGCCTTTTTTTTATCTGAGGAGTCAGAGGTAATTGCAGTCAGAGAATTTTAAAGGAGAGAACTGAAATCAGAGGATTGTTTCTGTTTTCTTTTATTTTAGAGACAAACATTAAGGTTTTGAATTTGTTATATCTGGCCATCAAATGCAGTCAGTTTACTGTGATTGATTTTAGAGAACTAAAATATAAAACAAAATCACTTAAAACCAGAACCAACTTTCATCCTTTCCCAGCCAGCGTGTTTGTAAACAATACAGTATTACAAAATATACTTCTAATTGTGTGTTACTGTTTCCCCTGTAAGGATGAGCAAACATTCGCACCCATAAAATCATAGAATGGTTTAGGTTGGAAGGGACCTTAAAGATCACCTAGTTCCAATCCCCCTGCCATGGGCAGGGACACCTCCCACTAGATCAGGTTGCTCAAAGCCCCATCCAGCCTGGTCTTGAACACTTCCAGGGATGGGGCCTCCACAACTTCCCTGGACAACCTGTTCCAGTGCCTCACCACTCTCATAGTGAAAAATTTCTTCCTGATACCTAATCTAAATCTCCCCTCTTCCAGTTTGAAGCCGTTACCCCTTGTCCTATCACTACCCGCCCTTGTAAAAAGTCCCTCTGCAGCTTTCTTGTAGGCCCCTTTCAGATACTGGCAGGCTGCTATAAGGTCTCCCCGGAGCCTTCTCTTCTCCAGGCTGAACAACCCCAACTCTCTCAGCTTGTCTTAATAGGAGAGGTGCTCCAGCCCTCTTACCATCTTTGCAGTCCTCCTCTGGACCCACTCCCACAGGTCCATGTCCTTCTTGTGCTGAGGACTCCAGAGATTCTGATCTCCAAATGGGGAACAGCATTCCATGAAATATTTGGAGATCAGCTGCAAGCCGCAGAAAGAGGTCCAGATGGTTCCTTCATGTCCACATGCTTTTGATAACCCAGCACTCTTTCTGTCCGAGGCTGGGGAACTCCTTCCTTCATCTTCTGCTTCTTCTTGTAGTGCTGGCTGGGAGGCTACAAACCAAGTGTCCCCTTCCAGTTGACTGCTGAAACGCTGGCGAGTCCACTCAGGCCAAGTGCTGCCGGAAGTCATCTCCTCTCTCCTCACCCCTGCTGCATTCCTTTCTGGGGACAAACACAGGCACTTAAAGGGCTTCAGTTGCCTGCTGCTACTAGGGCTTGCCACATTGTACAGCCCCAGCTCAGGAAACATCTGTAAAGAGTGCTACTGAACTCCTGTCAGATGTTTTTGGCAAAGAAGCAAAGGGGAAGGCTCAGTTTGAGCATGAGAGATTTAAAGCTTCTGTGCAGGTCTCCAAAGTCTCTCCAGGGCCAGAGCACTGGAACGGGAGTCTTACGTGGGGTAGATAGGCTTGGGTCTGCACAAAGTCACAGCAGTGAGTGGTGGGAAGTGGAGAGGACTTCAGCTGGGGGCATGTGTCCTCCATAGCTCACTATGGGTTCATTATTTTCTGATAGGAGGTGAAATGTTCAGCCCCTCTCCTTTTCTCTTTTTGCAATTGTTTTGCCCACTGCTAATTTACGTCTTAGGCATAAAAGAAATCTTTGTGTTCAAATGAAATACATAAAGCTTCACTCTAGAGGCAATTGAAAATGAACAGACAAAACATTGTAATATGCTGAACAGTATTCAAATGTGTTTTAACTTTTCCAGAAAAATATGTCTGTAGATCTATGTGCCATTGCAGAGATTAGTCTAGAGGGATTTTATCTGTCAAACAGAACAATATAATGACTTTTGATCTTTACTGAAGTGGTGAGAGAATGAAAATAAAAAAAAAAAGAAGAAGAAGAAAAGCAGCACAGAAGGTAGAAATTGCGGAGAATACACCAGGAATCTCTGGAACATTTTGCACTTCAAAATATGCACATGTGGGTTGTGAAGTGCTTCATAATTGTTGTAGGACTTGCCTCAAAAAGTCTGTCAGAAATGCCAGGGGGCCAAGGGACTAATTTCTTTTTAGACCGGACTCTGACAATAGAGCAAACCCAACAGAAAGGTCCCCAGAAGTGTTTTATAGACATAGCGGCCACACAATGCAGAGCACTGGTGCCACAGGTATCAGGTCTCTCCAGATATGGTTCAAATGTCCGAAGGCTGTCTGAGGTTGGGAATGGCAATTACGAATTTTGTGCTGGAGGGGACATTACCTGTATCTCAGGTACTATGACTAACTTGATAGAAAGGCAGTCTTCTGCCCAGATCCAATCCAGATCAAACTCGTACTGCTGAGTGCTCTGCTAGTGGAGAGACTCAGAGCCTCTGTCTGTGAAAGCCTGGTGAGAGACTCTGTTTTACCCCTCTCCTTCCAGTATCGAATATCCTGGTTTTATGTCATGTACAGCAGATGGTAGAATAGAAAGACAGAGCTGGTGGTTCCCTACCTGTCACCTGAAAGTTGTCTATCTGGCCTAGGGGAAGTTTCTCAAAGATACTCTTCCTGCTTTTCTTATGGCCAAACTACACTACAGAGAACGGATTTATTAAAACACAACCAGAAGAGAAGCAGGGGTGGGGGAGCCACTGGGATGGGGTAACTTTCGCTTGAAATACTGCAATTAGGTTGTGTTATGATCAGACTCTGTCATGGAAAATGAGCCCTGAAGAGGACCTTAAGAGATCATTAAACGATCTTTCCTTCTAAAGGCAGGTGCAACTATATCAACATCATCCCTGATAGATGTATGTCTAACTCCTCCTCAAACATATCCAGCGATGGAGGCTTTAAGTTGGGGTCTCAAAGATTAGATAAGCATTAACAAGCTATAGCAATGAACAGCTGCGATTACTAGAATTAAGCCTGTATTCTCAGGAGCTGGCAAAATTAATCATCATTTAAAAATATCAGTGTGTAGGCTAATTAGCCAAGCCACAAATCTAATTCAAAATTAAGCTCTGGAGAAAGGTGAGACAGTAAATATCCTGGTTTTGCTTTTTTTTTTTTTTTCTTGTCTCCTTTCAAAATTGAGCTCTCTGTTTTTATGATACTGATTTGACTAAAGATGTATAAGTATCTTAATACCTTTTGGTGGTGGGGAAGGAGGGAGGAATGCAGTCAGAATCAAAGACATTCAGTGTGGTTTTATCTGTGAATTACCTTCTGCCTGCATTTCACATGGGGTGGAGGTGAGCAGGTGGTGTGTGGTAAGGCAGTAACTTGTAAAGACTATCTAATTTCTTACCTGCCTCAACTTAGGAGCTGCTAAGCTCCCCTCTATGGGTTTGCAAAAACTGCTGCTGAAAATCTGTATTTATTACTAATTTGAGTTTATCTAATTTAAATATCTGGCCAAAATTTTTGTCTCTTTTGTGCTTACTATGGCCTTCTTTTAACATCTTTTCTCTCCAAAATTGCTGAGGGATGTATGGCGAAAATGATTTGTGAACTGTAGTCTTGGCTTCAGAACTGGGTCATGAGTTATTGTCTGAGAATTTGGTCCTTAAAAATAAACTGTCAGCAGGAATTATTGAAACTGCTAGGAAATATGCTGTTAAAAAATTCAGTTTGTTTTTATCTGGACAACTTCTTATCAAGCTCTTCAGGGATTTGATCCCAATCCAGTGCAGCCAAAGAAGACCACTGTTTATTCTTCAGCAAGGCTGGGATTTGGACATAAGTTAGGCTTGCTTTATTGCACAGACTTAATTGTGTCACACACCTTCATCTCTATCTGATATTTCGCTCCAGAGCCAATGTAGTTAAGGCTACAGGGTTTTGAGCTGAGTGCATCCTTTACAGATATAAATCCCTTTTCCAAAACAGGAAAAAGAGAAGTATATTGTGACTGACAGCTCAATCTGAGCTTTGCATCTAAGCAAAACCCCAGTCCATGTGCAAGGCAGGAAGTGAGTTGCAGAGCTTCAGAAATAGCACAGAAACCTACATTCTGCTTGCAAATGCACCGTTCATAGCTCCCACAAGGGCTGTAGATCAGCCCCCTGCAACAAAGGCAGCAATCTGGGTGTGGAATAACACATAAAAAGCTATGTTATGATATACACTCACAATAAGGCTGCCTTACAGCAGGTAGGAAATCTTCTAATTGCTTGGAGTATGTGTTGGAAGGTTGCCTTAATGCAGAGAGTTTGCATGGAAATGGAGCTGAGCGTAGCAGAGTGGAACTTTGAAGGTTCGATCTGGTCCCATGAAGCTGCAGTTAGATCAGGCTTGGTGCACGCTAAAGGGAGGTGAGCCAAAATCCAGCACCTTCGGCTGAGCATGGGAAGCGAGACCTGGCATTTATGGCTAATGAGAGGTGTCAAAGTAGCTCTAGGCAGCTGGGCTCCATCCAACAGGGTCTGCTCTGCTTTTGCTTTGTTTCTTGCATAACAGGACTGGGTCTGTGGAGTGAAATCCGACTCTCTTAAAATGACCCTGAAAAGGGGTTCAGCTGACCCTGCACGCTTTTTCCCAGTTCCCAGACTTGTCACTTCCTTTCTTTGCAGAATTCTGTCATGTCTAAGGCATACTGTGAGCAAGAATACACACGTATACAAGATGCATAAATAAATGCCTGCCTGCAGATTACTCTGGTAGTGGTGGCATCACAGTATGGGACAGGGCATGGAAAGGGGCAAGGTGAAAGCAAACCAGCTGTCAAATCCTGCCCTATCCTTGCCAGGCCATGATTAACATCATGGGCTGGATTGTGCCCTGTCTGCCGAGGAAATTAACGTGGAGCAGCGGCACACTGGCTGCAGCTGTGGGAGGGCTGCTGGCATCGTGCGGATGAGCACAAGCACAGCGTCCCTGTTGAGCCGCTGCATAGGATCCAGGGTGTCCCCAAAATATCATGCAGGGTGCAGCCTAGCCACACACGTGTATCATCCTGGTCCAATGCATTGCCTTTAGGGATCAGTGGGAAGGCAGAGTCCAAGTGCCCTCACCGGGCTGTTGACAGTGGGAAAGGATTGTAGGGATGGTAGGAAGCCACGTCCTAATTCCATCAGTGCGGCATAGGTTGTTTTTTTGCACCTCTGACGTAGTTTGCTGCATCAACAGGCTGCTGAGTCTACCAGCATCTATCCAGAGAGTGTTAAGACCACAGAGGATTGAGCTGCTTTTTTGGAAGGCATGAGTTTCTGGCACTTACGGAAAACTTGCGGATGAAATCTTAAAAATCCTGAAATTTCTAGAGAAGCAGAAAAGATGCAGGCACATTCGTGTTGTGGTATTCTGTCATCGTGTTTAATGAAGTTCAAAGTAAATGTGTGTGTGTCTGTGTGTAAATAAATATATATGTGTCTGTTTGTTAAGCAGTTTCTCTCTCTCCTAGGAGCTTTTCTTATTAAAATGCAGAAAATATGTAGTTTCATATCACCTATATTTGCAATCCCATTGCAAAAGAAAAGTTTTGTGGTAGCTTCTGCTAGTGCATCTCAAGAACAAATATCTGAATCAGGTTTATTCAGAAACACCAAACACATTTGGTTGCAATGATGGAAATCATAAAACCTTTTGAAATGTCACTTTTCATTTGCCTGAATGGAAAATAAACAAGCCCCTTGTTCATTCCCACCTCAAACAATGATAATCTGGAGATTGTTTTAAATGCTGGAAAACACCCATAGGAGATACAAAATGGAGAAACAGAATTGTCAACTTTCCCGAATGATTAATCCTGGAGTTTAGACTAGACGAACAAAATTTCATCTCAAACCATAATTTTCAGAAAATCACGACTAAATGAGAGGACAGTTTTCCATTGGCCCAGTTGAGTTTATTTTCATCTCTACTGCATGATGTCCTTTTCTGTGATTAATCCCGTAGGAGAACTCAATGTGAAGCAGGTTATGGGAAAGCAGTCTAATGAAAGTAGTTTTGCGACTTTAAAAACACAGCCATTCCCAGGATGCTCGGGTTTGCTATTCAGAATGAAGGGAAGGAGACAACAAGAAGATGCTTGAGGGCTGGACCTCCACCCCCCATCAGCACCTCCTTGTGTGCTGTGCACTACTGGCATGCAATGGCAGAGCTATAGGTGTGGGGGATGGTGGTGGTGCTATCACCCTTACTTCAGTAAAGCCATGCAAGGGTATGTCTACAGCTCAGGCTACAAATGGGAATAACTTGCCATCGGCCATTTCCATCAGTCGGAGAAGTTTTGTACTTCTTTTCTTACTGTGCATAACAGTTTCCTCTGCCAACATCTTCATTGATCAAAGTATAAAAGAAGGTAGGGAGCTGACATTTGCTGTCCTCTGCAGAAAGAGGAATGCTGGCTCTGCAACCTCACGAATGAAGGAAAAAAATGAAATTGTCTTGTTCCCCTTCTGCACAGCAGTCATTAACCTCGCTAATGGGGAAGGAGGTAACTTTTTTAAACCCCATGCTTGGGGGATTACACATGCAACTGCTCTTAATGTCGTCACTGATGTTTCTGAGTAAGTATGTACCCTCCTGAAAACATAACCCAGGCAAACAGAGGTTCCGACTGTGCAGATTTATCCTGAGGGGATGGAGGAGAACAGGGGTTACAAAATAAAGGCCAAAATCAGCCCTGTTTATGGTAAAGGAATATCTACATGTTTTCATTCGTAAATGTGAATTTCAAGGAATAGGTACATATATTATTCAGTGTGAAAAAAAAAGGCTATTCACCAATGTTTTAATATTATGCCTTAATAAAATGACACTTTCCAGAGCCAGTCATGACTTTGAGCCAGATCATGGCTAAAAATATTAAGGAAAGGATCACCACAGCAACAATCACATTGCTCCCCCTCTGCAGAGAAAATGGAAAAACACTCAAACTTTGCCAACCTGAATAAATTATCCGGATTATCGGAACTGTAAGGAAAGCTGTACGTAATCAGCTCTGTGTGTGTGCCCGTGAGTGTGCGCACATGTGCTAACTGGATTGCAGCCTGTTAAATACGTACGTCAAAGGGGACAGCTCTGAAAACACGCTCAAGAAAACAACATTACCATGGTTGTGCCTTAATTGGCCAGCAGATCCCGTGTGCAGTGTGGTGCTCACTGCAGTGCTGGGGGACTCCAGTCTAGCTGCTGGGCTGGGCTGTCCTGCGTGTGGTGATGAGAGATGGGATGGGGGACACCGGTGATCTCTTGGTCTTGTTCCAGTGCGAAGCTGGGAAATGGCTAGTTTATTCACCTGGATTTGGGAATGCAGACACACTCTTACTCTGGTCTGGCAGTTGTTTCTATGTGTTGGGTCTGGTTGGCTTTGCCAAAGAAAATCTTGTTATCTGGAGAGAGGAGGACATGGATGGAAGAGTTGGGGGCAGAACCAATATTGTCACTGCTTGACTTTAAGCACCTTGTGCAGGAGTCTGCACTGGAAGCCTTCTCTTACCGGGCTGCCCATATGGTCAGCGGAGAGAGGCTGGCAGCCTAAGGGAAGGATGTGTCTTAGAACAGTGGTAATGATGTCAAGATCTTTGGCAAATTCAGGGTCCATCAAAGACTCCCAAATCGTGTTAGGGAAGTCCAAAAGCACATGGCTTTCGAGCACAGGAAGACAAGGTTAGGTGTGGAGTGCAAAGGGTATGTATTTCCATTCCCGCTTCTCCTGCCATTAAGAAAAACACTTGTTTAGCTGCTTGTTGGTCCCATACTAAACCCTGGATTGTCAGCCAGCCAGTGGGCTGCTGTTGTTTTCTGGCTTGGGTTTCTAGCTAGGAACATCCCTCAGTTTTTCTGGGATCACACATTTTAAATAAGGGTGTGATTGGTCTGTGTCTTTAGCATTTTATAACTTTCAGGGTCATAGACGGTTTATAAAGGAAGCGCGTGCTCCTGCTGAACAAATTTAAGCTTACTGATAACAGAGAAAAGCAATTTTCTTTATTTTCTTTCATGCAGGCCAGTGCAGACTTGGGCTCAGTTAGATGACCTAAGTAATGCCAGCTGTATCCTGGCCCCATTTGCAGTATCTACCGAGCGATGGATCCTGTATATACTGTAATGTTGATGCAGACTGAATTCCAATAATCACCCATACCTGATGGTAACGGAGCTGGAAAAGGGTTAAGACGGCAGCTGCCAGAAGCGTATGGGGCTTTCTCCTGACTTGCAGCACATGCCGTTCAGGGCCCTCGGGTGCCAGAGGCAGGAGGGTACATGAGCAAGCAGGAGGTTTAAGTTTGATGACAGCTGAAGAGCTTCTCTGGCTTTCACAGCCGTTACCTCCAGCTTGCTCTAAAGAGCAGTTTATGGCAAAATTGGCTACTTTGCAATATTCTGCTTTTCATTTTTTAAAATTTGCTTGCCAATTCATTTCAATAACCCTATGGGCCCGTCCACTCCTTGCTCTCTTTTCTATCCTTTACTATCTGCCACCTTGCTGTGCCCACTCTGGCTCCAAGGCTGGCAGCCTGCTGAACTGCAGAGCCTTGCCACATGGCATGTGCTTTTGGGCAGGATTTTGTGCTGGCTGAACCATTGCAGTGGGGAAAAGCTAACAGCAGCAGCTGGAGTTAATGAATCCTACACCACCCTGGAACAGGGATGGGAATCCCAGAGCTCAGAGGGTTTTCATGGAGATCTGCTGCAATCTTGACATGTGAGTGACTGGGCGAGATGAAAGCACATCTGGATGGGCTAAGGAAGACGTAGACATGAGAATGTTTTTGCGTTATATTTAATTCAGTGCTTGTGCATTAGGTTTGTTTTTCAAATCTCTTTTTAAGGTTCACTTGTTTTTCTGGGTAAGGAAAGATATGAGTGGTGCATATGGTTAGATGAATGTCTACTATGATTCTGTTATTCTGTGCTGGCCTTTAAAAATAAAGTGTTCCCCAGGCTGTAGTCTAGGAGGGATTGCTATGCATCAATGCAAGATGGCCCTTAGAGTGAGTTACATGCTTGTTTTTCTCTCATGTAGTTATTTCTCTCCTTGCTTGTTTGATTTAATTTGAAACAAAAGCCATTCTGGTTGTGGAAATTTTGATTTAGGTGTTCAGGAAATGGAACAGGAATAGGTCTGTGGAAAAGATCACTGAGGAAATCCTACAAGAACAGCACGTTTCTTCACCCACCATCCCGTCAAAGCCAGGTCTGGTCAGGACATCTCCTCTGTACAGCCCTGACCTCCCTGTTAGGAGGACAGATTCTGAACTAGATGATAATCCAGGTTGATTTTCTTTCCTCTTCAAACTCCCTCCCTCCAAACTAAGACCCATACATTATAACCAACACCCTGGTCTAGAAACCTGAACGGATTCCTAGCTGCAAAACTCATGTCTGGGTTCCTGATAATGAGACAATATCTAAGAAGCCACCGATTTCTTTTATCCAGATCTACTGGATGAAGGTCTCAAATATCAAGGATATATCTAGACCAGCTGTGGGTCAGATGCTTCTATGCATGTGTATTTTTGTCTCACAATCAGCTCGTTTGTATTATAGTTTGGGAATAAGAGACTCGGCAGCCTCTAAGCTGAACGCGGCCTCACAGAGTGCCTTCCTGGGGGGCTATTTTATTCTCTCTGTTGTACCTTCCTGTCAAATGTGATGGGAAATCAATGATGAATAAGAGATCCCTAATCGCCATGGATACTTGTCCCTGCATGATGTCAAAATCTGAGTTGGCTGTTTATTTTCTCATATTTTACATATGACTAATTTACTTATGAAGGGGAGGGGAAAGGAGGAGGCTATTTGGGGTTGAAGTAAAAAATGAAAGGAAATTTGGCAGTGATTCTCAGCTGGAGCTGCTAGGAGGCCTCCAGAAACCTGTCCTATATCTTCATCCCCTGAGCTTGTTGTCGGCTCTCATGCTTTGTTCTGTGCTCGCAGCAGGGTCTCGAGGGAACACAGCTGCTGCAGCTGCTTGTAGACCAAAAGGTGACCTTTTGAGTAGCCGAAGAATGATGCATTATTTAGTGCATTCCTGGCTAAAATGGAAATGAAATGATTTTGTGAGCAGAATGATTTGTTTGTCCTTTCACTTGGATGCATCCTCTTTGCACCACAGAATAGTGTGGCGTACACACCACTCCTCGTGGTTTCTTCTGGATAAAGCTTTTGATAAGACAGGTATTGCACTTTGAAAAACACTGACTGTTAACTAGAAAGACCCTACTAGCCAAATGTAATAAACCCCAGTTTAGAGGTACTAAGTTTGCAAAAACCAACTTCTATTTAAATAATGTGTAAGAATGAAAGCTTCCTGGTGAACTGTGTGTCTCTAGACTATCAGCTAATACTGCTAAGTATCATAACCAGCTGTTATTTCAACATGAAGTATTTTACTTCTTTCAATTAATCAAGAGTCTCTTGGAAGGAGCAGTAGCAGGACATTCATTACGGGGATGTTTAATGAGTAGACTATTTGTCATTTGCATAGACAGAGGCTTCAGCAACTGCCTCCCAGTGATCTCTGGTAGCCAGGTACTTAGGCACTCTGCTTATCCGTTGGGCAAAGGAGGGGAGGCAGATGGGAACAATTTTTCACAATGTCTAACTTTAACTTTCCTATGTGGGCTTCTAGACAGAGATTCAAAGAACCTGAGGCTGGAGCCTACCTCTCCTGCTGACTGTGAATGAAGACTGCAGTATACTCTGCTGCAAGTCCATCTGCTCTTGAACTTTATAAATACCTTTAAAAAGATCTATCTAATAGTGTTTTTCCTTTGAAGTTTCCAACACCATTTATGAAGGCTTGAAAGCGGTATTATTCACGTGTTTCAGATAAAGAGAGCTGAATTGTCAAGGTAACAACTGATTTGAGAATGACCAGTTTTCTCTGAGAAATGAGCGTGTGGAGGGACCTGAGGGAAGATCCAGTGCTTACCAGGGATTTCACTGAGCTCAACAAGCCCTGAAAGGTAGGAAGGAGAAGAAATCTGCACAAATGAAGAGGTGCCCAGCTGACCGTGCTATCTCATTGGGGAACCCAGTGGTAAAAAATCTCCATAAAATGATAGGTATCTGCTTCTATGGGATTATTTTTATTAGCAAAAGATTAGATGGGGTAAGGTAAGTAAACAGGGATTCTGTAAATGACTGCAAGAGTTTCAGTTGCCTATTTGGCACTGTCTGAATTGTTACAACAAACAGCACAAGGTGATGAAAAATGACCACCTTTCTACTCAGAAGATAAACTGCCTTTAAAAAGAAATGAATGAAACCCAGGTCTATGATTTCTAGGATCCCAATTAATTAAAATGGACACGACTGGAGAAGCATAAACACCTGAGCAGCTTTCAGCCATTTCTCTGGCATATTCTTACTGACTCTGAGTCCCTATTTCCAACCACAGTGTCTGCTCATCCTATTGCAGCACCCTTCAAACCATCCTCCCCCGAAGGATCCAGCAGATGTGGTCTAAGAGAAGAGCTGAGCACAAGCTGGTAAGCATTCACTGCAGGGAGTTCTAAGTGCTGTGGGATTTAGTCAAACAGCAAAGTACAAGCTTCTACTATGACTCATGGGGTGTAAAACTAGTGCTAAGTATTGTACATAATTAAGACAACATTATTACAGTGAGATAGCACTTCTTTTTTTGGCATGGTTAAAGTCTTGAAAAGGTGTAATGTTTTCAGCCTTCAGAGCTGTGAAGATGAAGAGTTCTGATGGGAGTTCTTTCTAAAAGATATCATGGCTACAGTGAATTTAGATCATAATTTGCGTTATTCCTGAAGCTCTGCGTGTATATTTCAGTAGCCTTCATGAAAGGCTGTGGTTTTTGTGAGAATAAACACAACCTTAAAGTAGTATTCATTAGATAAGACTTGCAACAATGGCCTCTCTAGCCATTCCAAGGATTTGCCGATTTTTATGCCACAAATCACATATTTTCTTTTGAGCCACATTTCTTAAAGAGGTGCTATTGGTATTTCAAGTAACAGACACAAAAAATTATATTTACTGTTGAATGCAATAGGAAATGTTGCCAACAGTGGTGTCAGAGAGATACAGATTCAACATTTGAAAATCTACTGAGCAGGTACAGAACAGAAGTATTAGTCAACCAATGGCCCTAACAATGGGAAAAGTTAAACAAGTAGGTCATTACAATTTGCCTACTTGCCCCAACATTTGCCTTCAAAGATCCACAAATCAGCTTTGCTTTTTATGAATGCATGTTCTTGATTAAAAATTATTGTGGTATAATGTAAACAAATTCAGCTTACTGGTTGCTCAAAAGCCATTTATTCAGACTACTTGCTTCTAATTATCCTTAACTAGTAAATGCTCTTTATGGTGTTATGATACTGTTTCTGTTCATTAATTAGCTGTCTGACCTGCAAGCAAGAGGTGGGAAAGCAGACTGAAAGATGGTAACATGGATCATTTTAAGGGACAGGACTTTGAATGAACCCATTTCCATCTGTGTATTCCAGTGGATGCCTTTGAAGCATGTTTGTGCTATTACTTGAAAATACATTGGCTGCTTCTTCAGCCTAATGTTACCACCACTTTTCTTATCGTTTCCTAACGTACTGCTTGTACCTCCTTTTCATGCACACCTCCAAGGAATTATCCAAGTAAGTTACAGGAACTACAGAGTTTCAGGAGGCATCTCAGGCAGACAAGGCAAGACATGTGAGCCACAGCCAGTGAACCCCTTTTTTTTATATGAGTTGAACAAACTGTAATTTTTTACAAGTCTGAAGATCGAGAATTCCAAGGGCCTTTCTGAGAAAATTATCATTTAGTATAAAAGATAGATCAGTTCCTCTTTTGTTTGCACTGCTGTTTTCCAGATGACTTTCCAATCTATTAGTGAAGTAGTAAATGCTCCCCCAGCAACCAATCATTGATGTTTCGAAAGGAAATCGAAAGCAATGTAAAGTTGTTGAAGAAAACGGCTTGAAATAGAAAGAGTGAAAGATCACACCATTCTTACAATAGTTGCAAAAGTTTGTGAAGATTACAGCTCAGAGACAGATGGGCCAGAGAGAGATGAAGGAGTCAGGGAGAAGATGTTTACCTGCAGAGCTTTGTCCTAGCATGCCTTCTTGCAGACTCACAGCCTAAAACTTTGTAGAGGTTGATCTATTAGGGGCACACAACCAGAGGTGGAATTGTGGGAGAGGATGGGTAAGCCTGGAAGGGAGAGGGCACCTGTTGACCCTGGTTATTACCTTGGACTTTGTATGGCTCTGACAGGATTTACACAGCTTCTCGATATGTGTGAGAAATACTGCACACACCTATTCTTCCTAACATAGGGTTTTAACATTAACTGAGCAGTGAGGGACCTTCCTTCGGGTGCATGCTGGAGTTGCCCTTCTGATGCAGTGTCTCTCAGCTGATCTGACTTTTATCTTTACTCCAACCACGAGCTCACTACGAGCACAAAGGGACAAGTATTTGTATTCCACTGTGCACAATGACAGTAATGTTGGGGGTGCAGCACAGCACTATAGAAAGAGACAGATATGTGGAGCATTTAGAAGGCATTAATTTCTTCTTACATTCTTCTTTTTTCAAACCACACTGCAAAAGGTTATATTGGGAATAGCAAAGGAAAGAACTTGCAGACTTCACAAAAATCAAACCCTACAGCTTGTGCCGGACAAGTATATTTGGCACACATCTGTGATTATGAAATTACTTTTAAATTGCTTTTGAACTTCATCTGGATAATGATTCATCCTTTCAATTTCCTTTCTCCCTCCAGAACATCCACCATTAACAAACCAACCAGTTGTGATGTTTTACAATCCACATTTGAACCTACTTTTCAAAACATTGCACACTTTCTTAAATAAACAATTACTCAGCTCATTTGGATAATGATAAGGTCAGTCTTGGGAGCGAAAGATGGACCAACAACCCACTTTGGCAACCATCTTTGAAAGGAGTCAAGATGCAGTTGCACTAGAGACTTGTTAAACTGCAACATCATGTTGCAGAAATGCAACATCAACAGGCAGCTTAAGTGTTTCTGTACAAGCAGATATTGTGCAGCCTTGATATGGTTGAGCTGAGCCCATTACAAGATTTAGGCATATGCCTAAAGATGGAATTACTTACACAACTGAAGTTAAGATGTGCTTAAGTGTTTTGTTGTGTATGGGCCTACACACTACATCTGTGTTTGTATTAAGAGGAAAAGCTGTTCTACAAGACATTTGGGCATTTTAAAATGTATTTTTGTTCTGAACTGGAACAGGAAGTTTTACCCTGAAATGAAATTTAGGAAATCTTTAATTCCAAAAATCTTGTAATTCAGTATACTTGAAACATTGTGTGTCAGTAATGTTGAAATGCTTTGTGACATTAACACTGAAACATTACATGTCCACATATGTTACTAAATTAATTAGAACCAACTGTCAACTAAGCATGCCGGGACTGCCTGGGATGTGTAGTACCCGCCCCCTGGATGCAGGAAGAGCTCTGGTCTGATCGAGCTTCTTGGCAAGAGGTGCAATGCTCCATGAACACTGTTGTTCAGCCTGGCACCAAAACAAGAATATTCATCTGTGCATGATGTAAAACTGGACTGACTATACCCTGCTCAGCCCAAATGGCTTTATGTAGGGACGTCTCAAGTATCTTGTACCAGGTCTTTAACATGAGTGCTTCAGGGATGCAGGGCACAGACCCTGTACTTGTGCTTGTAGGTGGTTTTGGTCTTCCTTGGCTTATTGGTTCTGGCCTGGATGTATCCAAGGTGACTCCACACTGTCCAGGAGCCATGGTAGTTTGGGCACAGCACAAATGGATGACCTTCATTTGCAACTGATGCTGTATGTGACAAATGGGTCCCTCTGGAGCTGAGGGCTGCAGCTCTGCCGCAGCCACTCTGGGTGCAGGACTGAGCTGCAGCTACTTAAACTCAAGCTGGGTCCTTACAGAAACTTTAAGGTTCCTTTCCCTAAGTTCCCCAAGCCTGTCCTGTCATAGACATCCCAGTAGCTGGGGACTGCAGCCTGGCTGCAAACTTAAAGCTAAAATGACCAAATCAAAGCTAAGGATGTTTTGGTAACTTCTTACTGTTTTACCATAATCAATTGTCATTTTCTTGCAAAATGTTTCAGTGTTGTGGAATCAGCATTCACTATAAGGAGACAGATGCACTGGAAAAAATTCAAGCAGCTCTGTGAATATATAGCAAGAATGATAGACAAAGTCTTACCAGACTGAATATATTGCTTGTTCTGCCTGCCTCTAGACACAATGGCTGTTCAAAAGGGAGTAGGTATCTGTCAGTAGTCTCTGAAAGGGGATCATACAAATAATCTGTTTCCTCTGTCCCTTTTTTCAGTCTCCTTGCCTGATAGGCCAAGTAGGATTGCTCCCCGGGCCAAGAGCTTCTCTTTGGGTATGTGGGGTTAAGAAGACAAAGTGGTACTGAAGCGGTTGCGTTAGAAAAGTCTCTTTCTTTAGCCCAAACATACGGCACGTGTGGTGAAATTTATTCAGACAAATATTATATCTAAAATGGCTTTTCCTGCATAAGTCGCTGGGTAGTTATGGCTTTGCTTTGATGTCCTGCCCTTTTGTTTTGAGGTTGAAATAAAAATCTAAGCTCCACAGCCTTTGTGTCTCTATCAGCTTCTGGATCAGCTGGCCCCAGCAGAGTTGTCCAATCCCATTTTTGAGAGACGTTCTTTCATCCTTTAAGGCCTCAATTCCAGCAAAACATAAACCGGTAAACTTAGCTAGAGCCTGTGAGTATCATCTTTTATGAAAGACCCCGTTGCCCTTGCTTGGCTTCTCTCTTAGTCTTTCTCTAAGAAACTGGGGCAGCCCCTAGTACCCAACCAGCTGAATGCTTTGGATTCAGATGTCAGTAAGAATAGGAGCAGGAACCTGGATTGTGTGTTCATAACAGACAATACAATTGTTTCCTTATTTTGCTGCAGTTACTGCATGTTGTATTTCTGTCTGAGGAAGCAAACCGCCTTCACAGATGAGTACAAAAAGATGCATGTGTTTTCGGAAGCCTGAACTCATGAGCTTATATGTACTTTACTGTAATCTGCCACTTGTAAGAAGTGTATTGTATGTAATTGGCAGTGGTAGCCACATATTCTGAAAAAAAAAAGTGTGTTGAACTGTATACTGTGTATCACTGATAATGATTTGCAGCAGTATCTTCCATAAAAGTAAAGGATAAGTTAGCACTCAAAAGCCGGGCCTCAAACCAAAATAAAATCCTTTTCTTTTTCTGTGCTGAGGCTAGGATTCATCTCACCTCACTGTAGACATTGGCACTGTAGACACATATGGTAGGACCCATCACCCCAAGCTCCCTTTGCAGTCAATAGAGGGAACAGGCACTTTTAGGCCATGATTCATCTGACCTATTTACATGTCTGCTGTAGGAGGAGATGAATCACTACTGAGACTAGATCTGTGCGGAGGATAAAGGGAACCGAAGATGGCCAGCTCAGATGTAGATGCTTACACAAATCTACAGTTTGAATTTAAACTTGCAGTTTGGAACAACAATTTTTCAGAGAAGAGTTAAATTTTCTAAGCCACATTTTCCTAGCAGAATGTGTGTACGAATATATATATATATGTTTTTTTTCTTCCTGCAACAGAAACATTTGCAACAATATCTTTTGAAAACTGGCCCTATATCCCCTTCTCCAAATGTTCTACCATCTGAAGAGCTGCCATTTTATCTCTCTCTGCCTCTGCCCCTCTTTCACACATACAGACGTGTGTACACATGCCATGTTTTAGAGCTGGGCCTTCTGAATTTTCAGCATTAACTCAAAATATACTCCTCTGTGTGTGGTAGCCAGAGCTGTTACACACAGACAGATATATTAGCTGGTTTTGTTTTTTTAAAAAACCCAAAGCAAAATATGCAAACAAAACCACCAAATGAACATTTCAGAAATTTGCTTCTGTTTAAAAATACATTTTTTTGTTCATCTTTTCTTCTAGAATCTGCTCACTCTGCCTGCAGCCTTAGTGAGGCAGGGCATCATAGGAGGAGGAACATTAGTTTCTGGGCAAATAATGATGTGGAGGGAGGGGGAAGACAGACTTGATCACCTAAGAAAGGGTGCAAGTTCCCAAGTGAAGCTCTGAGAAGACAAGAGAGGCAATGTTGTTTTATTATGTAAAGAAAATCAAAGTTGAAAGAGCCTGGTTGATGGGGAGTGAGGATGATGTCCTCGCAGGTTGTGCACATGCTGTAGCATAATGTCCCAGTGCGTCTGAACACCCATCTAGACCGCAAATGGCATGAGGGTAATATATTAAAAAAGGAAGAAAAGAAGTGACCGCGTTGCAGAGCTTTACAATGCTCAGCTGCTGCTGAGGAGCGCTTGGTGTAGCTACAGTAGTGGTAGGCAAAATATCCCTCCCATCCAGTCGTTGGCAGGCAGCACAGCAACCCATTTATGTGAGCACCTGGTTGATCAGTTTGCTTGTGACAGATCTTGGCACGCCCTCTCCTCTGGCTGTAAAGCTTTACTGACTCCTGTGTTTTGCAGGATTTTTTTCCCCACAAACTCTTGTCTGGCATGGGAGGACTTGGAACAAAGTGATACTGGCTCTGGCGACAACAGGAAACTGCATTTTGGATAACCCTTTACAGTGCAAGCTTTCCAGCCATTTAAGGGCTTTTCTGTGCGGATCGGAAGGAACGGCTGTCCATCATCCAAAGTCCATTGCAGGCAGTGGGAACACTGCCCACGACTGCCAAGGTCTTTGGCAAAGGCCACGAGCATCTGAAGGCTGCCCCCGAGAAACGGGCATGGGCTCGCAGCTCCCCACGGGGTGCAGTGCAGAAGCGGCTTCAGGAAGAGAGAGTGCTCTTTTACTGGTCATCCCAGTGCATCATTCATTAAATATAAGGCCCTACAGGAAAACCAGGGCTTTGTGTTTTCCGTGCCCCTCCTGCATCAGCCCTGACGTCAGTAGTTTCAAACCATGGAAGTTAAATTAAGGCCAGCGCGGTCTAATAGGCAAGGGAGAGCAAATGCTAAGTCAAGGTAACAAGAAAATACCTGCCATCTGGAGCTGTCATAAGCACGAATTTACATTGCTCCCCACAAAATAAATAAACTACAGCCTGCGGAACACTACTCTCCCTGGATGCAAAACCCTGCTCCTGCCGCTACCGCCAAAAATTTTGGCCTGCCCGCTTTCTGCGTGATGGTCGGCTTCTGCCGAAAGCCCCCGAGAGATGTGCATGGGTGCGGGGAGACATCTGCAACCCCTGGCTGTTTGAGCGCAACGGCTGGAGTGGGATCTGTTCGGCTGCATCCGCTTGCTCCCTTCCTCGCTCTGACGGAAAGTTTTCCTCCCGGCTCTGACAGCACCGCAGCCACTTGGGGAAGCACATGACTTCCTCGGGAGACGGCGTTTCTTATTTGTGTTGCAGGCCTCCAGCAGGCATGGCACTGAGGCAATATTTATATCAGTTTTTGTAACATCGTCGCAGCAGCTGCAATTTTGGGAACTGGAGTGCTGGCTGGAAGTGGAGAGAGAGGCACAAAGCATGCCACGCCATATAGAAAAAAAAAAAAAAAAGAAAGAAAATTGGCAACCAGCCTCCTCCCCCAGAAAGCTCATTGTGTTCCCGGGTGCCAGGGGTGCCGCTTGCCCTCCAAATGGTTACCGCAGGGCCCATCTGCCTAAAAGTGAGTCAATGGAAATCGCAGCCAAGGATGCCAGCGACGGGACCGGATCTGTCCGTGCAGGGTGCCTGCCTCCTGGAGGAGCAGGGCAGGGGAAGGGGAGTCCCCTGGCTAGGTGGCTTTCCATGCTACATGCCTAACAGCCTGCTGGGGAGGCGGGAGAGAGCTCGAGACCTTTGGCTGTGAGACAGCGTAGTGCAGATAACAAGGCTGCCTCCAAAACCGCTGCAGCCTGGTGCCGAGCCTCAGCAATCAGCCCAAGCAGGCTCGTTAGCCCAGCTACAATGCCGTGCTGGTGCAGCCGTTCTGCTTCCAGGTCCCTGCTGTGCAGGTGTCCTGGCTTGTGTGGAGCTACCTCACTGTGAAATCCCTAGGCAACCGGGATAGGGGTCCTGTCTTCCTGAGGATTTACCTGCTGCTTCCTGTTACAGGAATATGACCCGATTCTCTCCTCTTCTGCCTCCTGTCTTGATTTCAATGGTGTTAAGCCAGAAGAGGTTTGAGGTTTCACTGATGCTATGGGTCTGAAAAGAGAGTGGAGTCTTCTTCACTGTCTCTCCTCGCTCCTTTGTCTATCCTGCAGCTGAGGCATATAGGTGCCCATGGCTGGTAGCATTTGTGTAAGAGGGGCTCTCCACTGCCCAGGCATGCTCTTAGTAGGTGACTTGTACCTCTGCTGCCAAACAGCAGTGGCTGGCAGGACAGTGGGCCCAAATTCTTCCCTGTACGCTACTTTTTCTCCATGGAACTCCACTGGTCTGTACAGTTATGTCTGATAGAGGACGTGTCACACCATCCCCTGTTATCTTTGAACTTGGTGGAACTGAACAAAGTTGGTATGGAGCTAAAATGCTTCCACCAGGTACTGCCCCAGACCCTGGTTGTTAGGTGATGCACACTTTATCATGTGCAAGATCTGAAGGTAATTTGCCCCAAACATAGCTGTTTGTTGCAAAACACCTTCACTCTCCTGAACTGCACAGGGTGTCAAGGAAAAGGTCCTCCCTGCTGGGTCACTAACAAGCTCTACGTGTTCATGTATCCCACAGTCCTCTGAAAGGACTGCTGTGAGGCACCAGGCAGGGAAACCATTGCTGTGTCTCCCTGGGACTACTCTGAAAACCAGCACCTGAAGTTGCATTGCAGGCACCCTGAGTTAGAGACACCATTAAAGACTGGCAACATGGTGAGCATGGCTTCTTGGGCTGTCCCCCTCAGAGATCCCCTCCAGTCTCCCACTTCGTATGCCCTTGCGCCATGAGCAGCTCTAATCTGCCTCACTAAGAACTGAAACTTCGGTGCCCAAGATGTTTCCTTAGCCCAAGCACCCTGAAATGCTCCTGGTGAGCAGGATTGGGGTCAGGCAGGGAGAAGGAGGGAGTAAGCAAAGACGTGCCAGCAGTGGTGGCAGATCCTCCGAGGTGGTGTGGGGAGGGCTTGGCAACCCTTTCAGCACTGTCCTATTGCAACAGGAGGGAGGAGGATATACAGAGGTTACTTAAAAGCCCCCAACTTTTTCCAGGCTTCTATTGCACTTCAGAAATTCTGCAAGAAAAGAAAAAAAAAAAGAGACTATCTGAAAAGAAGGTACCCTTGCTATCTAAAAAATTTCCTTTAAGCGCTTACTGCTATTAAAGTAATTGCTACATTTTGAATTGCTGTTTTCAGGAGCTTTGGGAAGAAGTTGTGTTTTCAGCCATGAATATTTTCTTAGAAGGATGCCATGGCTCTTTCATTGCTACATGCTTATGCTGAAATAGATGTGAAAGCAGTTTTGACTAGCTCAAAGTCTCTGATCAGCCTACATCTGAGATTTCCCTTAAGGTCGTTAGTGGGAGAGAAATAAGTGAATAAGTGCTTTTTTCTTTCTTTTTTCTTTTTCCCTTCACCCCCCACCTTCTCTTTTTCTCTCTCTCTCTGTTTCTCAAAAGTGGATTTTCTGGGTGCAGGAGTTAGCCCTTTAGATACTGGGTGTTTGTGTGCATAGGGACAAAAACACAATTCTGTAATCATCCACAGACTGTTGTAGGCTGTAGTATTTGGGATGATTGCAGTATAACTTAGAATGTCATTTTATTAGGAGGGGGTATGTGTGTGATGCACTTTCTTGAAATATAATTTGCTGTTTTGGAGAGTGGGAGAGTGAATGATTTTCCAGTTCTTTTACCTGAAACTCCCTACTGTTTTTAATGCTCTGCTTCTCCTAGGCAAATACCTCTGTGTTAGGCTTCCCTCTCCTTTTCCCGCCCCCCTTCTTCTCTTATTCATGTGTTTTGACAAACACAAAATGCCTTCCAATCCTTAGAGAGCTGTACTCCATCATTAGACTGATGTTTTCTGCCTCTCAGTTTTTATTTATGTGAGTCTAAAAATGTGTAGCTCACTGGCACCCCACACTGTTTTTGGTTTCTCCCATCTTACATGCGCCACGCTGGCTCATGTTTGCTTTTTCCTTGCACTCTTTCTTTCTTTCATGTTATTACAACATTTTTAATACAGGATGTCTGAAACAGCAAACACCAACAAGGAGAAGAAACCTCCTCTGAATGGGAGAAGAGCCCTCCCATCAAACAACTCCAATGATGAAGAAAATGAGGTCCCTGAGATGGAGGCTTTTGGATTGATACCTAGAGGATTTAATCCAAAAGGTACGGTGTACAATTAAGACATGAGTCTATTTTTACGTCTTCCATACTCATCTCTGCCCAAGTCTGTGAATTAAACCAAACCACTTTTTGCTTAGTATTGTCATTTGTGTCCTACATACTTCTACAGCTCCTGACATGTTTTGATCTCAGATAGCTTTTATTGCTGCTCACGGACAAAACTTATTAAAAACACCCATGTGCACGGAAGTGTTACCCCAGGTTATGGGCAGGGAAAGTGTGGAGCTGAGAAGCTGAGTGACCAGTTTCCAGCTTGAACTGTGGGAGTGGTTAAAAAAAAGGCAAGAATCGATTTTCCCAGTTTGATCACAATCACAGAGTCACTTTAGAAACTTCTGGCTTCAGCATGGCTGTGGCAGCACTGGGGTGAAGGCGGCAGGAGGGCCCTCCCCTCTTAATGGCCCTTCTGGTTTGTATGGCCTTAAACTGACTGTGAAACTACTGCAAAATGCTGGCTGGCAGGGAAAACTTTTTCTAGATGTTAACTCTCTCATAAAAATGACCGCAAAACTAAAAGGAATCCCCATAATTGTAATTCTTCTCCTGTGAAAAGTGTTTCAATCTTTCGGTTAGGGAGTCAAAACAATACCACATAGGGGACAGGCAAATCAAACCACATTCTCAATGTCAACTTTTTGGAGTGAACCTGAAAAAAAAAATAGATAAGATTTGGTTTAAAAGAAATCAGGATTTGCTCCTGAATGAGTCATCGACCAAATGAAGTTGATTTTTTTGTCCTGTTTGAAATGAACAGCAGAACCTGTTGAACGTGGCAGCTCAGGGTAGCCAGATGTAATAATACTTAATGCTCATATGGGACTTTTCATCCAAGGTTGAAAGAGTGCTTAATAAATGTGGACAAGCATTAATTATCCCATTTTACACACTGGGAAACAGGCAAAGAGATTTTAAGTGACAAGTTCAAATTTTTATTGCAAAGCATTATTTCTGTAATCCTAATCATGTGCCTTAACTGCACATCCCCCCCATTTTAATACACATTTCTTTAAAAAGCATTTATTTTAAAAAATACCTGAGCAAACCAACTGGTATGTTAAGACTGTAGAAACTTTGCTTGAACCTTTTCAAACAGCCCTGTAGCTCTGGGGCAAGTATGTGTGTTTAAATTGTCAAATGTAATGCAATACAGGTCCTGACTAGATATCGTTTCAAAACCAGTATACTTACAGAAGCTGGAGATGTGTTAAGGGTGTGGGATACCTTAGAAGGAATGCAGCCTGTAGCTAAAGCCCACCAGTACCAGGAGAAAAATTCCTGTTGCTTTTTGATATGCTTCACATCAGGCTGTGAATGAAGTGTGGTGCTGGTGGGTGGGAGCCTCTTGCTTTTCAGAAATGCAATGGAAACTTAGGAATATCAGGTCAAGGGAGTAGAGGCAGGAACCCAACGTGTGCTTAAGGTGATGTTGCTGGTGCCCTTGTCCAAACCAAGAGTTTGTGTGGCCATAGGATAAACCTTACTATGTGACTGGTATGGCTAAAAAATAAATTTGTGCATAACAGCAAAACTCCTTTTGTACAGCCGGATCAGCTCTGCTGTGCAGTTCAGCTCTGCAGCGCTTGTAGCAGCAACATGCAAGGGGTAACCTGAAGGGAAGGGACTGCAGCAGCATTCCTGTTTCAGTGCACATCAGCCGTGATCTAAGCCTGTGATACCAGCTGACGTTAGCATGGTCCCTGGACACGCTGTTTTGGGGTAGGATGCTTAAGTCGCCTGTCAGACCACATTAAAGGTTTATAGTCCGATGCAGCTCAGACTGGGACTTACATTCAGGAGCTGAGCCTGCCCAGAGCACTCTCGGTGTTGTGCTTGGGGAATAAAGTGAGCTTCTGCAGGCAGAGCAGGAGCAGCAGAGTACGACGGGGCTCTAGCGCCGCAAGCACAGCCTTGTAGAGTGCTGCTTGTGCCACCTCCTTCCCCTTCTTCTGCACACCTCTGCACTTCTGGGTTGTCCCAGAAATCTTTTGCAGTGGTTCCCACAATTTCATTGCCATAACACATGGAAAAAAGCATGGAAATGCTGTTATCCTTGCTGTTACAGCTCAGGTGTTTTTATAGCCTTTAGGGTAGGATTGGACATCTGCTATAAACATCTAAACGTCAGTGTCTTCACCTGTGTCACATCATGGTCAACACAGAGCCATCCAGTGAGTGGAGGTGAGGGCACAGGCTGTCCGGAGAGGCAGTGGGAGTCACTTCCAGGGTGATCCGTACCCTTCTCTCAGCTCCACTGGCTGCACAACCAGCCACCAACTGGCTGTAATAAAAGGTTACATACCAGGCTCACATCGTTTAGATGCCTAAATTTAACTGAATCTTGCCCTTGATCTGTGCAGTGTAGGTGTCTACAGCTGAGCTAGTCACCCTCGTTTCCCTTGACAGCCAACAGAGAGAAATAGGCATTTTTAGGGTGTGATTCATTTGACCTATTTTAGCTGCTACTCTAGGATGAGGTAAAACCTTGTGCTTGACTAGCTCTCTGCTGACACCCACTTCTACTCCACTGAATCACAGCCGGAGCGACTGGCGACGGTTGCCTCCCCAGCCCGGTCGGTGGGCTGCCTGCTGCAGGAGCCCGGCTTGCTTGCGGGAGGAGATGCGTGGTGTGGAGGATGAGCAGCCCCTGAGCGCTTCTTCAGCAAGAAGCCTGTGTCTCCGTGAACACGCCTGTGCCGTGTCCTCCCCCTTGGCTCTTCCCAGCCAGCTCATCTCACCGCAATGTGTTACGAGTGGGCCTGGTGCTTAAAGCTGCTCGGTGGGAGGACACAGCCCTGCGGCCCCACGGTCTGCAAGCTCCCCACGCACCCTCCTTTGTGAAGTTCGGCGGCTCGCCAGGGAATCGTGCTTCCCCTGTTAGCAGGGTGATGGACACCTCCTTTGGAAACTCAGGCTATTCGGTTTGTAGCCCAGAGCCCTTTCTCTCCGGTCCTCCACGAAAGCCTGATGTTTGAAGGCTATTCTTGTTATTCAAAAAACAGCTCAAGCTTGTGCTCATTTATTTCCCTGCAAGCTGAATGTTGCAAAAGCTTTAAGAAAGCGTCAGACTGCTGCCTCCCGTGCAGCAGACCAGGCTATGGGCAAACTATCAAGTGGACCTGACTTCAAAGGAGCCCGCAATGGCCACCTGTCCCTCACAAACAGATGAGCAGTGACGCGCGCAGCGCCTGGACCCTTCCTTTTGATCGTACTCCGGTGATGGTGTTAGCACATCCCCTTGCCCTGCTCATGTTTTGTCCTGCGTAATTACCATTACTGCAATTAACAGAGGTTCAGTCACAGGTTATCTTCATCTGGCAAGCTAATGTACATTTTAACCCTGAGAGTGAAAGTGAAATCTGTTTTCTGCAGATGTATATGGCTGTGTTTTGACAGGAGTCATGTAAAGTCCTGAGATAAAATGAAGCAAATGCTGAAGTGATGGCCCAGGGTGTCTTAGCTTTGCAGTTCCTTGAAGCGGTTAACACGCGAACAAAGGGCCAGGGTCACTGTTGCCCTTTATTTCAGAACACGAGATGAAAACACAACAAACCCTCAACTCCATTTCTATACCTCCTTGGAAAGAGGGAGAAGCTGAGCCAAGTTTACTGATAGCTTCACCCCTCGCAGAGCCCCAAGATGTGCAGCTTTTACATGCAGTGCTTTCAGCCTGGGAGGGGTTGGGAGAGAAAACGGCAGAGACTCCCCCCTGCCGCTGCCTTTACCTCCCTCTGGGAAATTCCTGCCTCACATAATTTAATTTTGAGCTTTCTCAGCATTATTGTGAGTGAGAATTGGTAAGTTTTGCAGGGAGGGAGGCAGAGACATGCCCCACTTCACAGGGGGGAATGATTTCTGAGCAAAACGCATTTAATGTTTCACACAAAAACCATCTCTGTAACCTCAGTCAGCGCTAAAGCTAGTGAGGATCTACAGAAGTTAATCCAGAAGCCTGGTGAATTGAGCAGAGAATAACAATAACATTGCCCTGGGACTTTAAGCCTGCCTCAGGACTGAACAGGGTACTCCCGCCTTTCCGCAGATTAGGGTTAGCAGGAGGTGGATGGGTTTGGGTTCAGTTCTCCAGGGCTTTTCCATGAAAGGATCATCATCTTGCCGTGTCCTCAGGCAGTTACCTTTCCTTCTGTTTCCCTGCAGGGCAGGGCTAGGCAGCTGATGGTGACAGGGCACAAGCTGGATCTGCTCCTGCCACCCTTATTTCCCCCTCCCTGTTAGCTGTCACCCAGAGCCCAGGGTGGGTGGCTTGGCCAGGGCAGGAGAAGGACCTTGCTGTTGTCCAGGGGAGCTGCTGCCTGCGGGACTCTGCTGATGTCTTGAACGCATCCTTGCAGAAAGGCAGGGCTAATGCACGGGCTGCTGTAGCCTGGAGGCTACACACCTGAGACAGAGCTGGTCTCTATGCAGTGGCTCCCTGCCTTCAAGGAAAAGCAGTGCGCAAAGCTGTTGTCTGAGCTTCTGTGAAATGGGCTGCGTTCAGCCCTCGGGGGCTTGAATATCCAACTTATTCACCGAGTACATCATTGCTGCTCACAGCGTACTCAGTAGCAGGCCAAATTAGCCACCATCATGAGTACACACAGCTCCACCAGCTGCTGTAAATGTGCACCTCTTTTTGCCAGGCATGAGTTTGGCTCTGTAATCGTCAGTATAAAATGCAGAAATTAGATAGTTTCTAACGGTCAACGCCTGTAAAGACAAGCTAAGAGCTGCAATTCAAGCTTTAATCTTCTGTCTCTCTACTGGCGTGTGAGCAGTAATGGTCCTCCTGGCAGAGGTTTCATGATTATGTAGGCGAAAGAATGACGTCCAGTTTGTTTTCATGTGGTTGCTCATTGTGTGAGAGGACTCCCATTGTGAAGATTCCCGGTATGGTACAGTCATGTAGCTCGCGGTGACTGCAAGTGCCTTTGGCTATCCCAATGCCACCCCACGCTGGTCATTAGCGGAGCAGACTAACTTCTTTCAGTGGTAGGCTACAGCCCTTCAGACAGCCCTAATTTGAAGGGAGCAAATCTTTGCCCATGCATGTTATAGATACCTACTGCTGTTTGCCTGTAACTCTATGTTGTAATTATATACTGTAATGTTATGTTTAGTTTTCATAAGAAGACACTAATAGCAGTGGAGGTGTACTGAGAAGCTGAGTCTAGACACATACAGTACACCAAAACCTTATTTAATACAGACAATCCAAGCTCTCAGCTGAATGCAAGACCATTAACTGCCTCTCCGGCTCTTCAGCACTCTATAGTAGCAGTGCTTTGCAAACATTAATGTATTTAAGCATCACAAAACCCCTCTGAATTTGCATTTTACACATGGAGGTCTGCAAGAAGGGAGACATGAAGCCACAGCTGTCAAATGCCCACTGATTGCACTGATAAACTTGTGACAGTGAGGTTCAGACTTGCAGAAAGCTGAGGCCAAGGGAAATATGGAACCCAACTCTCCTTGGGGACATTCAGCTTTCCACCTGTAGCAACCTGCCCTTCCTGTAATTGCTTTTGCCATTCACTAGAAGCCTTGCAGCCTCTGCGAAAATGGCAGGTGGACAGAGAAGCGTCAGTCCGTAAGTCCCTGCTCAGCCAGGTGGATGTGAGCCCCAAACAGATCTAGCATGCTCCATTGTACAGTGTTCCTCGATGAGGCAATGCTGGGGAAGGGAAGGACAGGGCCTCTAATGAAGTTGATATCAATATTGACATTCCAACATGCTGACTCCTTCCCTCTATGTTCATGTATGTGTCTCTGCAGATTACCTGCGTGTTGTGGACATTCATATGTTCAAGGAGCCCCACGAGATTAACAAGCAGCAGCACCACACAGACAAGTACTACAACCCCAAACTGATTGTGCGTCGGGGACAGCCCTTCCAAATCCAGATTGACTTCAACCGACCCTACAAGCCAGAGACAGACCAATTCTGGCTGGAGTATTTGATAGGTAAGTGCCTGGCAAAGGCTGTGTCATATCAGCAAAGTAAGGTTGAAGAGTCTCTCATAAACAGGAACAAAACAGTACTTAATGGCTGAGTCTTTTCCTGTTAACGATTGATAAACCATAAACCCAGGATTAACCATAGGCAATGAAGTGTTTTTCTAAATAGGGTCTGAATCCTTACTCAAGAAAATCAGCAGAATTGCATATGAGAGGAGCAGTATTGGGGGCTTTCTGTTTAGCAAGAAGCTGTACTTTATAGAGCTTTCAAAGTTATTTCTGGTTAATTGCTGTATGGCAATGCTGAAAGGTGGGTGGAACGGGAAACATCTCATCTTTTATTGGTGTTTAGGAGATGCAGGGAGGAGTCGTCTGTTGTTTGAGGTGAGAGAGATGACTATGTATTAACTGGGATAACAAAATGTAGAGTATGCAAGTGGGGCAAATTATGCAGGGTAGAAGAATAGGAGGCCTTGTAACTTCACAGCCTGCATATACAGCTAACTTAGTAACAAGGGAGAAGGTTCAGAGGCTGTAGGTTTGGACTAGAGACTTACTCAGGGCAGCATCAGAGGCTTTCTTCATTTACTGCAAAAAGAACAAGAAAGCATTTTTCCTCTCACTGAGAGATCTTCATCAGATACCCAGGTCCTAATGGACCTGTTGGCTTATTGAAGATACAGGACTAGAGAAGGGTATGACCTTACTAGAGAAGGGGAAAAGCAAGCGACAGAGTGGGGCTTCCTCCGATGCTCCAAAGATGGCCCCAACAAACGCTGCTCCCTACATCACAGATCTGGGAAAGCCCCAGCTTTGTCTAGAGTGATCTGGGAGTTTCTGTGTTAAGGTGTCAATGTTCCCCTTATAAACTCTTTAAAGGAGGTTTGAACTGATGTTTTAATTTACTTTCCTCAGAGATGCAGTTCCAAAAGTTGTAACATTGATTTTTTTCCACTGTTGAATTATGATGATGTGGCCATTTATTAGATTTGTTGCCTTTTAAACCTAGATGGGCGTTTATCTCTTAAACGTATGTGCAGTGAAAAGGTTACTGTCTGCACATTTTTTTTCATGGGTCTCTTCTTTCTAATTTAAATTAGGGTTGGGAGGCATGTTATGACAGTCCAGTGAGTGATTGGCTGAACAGCCACAAGTGCCTTTAAAAATTTAATATGCATAAATATCATTAGTTCTTTTGGGATTTAATTAAATTCAAGACTGTTCCCTTAATCTTTATATGTTTAAAACAAACAGCTGTAGCAAGAAGAAGTGGAAAATGGAACATTTGTTTTTTATTGAATTGTGTGCAGTTTGCATTTATTTTAATCAGATATTCTATATTGGAAGAAGAAATTTAACACTTCTTTTGACATTGCACAGTCCACCTAAGAGAACATATTCACTTATTTTCAACTTGCTCTTTCCTAACACATATGGCCATGGTCTGTACCTTGAATCTCTAAGCATGGATCAAGATCCTTTCATCCTCAGATATGGTAGGAATGGGATTAAACGCAGCCTGAGACAGGGGAGACTTTGCAACAAACTCATCTCTGAATGATGACTTTGGATTAGCCCTGAGTCTGTGGTTGACTTCCCCTGCCCGTTCTTCACTGTTACTCTCCTTTCTGTGAAACGGGAATGATAATGCTGATGTCCCATGTGTCGTGGCTGGCCATCAGCTGAAGGAACATGCGGCATATACAGGATAGTATACAAAGCTATTGCCCTCCCCTGCTTTTAAGTGTCCACTTCTGTGAGCAGCACTGCCCTCTTGCTACAACGAGTTTAGCTCACAGAGATTCAACTGGGAGAAGATGTGTTCAAGCTCGTCTTGGAGGAGCTGGTTAATACTCAGTGTTCCACGAATGTTTCTCTTTATGCACATGTGGTGAAAACACAGTACATTTGTTCTCAAAGGCTAGCAACAGAAAGCAAAACAAAAACCATCCACAAAGGAGAAGAAAATTATCCAGACATGATCTGCTTGACTCTTGCTACTTCTCCCTTTAGTGGCAAGTCCAATGTTTAATGCCCTGAAGGGGAGAAAGAAGAGATTTCTTGTACTTAGGAAAGGGCACTGATCACTCAAGTTTTTGGTGCTGTGCTCTCAAACCTCCTGTGACGGGAGACGTGGCCATTTACACCCACGTTTGTTCTGTTTGTCTGTCTGAAGAGTGGGCATTCACCTCTCATAATGCCAGCTGCCTGAAAACCAGAGCCCAGTCCAAAATGTGTTGCCTCGGCTGCCTCTGTGAGCAGAGGAGGGAGGCAGGCACCTCCAGGTGGCAGGTTAGCCCTGCTGTCTTAACATGGGATGAACTCACTTCTGGATTTTTTTTCTTCTTCTGTTGACTCTCCTCCATAGACCAGGCTCTGACTTTAAGATCACCAAACACCGGGGAGGTGAATCCCACCCTTTGGTACTGTCGGGCAGGAGCTACACCTGGGGACTGGCTCAGGCAACCGCTGTACAGCAGAGGCAGCCTGAGCTCAGGCAATTGTTTTGCTCTGAAGCAAGGGGTGTATCTCCCAGGAAAGTGCTGAGTTTGAGAGATTAAAGTGATGGACACACAGAAATATTGTCAAGTTGTTGCAAAATGACCTTTTCAAGGAGCTCTCTGTGTTCCTGAGCAGCAGATTTCAAACGGTGCAACAGAACTGTAGAATAACCTAGATTGGAGGGACCTCTGGAGGCCTCGTGTCCAAGCCCTTGCTCAAAGCAGGTCCAGCTTGCTCTGGCTCCTCAGGGCCTTGCCCTAGGGACAGGTTTGGAGTATCTCCAAGGGTGGGAAGGTGACCTCAAGCAATGTGGACCAGGCTGTCCACGAGCTGTAGAATCTTTTGGGTGTTTCAAGGTGCTGTTATCATAAGGTACAAAGATACTTTTGGCAGGGACAGCTGGCCTTGGTTCCCAGGGAATTCAGCTGGAGGTGGGAAAACTCAACCTCCCTTTTGCAAGGCTGTGCCTACAGTGAGGGCTGTTTATTCAACAGCACCTTATAAAGCTATTCAGAAAGGATTAGTTCTCAGCACTGGAAATTTCCCAGCATTGACATTAATCCATCACAGAATTTTTATCCATTAAAGACTAATTTTGCTCCTGAAAAATGCAACAATGGTAATGACTTGATCCTCTGTGTGCAGAACTATTCTATTTCCTTTATTCCCTAAAATTTAGTTTTACTTCTCTTTTTTTGCTCCTATTTTTGCTTCTTTTAGATCATTAAAAAGATGATTAATGAAGCAAGTAAAGCAAGTAGAAACTGCTTAATCCTTCTAATTGATAATGAATCAAGGGTACCTGGGACAAATGCTTCTTGCGTCATGTGAAACTAGATCTGAAACACAATCTTTAGTGACTATCTTTTTTAATCCACAGTCCATTTAAAGATCATTCACACTGAGTCTAGAGTTCATCGTCTAAATTATATAAACAAATATGTGTGTGTATATATAAATGTAAATATATAAATAATTCACCCCGGTCTCTTGAAAGTCACTTTTACTGATACTCTTCTGTGATAATTCCTTATGACTAAAGTCCTTTTTGCTTTAACAGACTGTTTTCTGTAGTCATCATCGGTGAAACTGGCTGAAGTGCTAACATGTGAATTACTATAACTCAGTTTTGCACATAATGCTTCATTAAATTAGGACCATATTTGACTGCCAAAGTATGGAAAATAGCGAATGTGCCAAAAAATCCACATGGAAAAATATCCACTTATAAAGAGTAATGGGATGTTATTCCAATTCTCTGGACTGCAGCCCTTCCTCAGTACCTGTGGTTTGGGAGCTGCTCCATCACCACAGATTTCCTTCCCTGCAGCTTGCTTCCTGACTTTAATGAGATGAAAGGTGAGCATCACCCCTTGGGAAATACTCATTTTATTGGTCTGGGGTTGAGATGAAAGAGCCACAAGAGAACTGTAGATGCTGTGCTTACATCCAGTTCCCCACAGCGGAAACAATTTCAGTTTGCTTGGAACCCCAGGGAGCCCAGAGGAGCCAATGACTCCTTCACCCATCTTGATCTCTCCTGACTGCTGCCTTTGTGGTGATGAGGATATGCTGTGCTGCTTTTGGCTTTCCACAGTGTGGGGCTCAGCCTGTCTAAGCATGGCTCCTGCACCTGGGGCAGCCAGTTTGGCATGAGTACTGCGAAGTTTTCACAGTCACTGCTGCACTGGCAGTGATTTCTCTGAAAAGTGGATGTATGATTAGATGGGCTTATACGGCCTTCAATCTTGCTTTTAGTAGTAGTTTCCTGTACAGGGCCGTAAATCCTAGAGTAGTTGATGAGTTTATATGGTGCATCCTTACTCTAATGATATATTTCCCCACATCCTCATAAATTGTTGTCTATTTGTATTTTCCTTAAATGGCTTCATAAATCCATATATATTGGTCTAGCCCTAAATATTATTATGAACGTTTTATTCACTGGCATACTTCTGGAATGGTCATAAATCCCAGGCTACTACCACCTTTCCACACGTGTGCATGCGTGGACACCCACCCACCCGTCCATATGCACTTCTCAGGCTTCTATAAATCATTGGATTTTGGGCTGAGATGAGAGCAGAGACTTACTGCTCCTTTTTTTACAGTCTTCCCAGGCCTGCTCCAGAGGAGTAGTTATAAACACATGAAAGCAGCTAAGAACATAAAGATCTTAGCACTGATCCCATATGACTTATTTAGGTGACACTGATTTTGCACTTAGAGTCAGAGGGCATCTGAGCACAACTAAACAAACAGGGGTCCAATTCAGGACACCCACACCAGAATCAATGGAGCTCTTCATACTGTCCCACAGTGTCTGCAGCCTTTCCCTAATTTTACAGCAGTGCTGAGATATGGGTTATTCCAGGAGGGTTGAGGTTTTGTTCCTTTTTTCAGGCAGTAAATCTGTCTTAGTGGGAAGTATTGCTACCCCTGCTGTCACCTGTCCTCCTCAGCATCTCTGGGGCAGGGCAGGTGGTAGCTAATGGAGTGGCTGGGACATGAGGTGTCCCCTGGCACCTTGGATGGGGTGTTGAGCTGAGTTCTGCCTCTGGGAAAAAGTTTCTCATTGGAAAAAGTTGGATCTTGATTTTTTTAGGAGCCTTCCTGGCATTATACAAGATCAACTAACTCTGGTGCTGAGGGCAAACTCTGTTGGTGCTGATATGTAACCTAGCACTGGGAGTTTATTGAATTGCTATGTCCCTGTTTAACAAAGAACTACAAAAAGTGAACAAAGATACAGAAGCACCTGATGGTCTGAACATGGAGTCCCATTTTAGGGAAGAAAGAATAATGTATTAGCAGTAGAATACATGTCCTAGAAATCAACTCTGGACAGAGAACAGACCTGTTTGCCAGCTCTTAACAAAGAACAACAAAATTCACTTTCTAAACGAAGGGGTTGGGGTATTTTTTTTCCTCCCCTCCAGAATTCCCAGCCAGGCCCCAGAGAAGCAGAGAGGAGGGAGTATCTTGAGGTGCTCCATGAATGCAGTATTTCATGCAAAGGAATCTTTATCACGCTCTCCTTTGGCAGTGTTGCAGCAGCATCAAGTGGCTCATAAAATCTAGCTGTATTTTTTTAAAGGTTTTAATAGCTAAGGTGTGTGACTCCAATGTGTGTTTTACAACTGTAAAGTACTAGAAACATTCGCTCCTGGGACAGAGTGGTCAGATGTTAAGGATTCCTAACTGGAGCCATAAGCAAAAAATATTTCAAGATATTTAGGGTTCCTACATTTCCAAGTTTGTATGCAGCACTTCGGAAGGCAATGGCATTTGAGGGTGGGAGGAACCCAGATGTGACATTAAAACATTGGCTTAAAGACACTACTGTTTTTTACAAAAATTTGTTTCTCCTTCTTTGTTGTTTTGATTGTTTGGGATTTTATTAGAGCATCTCTCTTCTTTCTTTTTTCTTTGTTTTACTTTTTTTCCTGGTTTTTTTCCCTTCCCTTCCCTTCCCTTCCCTTCCCTTCCCTTCCCTTCCCTTCCCTTCCCTTCCTTCTCCTCCTTCTCTTCTCCTTTCTTTCTCTTCTTTTTCTTTTCTTCTTCTTTTTTCTTTTCTTCTTCTTTTTTCTTTTCTTCTTCTTTTTTCCCTTTTCACTTTTCCCTTTTCCCTTTTTCCTTTTCTGACATTTGTTGTAGTTATTCATAATGATTAATAAGGCATGGTTTCAGTATGCTAACACCCATCCCCAGGCTGCTTGCTACAATAAGGCTTACCTCTGCTACACAGCCACTCCATTTGTGGCTTCTAGCTCAAATTTATTTATCAACCTGTCACAATTATTATACTTCCAGGGCTGGCATTGAAATAGATTCTTTACCTTTTCTATGAAAGGGTGTATCTAGGTAAAACAAATGAACCTAACAGGAAAATTGTTAACCTTACTGTGTGTAATCTATGTCACAAAGGGAGACAGATTCCTCCACTCCTTTAAAAAACAATCTGCTAAGGAGGGTTCCTAAAAAGACTATTGAGAAATAGCTTTGTTCACCTCCCTCTCTTCTGAGGTATCCTACTTCCATCAAGGAGGAAATGTCCTCTGAACCTCACTGTATCTCGAATCTCTGTGCTACCAAATTTCCCCTCCTCCCTGCGGAAAGTAAAACATCTCCTTGCTTGTGTAGGGCCTATCCAAGAAGACCGGTCGGTCCCTCCGCTGGCTGTGCTGACAGCACAGTGCTAACTCAGCGGCGGCGTGTAGGAGCTGTTTAATACCCGCACACATACAGCAGCGTGTATGTCCTCTGGGGATCAAGGGAAAAACTAAACTAGATGGAGATAGAGGCTTCCAGGGACTGGGCAGGAGAGGAGGAGGAGGGTGGTTTGAGCAAGCCCTGGTCACTGTTAGTCACTTGGAAGAAACAGCAGCAGACTTGGATAGCTGTAGGAGGAGCGTTCGTGTTTTGCCGACTGAACTTGCTGTACCTATCTCTCACTCTCCCTCTGTTGCTGTAAATCCCTCTCTGGTGCAGCAGTGTTACCCAGAATTAAACACAGCTTGCCTCCGTGCCTGACGGGCCCGGAGCTGACATGCTAAGGAGCTGAGGCATATGTTAAAAATAACTCACTTTGAATGCATGTGTGTGTGTGGCTACAGTTCTGTGTTTTAGAGGGCTCATCCTTTTGCTACTGCATGAGTAAGACTTTAGCAAGCTTCAACAAACACTGCACTCTGCTTTTTGCCCCTGTAAAGTGTGCGTGTCTGTGGCAGGGGGCATCCCATACGTGTCCACATCCACATATGCTTCAGTCATGATGCGTTTCACCATGTAGACCTTCACTCATGTTTACTTACTTTCAAAGCCTTGTGATGCAGCACTGAGGCGATTGCTGAGCTTCTTTAATAGCAACAGCAGCTATTTTGCTCCTCTTCTCCTGGGTGCCTGGAAAGCCCAGGAGGTGTAGAGCAGAGCTGAGCTGCACCAGGAGCAAGAAGGAGTTTTAGGAGCCCATCTTGTGGAGCTACAGAAACCAAGGTGGGATAAGATAGAAGCACCAAAGTGTTGCAGGCCTGTGCACTGTGAACCAGGGGAAACAGATACATTCGGGCCATTAAACCTTCTGTAAAAGGGAGCTTTCTGTAAAAATAATGTCTTCTGGCAGTATCGTGGCTCAGTACCTAACATTAAAATGCAGAGAGGAGGCCCATGGAAGAGGGCCACTATGAATTCTCTCCTGTCCTCTCCTGCCTTGAAGGCAAGACACTCAGCAACGCACGTTGAGTGCCTGATATCTTCTGATCTGCAAAAGGAGCCTATTAAGATATTCACCCTGTGCCTGGTGGTAACAGTGCAGCAACCTCCAGGCTCTCCGAATTTTAAGGCTGGATTTTCCCGTGTCCATGTGCTGTTAGAGAGAGCGGACAGGGACATCCCAACAGCGTGACGTCACGCTACGACTTTGTCTTTCACAGAGCAATTGGCTGTGAAATGTCCTCAAGTGAGGGCCAGAGCCTCCTACACCCAAAGCACACGTGAGCATCGGGGAGTGAGGCAACCACAAGGAACTGGCTGCGGAGCGTGGTTCAGGCTGCCAGCTCCTGGAGCAAATCGGAGTGAGAGGGATCCTGAGCCAGCTGATGCTGCTGGCAGAAGCACCCTCCTGTCAGCGTAAAAAGAGTTTATCTTCTCTGCATGGCTCCTGGTCCTGACATGCACCCAAACACCCTTCTGCCTCTCCATGGGTTGGGTTAGCACCAGCTATCCTGCAGAGAGTGCTCTGCCAGGCATTTGCAGCCTTTTGGTAATGAGTCTTTGGATAACATGGAATCCTCTTCCTTAGAGACTCTAACCCAGAGAATGAAATCACTGTTGCATATTATCCCTTCTGAGAAACAGCTGACATTACAGATATCCCAACGATGAGCCAAAGTTGGCCCTGCTTTTCCACTGCAGCCAGAAATGTGTGTTCAAGTTGTAGATAAAAGTCAAATGGACAAGCCATTCTGAGACAATTTCCCTACAATGTTGATAAACATACTACTGAACCTGCATAAGGATTCTTTTGCCAGCAACCTTAGCATGTAATGCCAAAGTTATTCAGCTTCATAGTGCTCTAGTATCAAGACAACAGATGTGTGTATATGAGACTAGTGTGGCTGGTGCTGTCAGGTGTCTAGATGTGTGATTACAATTCAGCTCCACAAGCTCCTGTCAGAAGTAACAATTCCCTTGCTCTCCCATTTGCATTTTGGTTTTTGTTTCAGAAGATGAGGGAACCTGTCCTCTCTTCAAAGAAAATGTTGGAAAATGTTCACTGTGCTCTTGAGGGCTCTGCCCATCTTCCCAGGCTTCCTCGTGGGTTCAGGATTTATGCAGCTGTTAGCAAGCACCAAATCCTGTTCATCTGTCAGAGGCAAACAATGTTATCTGTATTTACTGTTCATAACACCTGCAAATTATCCTGACTTCTAGGATATCCCTTCCCTGGTATCCCTGCTATGTCTGCAGAGATGCAGGCAATGCCCCAGAGCATCTTCTTCTCATGGGTGAGCACGATAGTGCAGTGGCCTCTCTCTCTTACTGTGTGGGAGCAGCTGTGTGGGGCATGCACAGGCTACAGGTGCTCCTTTGTCAAGCGACAGGTATATTACAGTGTTTTGTGGCTTTGCATGCAAGAAGAACCTTTGTTTGGAAGGACAAATGGAGTTTTGCATGTTGAGGTTTCAGAAAAGTGAGAATACCAGAGGCTTGGTACTTTGCTGAACCTTCTATGAGGTGCCAGTGACCGGCTTTCCATAAGGATGTCTTGCAAAGGCCTCATGGCCTCTTTGAGATCTTATCTGGTTCCTATGGGCAGAGTTACTGGGGAGTGATTCTTCCACACGAGGTGCACATGGACATGGCGGTGCAAAGCCCCTGCCACAGCACAGGTCCTTGTGTCCCCACTAGGCTCCTACACCAAGATGCAGCTTCCAGTGAAGAGAATAATGTCAGTTCCTAACCATGTTAAAATAGTAATCTCTCCCCCCTTTCACCTTTCTGAAGGAAGTAGGTGAGGTATTTTAAAAAGTAACAGTTGTTAATGGTTTTCAAGGATGTCGGTTCAATTACTTCATTTGCTCTGCTGCTTTGTTTGCATGGATTGCTTTTTTTAAAAAAAAACAATTATGTCCAAACTAGAAGCAAAATATCAACTGGAGAGCCAAGTTGGGTCATACCCAGTTGCACTACAAAGAACAAGAACATGTTCAGCTCTCAGATTACAATTGTTAGCAGGCACAAGACTGTCATCTCTGTTACCTCTACAGGCTCTTCTCTCTAGACTGGGTTTCCTTTGATGGCTTGTATTTGAAGTGTCCAGTGCTTTATCTTCTAGTGTTTTCTATTGATTTTGCTCTCTTATTCTAGTCCTTTTTTCTTCTGTAGGTCTTTTCCTTCTGTTGTGTCCCTCACTGATCTGAAAGGGTTTCGTGAGTTACAGCATCCCTGGCTGACATGGCAAAGTGAGCTATTTATGTGCACTGAACATCTGCAAAATGGAAATTCATGTGCACTGAATAATCTCTTGGATGAAGCACAGTAGCCCCACATTTCTTAGAAACACTGATGTTGTGGCAGCTCACAAGCTTCAGATTCAAAGCTGGAGTTGTTGTTTCCCAGAATGTAGCAGTGTTCAGATCTGGGATTATCTCTACATCAGCTGTATAAAAATAAGCAAGCAGGAAAATCAACGCCCTTGTGAGTTTAATTTTGAAGTTCTTAAATAGTAGGAATGAAAAATATAGAAGTCTGTCTGTCTGCCACCGTTGCTTTTCGTTACCCTATTTTTGAGTGAGAGAGTCTGACTTTCAGCCTAAAATATGAAATGAAGAATAGACTTGAGAATGAGATAAGGAACTCAGCCTTCTCACAAGTGTCTTTTCTCTCTACACTGCTGGTTGGGTTTCAGATATATTTTGGCTCTACCTCAGGCTCAAAGGGTAGATCCTCACACAACTTTGAATCCTGGCAGCATACGTGTTTATATGTAGCCTATCTGTCTAGATGGTTTTTAGAGTTGGCAGGGTAAGATAGGCTTTTCTGGGGCGTGATTTGTCTCACTGTGAGGTAGGCTATCACGTGCGGTACTTTGGAGGTGTGTTATATTTTGGGACTTACTGCTTGCAGAGAAAGTTTGGCTATCCAGCCCAGATGTGGTCATCTATACTCTGGGTGTCCAGAGTTGGTTCCCACTCTGTCCATGCTCAGAACGAACTGAGTGTTGGGTATCTGTTGGTGGACTGACTCGTATTTCCTCTATCTGTGTGGACTTGTGTGAAAGAGCACTAGGTCTCTGCTTGTCAGCGCAGTACTGCAGTGAGAAGAACGAGGCTCTGATCGGCTAAACAGCCCCAAAGCCGAGGTCTGTGCCTCAGTGGGCACTTGCGTGCTAGTAACAAGGATGGTGGGTGCATCTGAACTGGGGAAGGGCCTCTTACCCACAGTTACCAACAGCATAGCTGACACCAAGGCAAGGAGCAAGCTGGAGTGCAGCTTGCTGCACAAGGATAAACAGTGGTGAGCAAGGAAATCTTGGGATAGACTCTGTTCATGCTGCCAGGGCTACACTCTGAGCCAGCAAGACTGAAGCTTGCTGCAGTGAGATGGGTGGGATGTCTGACAGGCTGCCTGCTGGGAGGTGTTGCGTGTATTCTAGTGGCTGTACTGCCAAGTGACCAGGCACTGTGTGAAGCAATGAGGGAGGGAGGTGGTTTCCACCCACTAAAACTTGCCACCTCCATTGAAAATAGACAAAGGGATAGAGGACTGCCAGGAAATTAAGACACTGTCAAAACAAGGTGAACTTCTTCATGGAGTTACCCCCACCTCTCTCTCCAGGTCGCTACCCACAGCAAAACAAAGGCACCTACATCCCGATCCTACTAGGTGATGTGCTGAAACCTGGCGAGTGGGGAGCCAAAATTACCCACAAGGAGAACAACTCCATTCGCCTGTCTATCATGTCCTCTGCCACCTGCGTCGTTGGGAAGTTTCGCCTGTACGTTGCTGTCTGGACTCCCTTTGGCATCCTCCGGACACACAGAAACTCGGCAACCGACACTTACATCCTGTTCAATCCCTGGTGCCAACGTAAGTACCTTGTCGGAGTCAGAGGTTCATACTTTTTGTTGCCAGGCTCATCAGTTTTTGGGAGGGGGAGGTCCAGGAAGGTGAGTTTGGTACCAATGTGACTGGAGACAAGCCAGTTTGGGTCTGGAAATTATATAGTATCTCTGCCAAGCGGCAAGTCTTTCAGGCTGGGGAATAGCCCTGTGTGAGCAGGGCTCCATGCTGCAGACCTGTGCCTGTGCTGTAGCTGCACTCTGCAGTTTTATGAGGCCAAGCCTGTGTTTACCAGCTCAGACAGTGCCATGATGCTCCGTTTCTCATAGTAAATATACCTCAAAACTTTGCTCTGACTTTAGTAGGCATCAGCATGAGCCTCCTGCCTGCCTATGTGTGCCTTAAACTGATATACAGGCATGTTTTTCTCCAGGATTTGGTGTGGGGCAGGATGTGGCAGCATCCCATACTCTGTTGAGTTATGCCACTGATTGTCACAGTTAGGATCAAATATCTGCAGCCAAAAGTCTGCAGGAATTCAAAGGGAACTGCTGGTCCTGGACAGGTTGGATGCAGCCAACCTGCTGCAGCATCACGGGTGGTGCCTTCCCGACGCTACACGATATTTGCCCTTATAACTTCCCCTTTAGTGGTGACTAATTACCAGCAGCCCTGTCCTCTGTGAGGAACAGAACATTTTGCAAATGAGCCTTTTTTTATACTCCAGTGGGTTGAAGAACAGTTTCTTTTTTTCAGTTGCCGTGGATCCTGGGTAAAATCAGCCCTTATGCTGACAGAATTGTATTTTACCCGATGAACTCCAAATGTGGCTTTAAGGAGAGGTCAAGGAGGACTGCAGAGGTTCAGCTCAGCCTTCTGACAGGCTATAGCGCTGTGTCTCGGCCTCCAGCACTTGTAAGGCTCCAAGTCTGGCATACACATTGCTATATATTTAGGTCACCAGCTAACTTTAATATTCTTCCGCCACCCTTCCTTCATCTTTCAATGTTTTCACCAGACTATTTGCATCAAATAATCCCGTACCAAACAAGGGCCATCCTACCAAGTGACGAGTAAGTTTAGTGTTATTAATAGAGTCCATTATTCAGCTGCACTGCTGTCAGTACATCGAATGATTTGTGCTGAATTCATTACTTGCCCCTGGTCCAAGGGAATATAAGCAATGATTAGCTTATGCATTATTTAGGAAGATACATGTTAATGCTGAGTAAAGCGGAGTTAGTTAAGTGGGAACAGGAGGGAAGGGCAGGGCCTAAGGCCCTGTGACACCGTGAGATACTTTTGAAAGCAGTGTAGAGGTAGATACCTCTTAGCAGCATGCTAACAGTTTGTTCTGGGAGAGGAGGGAGAAGACAGGAGAGAAGACAGTTTCTTTTTTAACAGAAAGAGAAGAATCATTGCCAAAGTTATGACCCACTGTGAGCAAACAAAACTGCTCAAGGTTTGTGGAGGCATCATCAGCCTGTCACAGCTCCATCTAGGGAGGTGCAATTCTCCACCCCAAGGTAGAACATCCCTTGGCTTTAGTCATTAGCGTCATAACAGCCAGTTTGTTAGCCAGTGTGGTGACTATGCAGTGGCTCAGCACCTCCTTGAAAGGGATAAACCCCAAAGAAAAAGCTTCATAAATTACTTCAGGTTGCTTCATGACTAGCATACAACCCGCTAGGGCTATATGCAGCCGTAATATGGAGAAAATAAATGATGGTGGGGGCTTGGCTGACCCACTGTGGTGTGACCGGGACCACATAGGCTGATTCAAGGTGCTAGTCAGAGAGTGGAAGGGGAAAATCAATCCCTTCTTCTCACCTCCTTCCCCACCAGCTCTATGTGCTGACTGGTCCACATCTGTTCATGGCACATGGGCACTTTGCTCTGCTGTGCACTCCCTCCCTCACACCTGAGCTGAATGGGGCCAAAATCCAGCAAGATTAAAACCACAGCATGGGAGCGAACCCGTGGAGAGCAAGACATGCAGCAGCTGCCTCCAGCAGCAGCCATCGGCAAGGCTGATGGAAAAGCTCTGCTTCAGGAAAGCAGAAGAGAGACTCTGGGCAGCAAGGATGTGCTGTGTGCCCCCAGGCCCGGCGGAGGCAACTCAGGGTCACCTCTGGAGGGCCACATTTTTTGCTCCAGCTTACATGTTCAGGTGTGTCTCAATGACTTCAGGTACTGGCCCTTGCTGACTATTGTAGTTTTCTGCATGTTTCATTTGGATTGGGATTTATTCTCATTTCTTGCCCCTGCTTTTCCTCCTAGGTAGTTTGGGCTAATTGGCTCCCATATCTGCCTTTTCCCTCTTTCCTTGTGTTAGAAAACCAAGGCGTGTTTCTCCACGCTTTATCCCTTGGCTGGAAAAGATTGTTCAGTGGAATGACAAAAGGGTATAAAAACTGAGGCAGTTAAAGTGCAGAGAAAACAATAGTTTGAAAATCTCCTAGACTTGTTTGCTGGGTTAATAGCTAAGCAGAAAAGTCTGAGTGAAAAGCCTCATTAAAAAGAGAGAAGGCTGATGCCAGGAATGAATGGGGATTGTTATAGCAGGGAGCAGAGTACGGGCTCTGTCAGTGTCTAGTGCAGCTTTCCGACTCATCATTTTGGAGAAACATGAATGTGTCGGTACGAGCTTTTCTTTAAGACAGAGGCATTTGTGCCCTTTCTTATTACTCCTTTTCTCACTGTGGTTCAGTTTTGACATATCTTCCCAGCCAGGGATGTGGAGTTTTTCTGCTGTTTCAGAACAAGTTTGAATACTTCACCAGTCAAGCTACAGAGTACTTTGCTTCCAAAATCATCAAATGCTTTATATGTTTTAATCCCCTTAGCTACATTTAAGGCTGATCACCAAGTATACTTTAAAGATGCAGATGCAGGGCCTGATCCTGCAAAATTATATACACCAGCCCCAAACATCTGGGAATTCGGCAAGCTAGTGGATTGAGATTTCAGATACTCAGGTGAAATTTGCATTACTTAATAAGCAAAGTAAAGCCTGTGAGGAGAGGCAGCATCCTTTCTTCAGCCAGCTGACATAGTTGGGAAAAACAGATGTGCTTTTGGGCATGCAGAGCCCTCTTCAGTTCTGAAACAGAAGATACAAATGGCAAGTAGTTAAGGATAACTTCTTGGAGTTTAACTTAACTCTTAGCTGTACCAGACTACATAAAAGCAGAGAAGGGCTCCTTTGATCTGGATACTGTGAGCTCTTTCCAAGGACGTGCTGAGCCCCAGTAACTTTCTGCTGGAGAACATTCAGTGCTTATCAGGAAAAGACCTTGCATTGACTTGTGTGGCTTTCTCACAGGTGGAGATGCACAGTGTATCTGAGTAAGTCGCACTCTGTGGGCAGAGGTGTGTGTTTCATTCAACCAAGCCTTCTGCAAGGTGCATTATTTTTAAGCAGTCATATATATTGCAACTTTTTTGAGTCAATTGCACATTTCTTCGGCTTATGTGCCTCAAATGTCCTAATACAGTTTGAGGCTTAGTAACATGTCGTTGACTTTGGACTCCGCTTATGTGTTATCAGTTGTCCAAATTTGGCCCAATAACATTTTTCTGGTATTTGTAGCTAAATCTTAAATTTGATCTCTTGTATCATAAATTTCATGTGGGTAAAATTCATACAGAGCTTCATCCTTCTGCTACACTAATGTAGGCAAGCACTAGCAGTTGCGAGGCAGCATACTGAGCTTGGTCCTAGGTGGAGTGGGTTTTGTAGATGACTGTATTAAGCTCTTGCAGCTCTGTGTTTGCCACAGCACTGTTCTCTTCCCAGCAAGAGCCCTGGGAGCTTTGTGGTTCCAGCAAAGCCCAGCCTTGCATTCCCAGATACCCACGGAAGCGCACTGAAGGAAGGCTGGGTGCGCAGGGCAAGCCTGCTGCCTCCACCTCCACCCGTCTGCTGGTGCTGCTGTGCTCAGCGGTCACTGCCTGCATGAAGAAATAGCATTTCTGACTCCAGCTGGTTGCTGTGCTGGGGATGGGTCCCCCCATACTGGGTAGGGTCCTCTCATGCTCATTCACCTTCTCAAATTGAAAGGGCTTTTCTGCACTCCTCATCTCTTTGACAAGGATCCTGTGTTCAGTGGGATTCCTCACCTGCAGTACGGTCTTCACGTGAAATGTATTTTCACCTTATCCATCTTCAAACAGAGCGGCATAGAGGCTAATTTGCTTCTTTGTAGCATTGCTAGTGTCTTAGTAATTTCCCAGGATAAAAGAAGTGAGTAAAAGAACCCCTAAACAGCTAGAGAAAAAGAACAAACAAACCAGCACTTTTCCATGGAATTCTTCTGTTTGTCAGACATGAGCCTCCACTTGCACAAAATAATTAGGGGTTGTACTACGTAGAGCATCCTTAGCATCAAAGTAGTCACAAATGCCTCATATTTTCTTCTAAACAGTCTCAAGGGTAGTGAAAGCTGTCAAAAATCAAAGCAGCTGGCTTCTCTGTGAAACACAGAAGCCCTTTCTACTTTATCAAAAAACACAAATATTTTAAAATAATTGACAGAGAAGTTAATCAATTTTCATCTGATTTAGCAAAGATCACACAGTCTCAAAATAACATAAGCATCTCAATTGATACCAACCAGATCAATATTGATATTTTTAATCCCTGAAAGAAAACAACAGCTGTCAAGAAGGTATGTGCGCACACTCCACTGAATACGTAACTGTTCAGAAGAGGGGGTGAGTTCTCCTTCTTTAAATGTGTTATCTGTCCCGTATGTACAGATGTGCTTTAATACAATCCAAAGCTCAGTGAGTGAATGCATATAGTTGTTCAGTTAGCAAATTGGGCAGATCCAGCCTAACAAAACAGAGCCTACGTGATCTGTAACATCTGCAACATTTTTGGTGGGATGTTACACAAAACTTGTTTAGAGCTGGGAGTTGGGCCTCAAAAAGATCATGTAATACACAGTTTCATAAATATGAGAGTCCCTGCTGGCATAAATGACTACAGCTTTTTGATTCACTGTCAAGTTTTAACACTCTCTTTCACCTGGTAGCCTCTGAATATAATAAACATAATCTGCTTTGTGCCTGGGTGCAGGTTGACTAGGTCATGCGTAGTGATAACCCTAGGAAAAGACTTCTTGACAAGCCAGCCCTTAGAAGCCAGGTGAATACCACCACCCAGCCAAATGGAAGAGTGGGTCTCAGAGCTGCCCACCTCAGGGAAAACCCAATAAAAACTTTTGCTTCTCTGTCTGCTCAGATTCAAACGTAGTCTGCAGAGCTTGTACAGCAACCCTGTCAAAAGCATAATGGCAAGCAAATGGTTTCTGACAGCTAACACCTGCTTCCCTATCATCCCTTGCACACCAGTGTGGAGGTCATTAGGTTACATATCTATGCATAATCCCTTCTGTGTGTATAAACATAGAGATATAAACATATCCTCAGAGAAAACAAAACTTCCAGCAGGATCAGGTGCGTAGACTGGCAAAACCCTTCACTTAGCTGAAGCTAGTATGAGTTTTGCCATTGTTGTTTTCAGAGGGCTCAGATTTTAGCTTATTTTCAGCCAAATTGCAGTCTTATGGGCAAATGAAGAAGCTTTTGAGGATGAGGTTTACAAGGAAATACAAATCTGATTTGCATTTCACCAAAATACAACAAATCAATAGGCTTTTAAAAGTGAAATGATCCTCTAGTCATTTGTAGTGGGATGCTGAAGAAATCCACTATGGCAGTAGTGAGTGGTAGTTTTGTACTTGCCCTTACCAAGCTATCAGAGGTTATTGCTTCCCTTTAATTTGTTATCTGGTACCACATTACTGATTTTCTCTAATTAATTAGTTCCCACACTATTAATTGTTAAGCTCTATCTCTTAGTCTCAAAATACAAACATTGGCATAGGAAAGAAATCCTCAACTGTTCTAGTGTCACAGAATCACGACCTGCTTCATACTTACCTGTGAACGTCTGGATAGTTTCATGTCATTCAGGGTTATTTATGAATATTAATAACATGTTATTTACATATGTGAATCATGTTTGCATGGTGAGGGTCAACACATGTGCTCTTGAGTCTTGATATAAGACCAATCTAGGATATACCCTTTGTATATAGTTTGATAAAGATCTCTTCCAATTACTTCTAGTTTTCACTTGGACACTTGAATTTCTCCTCATATCAACTGGTCAGTCAAGCTACATGGGGGAGGGATACTCCAGTCAATAACTTACGTACAGAAAAAACAATCAAACCCTGCTGTTAATACACTATAAAAATTGTATTCCAATTTTTTTAATGCACTACAGATTTTTCTTTAGATCTCTTGACTTGAGCTGTTTTCCATTAACATTAATAGGTTTGAAATTGTTCTTTGATCTGTTTGTACGGATGCAGAATTGCGTCATGGTGCTCCAACTTTTAAATTAGTGGTACACAGTACTCATAAAACTCTTGATAAGATGTGACATTTTAATCATACTTTACAGATCCTGAGAAAACAGGCAGGAGTTGTTAACATTTTTGTATCTTGCCTGCTTTTAAGTTGTGTATCATATTCCTAACTGGGGCCACTACCTCCTTATTCTTGTACTCTGCTGAAGCAAGTAATGCTTTGTTTGATGGAAGAGGGGTACTTTTCATCCAAGATGACTGTATTATATGCTAAGAAATTTTCTCTGTCCTATACAAAAACTTAAATGACTGTGTTAACATTTGTTTTTTATAAACTGATGCAGAGGATGCCGTGTATCTGGATGACGAGAAGGAAAGGGAAGAATACGTCCTGAATGATGTTGGTATTGTTTTCCATGGAAACATCAATGACATAAAATTAAGAAGCTGGAGTTACGGTCAGGTGAGCTATTTAGACCTTCTCTGGCTGCTCCCAGCAGGACAGCAAATATGTTTAATTGGCACCAGACTGTGGTTGAGACTGTGGTCTCTGGAGTGCATTATTGGTCTCTTCTTCAGAAAGACAAGGGGCATAATTTTAAAATTGTATGAAGTGGGTATATGCCTAATCCAAAAAAGCAATGTTGTAATAGTTAATATTTAAAGATCTTGTTTTAGGGGCATATTTCAGATACAAAGAGGCTGTCTGTTGAAAATCATAAACATTAGCTGAAGTTTCCACAGTAGCAGTATTTCTGCTGTTACGTTATTGCTGCTTCAGAATCAAACCGATTTGGTGAAAGAGTAGAGAGATTTTTAATTTTTTTCATTTTTCAGCAATAGGTTGTATTGGTTTTTGACTCTTCCTTTTAGTTCTAGCAACTTGGTGGAAATTATTCTCATCTGCTCAGGGCAGGGGGGTCAGCTTGCCACAGGGTTCCTGTGGCAAACTGGGATTTAATCCCAGAGTTTTAAATTTCCTTGCCACAGTGACAAAGAGGGGAACCTCTCCCTTTGCTGCCTGGAATTGACAACATCAGTCTCCAGTGGCCTCTTGCAGCCTGGGGGAAACCCCCCCTGCCAGGCTGGTGATCAGTATTGGTGTGCCTTCAGTAACATCAGACTCCTAGTGCTTGCTTGACTATTTTACCTCCATCTGTTTGTTAGCACTAAACAGCCTGAAAATCCCTACGGGAGGAAAGAGTTAAGTTGTTGTGTGAGAATGGGGAAAAAGGCATTAACAAGCAGAATCAAAAGGAGCAAAACTAACCCTAGCTGTCACTCAGGGGGGCTCCAATGGACAGTTATTGGACATGGTGAACTCTGGTCATCTCACCTCCTGGATTTTCTCAACAGCGCAATTAAGAAAGTATTGAAGTATTCCCCTAATGCTATGGTGATGGATCCATTCAGTTTTCGTGGCATCTCCCTGGCGCAGCCTTGTAGAAGAGGCCTTCTTGCTTTTCTTGCTTTCCCTCAGCTAAAGACAACCTCAAAGCTTGAGCTGGATGGATTGCCAGTGTGCTTGCCCTGGATTGCTCTTTGAACTCACATCTCTCTTATTTCCTTATTTAAGGGTACAATTCCATCTTTTTTCCTGTGACAGCACTGCCTTAGGGAGTTCCTGCCTCTGCACCATTCCTTTGGTTGTGTCAGTGCCCCTGTTTGCGGGGTCTGACTGTCATCCTGACTGAGCTAAAAATAACCCTTAAATAAGGTGGAGGGGCAGAAGAATTCCATGAGCTGATGGTGCCTCTGACATAAGAGATGTGGAACCAGATCCAGAGGCCAAAGCTGGGTGTGCATTTAAGTTGACCAAAAATGCCCCCTCCTGGCCCTTCCTTCCCCCTGCAAGTGCTTGTGCAGCTGTGCAGTGAATCAGACTGGAGAGCTGACCTAGCTGAATAAGCATCTCCTTGATTTTTATTTTTCTTTTCTTCCCCTGGGTTATTTTTCAGGCTTGCTCTGTTCCTAGATTTGGGATTCACTCCTTAACAGATGTAAGGGGGAGCTCGAGAGGGGAATGAGTGGCTGGAGGTGGACGGTGCAGCTTAAACCAGCTGCTGGATTCATGTCCTAAGATGCTAAATTCATGGCCTATGGTGGCTTGGCCTAAGGTGCTTATATTCTGCAAATCTGTCACCTTCCTGACACAAACACCAACCTCCCTTGAGAAACTGCATTATTTATTTGGTTTTGCTAGGCAGTAGTTCTGGCTAGGAGGTTAGAGCTGTTCCATATCCCTTTGTCATGCGCTCTCATTCCTGTCATGTCTGAAATTGGAGGACCTGATTTCCACACTGCTGTGGTGCACCTTTTGCTGTCACATTCCTGTGTGAAAACTGAGTGTGGCAGATGCACCTAAGAGGGCCCAAGCCAAGGTTTTTAATGGAATCGATCATTTTGTATGGGTGTAACAGACATCTCAAACTGCACAGCAATGGAGAAATATTCTTCTGGTTCCCTCACTTTCAGTAAGATGGAGGATGTGATGTTCCTGATCTTACCCTGACAATTTCCAACCGTTAAAGACAAGCATCTCCCTCGTTTTCAGCAATCCTGGATGTTAAGAAGAGCATTGATGTGAGTGAGTAAAAGTACTAGCAGCAAGGCCTATATTATGGATATATCATACAACTACGCATTTTGTATTTATGATATACAGCCCTGTACAACAGTGTAAGTAAAAAGCATAAGGCCACATACAGTCATAGAGGTGAAATGTATATGGTCATATACAAAAATACAGATAAACTTGTGCATGATAATATTCTTGGGCTAAAAAATTGCTTTGAACAACGACAGCTGGAAGCTTTAACTCAGGTTGTAAATTAAAAAAGGAACATACAGTTCAAACTGGGTTACTAGTGGGAGATGATTCTCACAGCTGCTGTCTTTAATGAGCAGCATCGACATGAGAGGAAGAAAGGCAAGAAAAATGGACCAAGGAAGAAAAAACAACAGACCATTTGAAACACAGCTGTAATGAATGAAGATGGAGGTATTCCTTGTAACACGACCATGATTCCTTTATTCTAAGAAAGTGTGAATACCCAGTCACTCAGAAAAGTCCACAGGAGATTCAGGGGAAATTTGGCTTTGGAAGAAATGTACGCACACAGGAATACTCTAGCTGAGAAATGTCAGAAGTTGGATATTATATTGAACATTTAATGTTGGGGTTTTTGTGAGAAAAATAAAGTAAAACAGGTGGGCATAGAGTTCTTGTTGCCATCGTGAATCATCTCATGTCCACACGTTGAGCTGCATGAGCTTTGCAGCCCACTGTGCAAACGTAATTTTACGGCACCTGCATTTGGTCAGACCAGGCAACATGAGATCAGACCTGCCTGCAACTGAGCTGTGAGAAATATGACCTTTATTCAACAAGTGCAAAAGGTGATACAGACCCTCTTACTTTGAGTTAAATGGCAAGTCATCTGTTAGAAACAGGTTAGCATGAAAGCAGAATTCCCACTGAAGGCCAGCCCGACTGAATGCGTTGCTCTGTAACACAACGCACATCTGTGTGTAGACAGAACCCCTTTGCCTGTGTGTTTTCTCATGCCTTCTTTTGCCATCTGCAGTCTTTCCCAGGTGGTTCTGCCAAAGTTCCTTGGTTTATTTCCATTTCAGCTTGTGTTGAGCAGACAACCTGCATCTGGCCCAAGGTTCACTCACCTGTCCTGGCTGCCTACTGCTGCTCTGGTTCCTCGGACATTTCAGGGCTGTTCAGACTTACGAGTGCTATGTTTTTATTCCACTTCCCTCTAGATAGCATTTTCATGCCAAGATTGAGAGCAGGAAACTGATTTAGTTTAATTTAATGTTTTTAAATCTCTGGATATTGAAGAAGAGCAAAACTGGCTTTAGAGTTAAGGCTACACTGCATCCTACACTACTGCAACAGTGTAAGGCAGATAGACTTTACAGCTTGTCCTGTATCTCTTCTCCTGTTAATCCAGTTATTTCACAAGCATTCATGTCATTTTGTAAATGTTAAGGTGGAAGGCAACAACCCCGATAGCAATTTCTTTCCTTTTTATTTTTCCTGTATATGCTGGCAAGATTGACAGTGTCTCATAAACCATAGATGAGAAAGATTTAATTTGCAGGGTAAACTTCTTATTGATTTAACTCAGGTCTTAGGTACTGCTGATGACTTAAAATGCAGAAAGCAGATTTTGATCCCGAGGAAAGTGATAAATCATTGGACCAGACCAGAAGAAAAGTGAACTTGAATCAGGAAGGACAGCTATGAGGGCCCAGAGTTTACGTTATCTGTTGTGAGGATTCTCCTTGGGAAGGAGAGTCTCCAATAGCGTGGTCATTCACCTGAGATCATTTACATCACATGCTAGTGGAGTGGACTGGAGAGTCTACCATGCAACTATTCAGCTTCCCAGGGATGATACAATATCAGGAGTAGGTCCCTGGGAACACTGACCCCTCTTTCCCTACTTCCCCAAACACCACGAATTCAGTTTTGCTCAGACTATAAGGTGTTACTTGCTAGTGAACATCTGCTCCAGAGGCAGTAATTCAGTGCAAGTGTAGGTGATGATGAGAGAGAGATGCTGCCTTGGAGGATGTTTGCTGAAAAGGATCCATATTGCTCGAGGCTCGAGGCAGGGGCAAAGAAGAGGATTTTCCTTGGGCAGTAAATGGTTGAGGGTGGTGAAACACAGTGGTGTCTCTGCTTTCTTGGCTTATACCAGAGCTCGGCTGCTGGCTGTACGGGAGAGGCCAAAGGGTACGTGGGCTTCCTGGGATTTCACCACCATCCTTCCCATCTTCCCTGCAACATCGGCAGCAGCCTTGGGTCTTCGGGGCTTCCTTTTCAGCTCTCTGGTCTCACCCTTCCCTCTCCTCTGCCTCTCCCCGAGCTGCTGAAGCAGCAGCTTGGTCTGGGCTCTTGCTCACTTTCTTCAGAAGGCAAAACTCAGATTGTCGTCATCTGCCAAGAAGCCCTAAGCCAGGATGTGGACAGTTGCAAAACCAATCCAGCTCTAGTTGCAGCATGAGAGCAAAAATCCTGTTAGCCTGAATCATATATTTAATGGTGCAAATGTAGAACACAAAGCCTAACATAGCAAGAGGACAAGGCCTGTGGAGTTTCTGTCATGGCCTTGAATATTAATATAAGATTGTGTTTTCAGTGAATCCTAGAAGATGTTTGTTTCATCAATGTGCATTTCCCTGTCTCCTGCCGTTTTCCAGAGGACAGAGTTATTTTCCTTTGCTATGCAGTTTCTCCTAAGGAAAATGAAATACATCGCAGGGCAAGTTCTGTGACAAATGGTTTCTGGTCTATTTAGGCACCTCTGCCCTCAATTCATTCTTGTGCTTGTTCATGCTGGATGGAAGAAACTGTACCTTTTCACTCTATTTTTGAAGAAGACTACTTTAGGTCACTTGGTATTTTTTATGTCTAAGTTTCATAGACCAGGACTAATCCATATAATCACCTTTTGGCTTGTCAATTTTAAACATATTTAAAAATTAATTTTAAAATGTAAGTGTCTTCAAATGAACTTTGGCAAACCATTTATTGTTCAACTTCCCTGCATTGCATTGGCTGCGTCAGAGAAGTCCTGAAATTAACAGGTCTGGAATCTGTGAAGGACATGAAGTCCTTCACAAGCAGACTAGCTTCTTGTAGTTATTATTATAATATCTTCCTATTATATACCTGTTAGCACTTAAAATTTTATGTCCTGTCAGAAAGGTTGTGTTGTCATTTTAACCTTCTGGAAACCGGACTGAGACTGAATTGAAAATGACACTGTCTTTTCCCTCACAGCCTCTCACATTTTTTTGCTATACATGGGCGATTATTCTAGAAGAAAACTTGTATTTTTGAACACAGAACTTTGACTTGACCAGCTAATTTTGGTGCTGATCAGTTATTATAACAACAATGAAAAAGAACTTTTCCTTTGCTTTCCAGAATAAAAAGTGATTCATTTTTCCCTCTGTTTCCCTTTTTATTTTATTTTACCTAGTTTGAAGAAAACATTCTGGATGCTTGCCTGTTCCTGATGGACAAGGCAGAACTGGAGCTCTCTGGGCGCGGAAACCCAATCAAAATCTGCCGTGTTGCCTCTGCAGTGGTACGTAACGGATGCCTAATATGTGTCAGAAGCGACCCATAAATCAAAGCCAGACTCATTTAACTGGTCCTCATGCCACGATGTGCTCACTCCAACAGGTGCCAGATCAATTGTCCATTCTGACCTCTGGGGTCTGGCATTTTATTTCGCTGCACTGAAGGTGACATACTTATGTCGGCTCATCACCTTTTCCTGAGAATGGTACCTCACTGGTAGGAAAGCTACTTTTAGACATTGCATTCCAGGCATGATAGCATTTCTTGTGACACTGTGCTCACTTTCTGGTAGCTAAGATAATTGAGAAAGCTATTTCTGCCATGGACAGTAAGGCAGCATGATGGGTGGAAGTTGGGATGGGGAACTGAGAGACTTTATGTGGACTTCAGCACTAACCTCAATAGGGTCCTAAGACGCTGCAATGGTGGATGTTACTGTGTCTGATTTTTAAGCCCCAAATGGCCTAGTCAGGCTGTGAACATTTATGTGTGTTACCTTGGCCCCAGAAGAAACCATGGTGAGAGCTGTCCTTTTAAATATGGGGTCTACAAAACTTACCACACTCAGAATGGAAGTACCTAAAATAACCAGAAACAAAGAGTAAGAAGAAGACTTTTCACATCTCCATTCTTTCCAGCTGCTAGGCACCAGGAGCCATGCTGTGGGTACAAGAGCAGACCCATCCCTAATATTCAAGATGGAAGACTCATCCAGGATGTGGAAGGCAGAGGCTGAGTCCTCTCCTTTGCCTCATAGAGGTCTGAACTGATGCCTTCTGCTTCCCAGAATGATATTCTAGTAATCGAGCTAGCATCATTAGATGTTCTCCCAAGTCAGCTACTAAAATACACTGTCCACAAAACATGGCTGCTGGACATGGATGACTTCCTTTAACCCGCTTGTTACATCATTTGCCCAGGCTTTAAAAGAATAAGCTCTTTGTCTTAGATGACATTGAAATGGGATCTGCAGCCTCAGCACCACATGTTGAATCTTGCATAGCGTCATATTAAATAGAATAGCTTCAGCAAGAAGTGTTGAGAACACCTCCACTTTTCTTTCTCTTTTAACTTTTGGTTAGTTCTTTCATGCCAGACATTAGAAATATGGCTTCAGACCTTCAGATAGAAGTAAGAATTGAATGTGGTTCTCTCTTCAGTGGCCTAGTAGATGTAAAGGGTCCTTCTTGCAGGGACTGTGGAAGCCCTAAGGGCAGAATAGCACAAAGTTTGTGAACCCAAAGAGGGCTTGGCTATTACTTAACTTTTGAGCCACTCAATCATTTTAGGGAGGTGGAAAAGTTCACCATTGGAAATCCGGGAGTCAACCTCCAGGATTAGGCCATAGTTGGATGGGAGTTTTGGCCGTCTGAAATCTGGATCTCAGTAAGAAGTGGCCAAGAGATGTTGAATTCCCACCCGTGTTTCTTGCCCTAATTCTTGGTCAAGTTGAAATTTGGTAGAGCTGAGCTCATCTGAAGAGGTGCCCCCATGCTGGGGTCCTTCTGAGGCTTCCTGGCATTGCAGAGCAGGTAAAGTCACCCCCTTCTTCCTTTCTTTACAGCCAGAGGAGAGCCTGAAGATCAACACACTACCCTGTCCTTGAAGTGCCTCTTTTCTTGGCATGTTTCCCACACCAGGGAGATGGGCACAACCCCTTAACCCCTTGGTTATGACTCTGAATACTTATCTTTACTCAGTCCTAGAGTTCACAGAAAGTCAATTTTCTAATTATTAAACAGTAGTTAATCCAGCCAAAAGCTTTTAAATGAGAATTGTGATTTATTTGGCTGGTGTGTAGCTGTTCCACATTAGCATAATTAAAAGGTACAGAGCGAATGAGCGTTTTGCACAGCCTCAACTGATTCGGTTCAAATTGCAGCTAGGAGATGTATTGCTCGTTAATGTCTATCAGTATAGCCATTAGTCAGCAAAACTTCTTGCTTTGTATAATCTTACCGGGGGAAAACTTACACAGCACATTCCTTCCTGTTTTCATGTGTGCTGGACCGAAGAAATTAGTTTCTACTCTAAAAATAACAGTAGACTCATTCTCCTCTCAATGCGCTGTAAATTAGGAGTGATTTTATTAAAATCTCAGGACAGATACAGACAGAAAAACAGATGATGTTAGGAAAGAATGCAGCTTAATATTTCTAAGGCTTGCTTATCAGTGTATAACTGATCATGCTTATTAAAAATACACAGCAGTAAGCATGTTTAATGTTAATAAAACTTACTAAACTGGCAACATGGATATTTAGTGTGGTGACTTAATTTCACTATTATTTTAAGTGTCTGACCTTCACTCAAAATTGTTCAGTGATGGAAAATCCACGGCCCTTAGCAAGATTATTCTATTCATCTCCTACCTTCATAATTCAACATTTCTGTCTTACTTCTAGCCTAAACTTGGCTATATGTAGTCTCTCCCTGCTGGATCTTTGTCTGCTGGATCAAAGAGCTCTTATTCTGTCTCTGACATCCCTAATGCTCATTTCCTTTGTCTTCAGATCAACTCCAGGGATGATAATGGTGTGATTGCTGGATCCTGGGACAATACGTACACTTACGGAGTCGCACCTTCAGCCTGGACGGGAAGCGTGGACATTCTCTTGGAGTACTACAGTTCTAAGCAACCTGTGCGATATGGCCAGTGCTGGGTCTTTGCCGGTGTCTTCAACACATGTAGGTATCCATGAGAAAAGCTGCACCCTGCTATGTGATTCTTGCATAACAGAGAGAGCTTTCAGGTTAAACTAACTAAAATACTTCCTGGCTCTGTGGTGTTCAGAAGTAAATAGTAGGGATACTTAAAAATACATGGCGAAAATAGATTCTCTTTAAATAAACCTTTGGCATCTCCTTCCATTCAGCTGCTCTTCCACACAAATCTGTTAACTATTTATTGGTTCAGTAAAATCTATTCAATCACTCATGAGGGTAAGTTTGGGAGAAAGAAATAGTCTTTCGGCACACTCCACATTTCTGTTAGGAAATCTGAGATGAACAGGGGGCTTGTTATGTAGACCTACAACATTAAACCATTACCCAATATGGGATATGTGGTGGTGTTTCTGCTCCAGAGAGGCCAAATCTCACCTGCCAAGGATTGTTCCTAGTAAAATTGACATGCATTGTTTCAGCACCTGTCTACTGAGCACTGTTAACATTTTCTATGGAGTTTGTGAGCCAGAACAATGGGGAAAATGAATTGTGTAGCTCTACAAAGTTAAGCCTAATTCACTTGCTCAAACTAGAGTTTCAATGTTGCAGCAAACAGGGTGTTGCAGATTGTAAAACCCAGTAGGGAAAGCAGTGTTAGATTGCTCCCATTTTTTTACTGTCTAGAACTTGCTAACAGCAGCATCCCAGATGAACACTACTAATACACTGGAATACACTGCAGCATATTAGGAGTCAAGGAAGACTCTCTGAGTGTAAAAAATGTGCATTATACAGATAATAGGGACCAGACATTGGAAGCAATGCTTATGTCAAGTACCAATGTAGAGCCAGTCAAGCCATTCCTATGCTTATGGCACTGGCCAGTAGAAGAAGCTGAATAGAAACTAAAAGTGTCTTTCTTAAGCCCAGATGATCTTCATTAGATACACTTACACCATATGCATTTAAGTATCAAACTGAGGGGGACCAGCTCAGCTTAGGACCAGGGGGACAAAATGGGTATTTCTGCAGGCTTGGAGCCTACTTTTTATCAAGTACTTTTCAGCCACAGCTGAAGGTCTAAGTTTTGGTCCTTGTATTTAAGACATGAAAAGGAAATTACAGAAAAACTTTCTGTGAAACCTTTTGCTTTTTCATCTGACACAATACTGTCACAGGGCGGAAGTGTTCACCAAGCCACTTTCCATCATTTATCAGCAGTCCTGGCTAACCAGGGAGGTCCCAGTAGACTGAAGGTTAGCAAAAGTGACACCCATCCACAAGAAGGGCCGGAAGGAGGATGCAGGGAGCTACAGGCCTGTCAGTTTGACCTTGGTGCCAGGGAAGGTTATGAAGCAAATCATCCTGAGTGCCATTACGTGGCACATGCAGGACAACCAGGTGATCAGGCCCAGTCAGCATGGGTTCATGAAAGGCAGGTGCTGCTTGACAAACCTGATCTCCTTCTGTGACAAAGTGACCCGCTTAGTGGATGAGGGAAAGGCTGTGGATGTTGTTTACCCGAACTTTAGTAAAGCCTGTGACACCGTTTCCCACAGCATTCTCCTGAAGAAACTGGCTGCTTATGGCTTGGATGCGTGTACTCTTTGCTGGGTAAAAAACTGGCTGGATGGCTGGGCCCAAAGAGTGGTGGTGAATGGAATTAAATCCAGTTGGTGGCTGGTCACAAGTGGTGTTCCCCAGGGCTCAGTACTGGGGCTGGTTCTCTTTAATGTCTTTATCAATGACCTGGATGAGGGGATCAAGTGCACCCTCAGTAAGTTTGCAGACGACACCAAGTTAAGTGGGAGTGTTGATCTGCTTGAGGGTAGGAAGGCTCTACAGAGGGATCTGGACAGGCTGGATTGATGGGCGGAGGCCAATGGTATGAGGTTCAACAAGGCCAAGTGCCAGGTCCTGCACTTGGGTCACAACAACTCCATGCAGCGCTACAGGCTTGGGGAAGAGTGGCTGGAAAGCTGCCGGGTGGAAAAGGACGTGGGGGTGTGGGTTGACAGCTGGCTGAATATGAGCCAGCAGTGTGCCCAGGTGGCCAGAAAGGCCAAGAGCATCCTGACTTGTATCAGGAATAATGCGGCCAGCAGGAATAGGGCAGTGATCATCCCGCTGTACTCGGCAGTGGTAAGGCCCCACTTTGAATACTGTGTTCAGTTTTAGGCCCCTCACTACAAGAAAGACATTGAGATTCTCAAGCGAGCCCAGAGAAGGGCAACAAAGCTGGTGAGGGGTCTGGAGAACATGTCTTATGAGGAACGGCTGGGAGAACTGGGGCTGTTTAGTCTGGAGAAAAGGAGGCTGAGGGGAGACCTTATCACTCTCCATAGCTACCTGAAAGAAGGTTGTAGAGAGGTGGGGATCAGTTTCTTCTCCCAAGTAACAAGCGATAGGACAAGAGCAAATGGCCTCAAGTTGCACCAGGGGAGGTTTAGATTGGACATTGGGAAAAATGTCTTCACCGAAAGGGTTATCAAACATTGGAACAGGCTGCCCAGGGAATCACCATCCCTGGAGGTATTTAAAAGACGGGTAGACATGGTGCTTAGGGACATGGTTTAGTGGTGGTTTTGGCAGTGTTAAGTTGATGGTTGGACTCAATGATCTTAAAGGATACTTCCAACCTAGACAATTCTATGTTCTATGATTCTATGTTGCTGTCTCAGGGAATATCATTATACTTCCCTTTACATTATACTTCTATCAAAAATGAAGGATATTAATCACCCATCTTCTCCAGCAAACATGGAAATTGAATAATTACTGACAAGTTACAAGACTGGTTCTTCAGCCCCAGGCAGCCCTGGACATCTCTGTGTTTTCATTTTGTTTTTGCCTGTTCTGTACACGTATGTTTCATTTTGTACATAATTTTCCTCCAGTCTGGATAATTGAATTTCATAACTCATTTTCGTTACCTGAGGTAGTTCAAAAGCTATTCAGAACAGTAAGGACCTCGGAAATAAAGCTGTATTCTGACCACCTAGCCTTCTGCTGCTGGTACACGCTTCTCACAGATGCATTGAGGGATGCAGTTTCAGGTTTCTCTGCTTCTCTTTCGTATATCTGGAGAGGTTCCTGTTTTGATTTGGGGACGTGCTGGCAGGTGCTTTGTCCTTCAACACATGAAATGGTTCATTTTATTCCTGGTGCAGCAGGGTAATGAGCAATCACCCACATCCAAAGAACTTGAGAAACATCTACTTCCTTCATTGGCTGAGGTCGCATCGTCCGTACTTGATGATCCTCAGTCTCTGCACAACACAATAGGTTTGAAAAGGCTCTTGCAAATGTTTCCTGTGGTTGCAATTTGTCGCAGCAGCTTCCACGTGCCACTTTGTCTCCTCTGCCCATTGCTTCATTTGGATTTCTCTAGGTCACAGACACACACACCAGTTCTCCTACCTTCCCCCAACACTGGCCCCGAATCACTGCTTCGCAGTATTTCGCCTGCAGGCCACTGTGAAACTGGGGCAACACAGCAGAGGCCTGGAGCCTGCTGTGTTAAATGGAGAGGCATATTTATCTGGAGCAAAACTAGACTCGGTTAGCTGGCTAAGTTAGTCAAGTCAGAGACCTGCAACTTTGTACTGCAAGCATTGCTGAATTATAAAGTTTGTTGAGCACTATGAAATGAAAATGTTGTCCAGTGGCTGATCTGATATGTAGCTACTGACACGTCCAGCTGCTGACCACTGCACAGAGAGGACAACAAAAGTCTGAACAGCTGTGTGCAACTAAAAGCGTTGTTTTGAGCTGATTTTGAGTCTTTCCCAGCTGGCAACATTTTATCATAGTGACCACTCCAGCTTTCCAAGGTTACTATATTGTACGCTCTGGATAATCATCCATTAAAAATGCTAAAACATTCTGAAAAATGGTCATTAATCTTGAAATTGTCAGACAAATTATTTTCAATGAGCCCTGATGGCTCATGTGCTGGAAGCCTGGGAGGGCACTTGAATTAAGTTCAATCAATAGGTACATATGGTATTGGATACATCCAGGTAATTTGTCATCCAGGAACTTGAAACGAATGTGCAGTGTTACACTTTATTGGGAAGCACAGTAGTGACACTAATGAATATACAAAACCCAGCAGTAAAAGCAAGGGCCATTCAACATTGCAGCATCAGAACTATTTATAAATAGGATTTTCAATAAAAATATTTTCCCTCTCCAAAAAAACCCCTCTGTTTTCTGCAGAACAATGTTGAATCTTAAATTGGAAAACAGGAACTTTTTTTGGCTGAGACACAAATTATTTCATCTGGAGAAGCTGAGATGATGCTTCACCCTGCAGCCCCACTCCCCCCTTGGGGCCGTGCTCCATGCCTATTTATCAGCCCGGGTGCATCACAAACACAGAGGCCTAATGATGCACTACTGCACTTCAGACATAGCCATAGCATTTCCACATTTCCCAGATTTATCACTTGTCAAATGGGAAGAAGAGCCATCAGTACTACATCGTGATGAGCTGAGATTTAGGGGTAGGGGCTTTTTTTTTTTTTTGGATCCTCCTTTTAAGATCCTTTATGGGAAGGCACTATTGACTTCAAAATACTATTACTTAGCAATTGATAAAAATTATGTAATGCATTTTCTTCAGACTCTCTAACTCTGACATTTCACTTGCAAATAATGCAGTTTTTCCCTTGTTAGCGATAATTTTCTGCTTTATTCTTTGTGTTCTCCAGATCTCTTCTGACAGCAGATGCCAAACAGGAAAACTCCAAATCAGCCAGAAGGAGATACTTTCTATTAATTTTCTTTTTAGCACAGACTCTTGATTCTCCTGGGTTACTGATACTAGGAGACCCAATATATTTTGTCTTTCTTGCAAGCTCAAACTTATTTTTCTTTACACCATATTTGGTCATGCAGTTGACCCATTGCACCCAGATTTGCCCTTTAAAGCTACAGTGTTTTCACTATGCGAGACTATTCTGAAACTATTGGTAATCAGCTGTTTAGGTTATAACCATTGTACCATTACACATCTTGAATGCTCATCATTTTGGGAACAAATGAAATATTAAATATATTCTGTATAAAGACAGATAGGAGGAATTATTTGGGTTGATTTGACTGAGTTTTCCCATTTTATTCTAGTTATTAATAGTTTCTCTCTACTCATCCTGTCATCCACACTCTTCATATTTGTCCTTCTCATCACAATTCTCTCTTTGCTACAGTTCTGAGGTGCTTGGGGATACCTGCAAGACTTGTTACCAACTATTGTTCTGCCCATGATAACAATGCAAATTTACAGTTGGACTTCTTTCTGGATGATGAAGGGAAAGTGGACACGAAAATTACAAAAGACTCTGTCTGGTGAGTTCTCCTGGAAAATGCCTTTAGTTTGTTGACTCTATAAGTAGTGAATAACATGAGAGCAATACCTGTGGGTTTTTTATTTCTCTGTGCATTAAAGAACACTGCAAGTTTATGTAAAACACAATGAATGGATTGTTAGTAGGCTGACTAATAGGAAGTGCTTGTCACGTAAGGAGACAAACCCTAGGGAATCCCACTACTAACGTTACCATACAGTGCACATTCAAGCACACTGGAGGAGAGCTGGAATGGGTTTGTGCTCTTAGGACCAGGCCATTTCTCAAAATGGAAAGTCCATTAGTCTGGAACTAGGCTCAAAGGGATACCTCAGTATCTATGGAAAGACACCCTACTTACTCAGCTTCTGCCAAGTTCCCATATTTGTAGACCAGTTTTACACTGTGTACGTGTGGTCACTGTCACAAATAGGTACTTTCCAAATCCAGTTCAGCTGAAAAAGAAACAAGCCAAGAAACAAGTTACTGAAATGCTATCACCAGGTTTGTAAAAAGAAAACTCCCTAGGAGCAAGAAATGGAGTCTACGTATTCTTTTGGAGAAGACAGTTCTCTAACTTGCTCCTCAAACTCTTACTGTCTCCTGTCTGACAGGAAAAGTGTAGCATATATTGATTATATGCTCTGTTCCATAGAAATTATGTGTGGGTTATTTGGCCTCAAGCTTCTCCTCCTCAGAGTGAAACAGTGAATGTGACCTCTTTATTCCTATATTCAGGAGATACTTGTCCTATTCAGTGTTAATATACCTGATTTGTGTCAATGATATCGTCAACTCATCAGTATAGCTGCTCATCAGCATGTTTCATTAACAGCATAATCTCTGGAAGTCTTTATATTAAAACTGTAATAAACCTCTTCTGTGGTGGAGGAAATGACCCAACCTGTTGCTGTAACCTTTTTTATGTGATTTCCATAGTCTGCTACCAAGAGGGAATCTAAGGAAAACAATTAGGTTCATTTACATCTGAAGCTTGTATCACAGCATCACAGAATAGTTGAGACTGGAAGGGACCCCTGGAAGTCATCCAACTTCCCTGCTCAAAGTAGGGTCACCTACAGCAGGTTGCTCAAGGCTGTGTCCAGTTGGGTTTTGAATATTCCCAAAGGTGGACACTCTACAACCTCTCTGGGTAATTTGATCTGGGTTTTGGCTCTCCTAAACCTGTGCCTGCATGCTCAGACAGTGTCTCTGTATTCCTCCTGGTCACCTGTCTTCCGCCTTTTGTGCACTTTCTTTTAATGTTTGATTTTAGTTGGGACCACCTTGTTCACAAAGTGGGCCTTGTTCCACTTTTGGTTTATTTCCTGCACATAGGAATGGACCATTCTTAAGCTTGGAGGAGGTGACCCTTGACAAACAATCAGCTCTTCTAGACCCATCTTCTGTCCACAACTGCCTCCCATGGGATTCTTCCAAGCAGGACCTTAAACGGGCCAAAGCCTGCTCTCCTGAAGTCCTACTCTCCTGTCATCCCGCGATTTGCCTTGTTTGCTCCTGTTAGAATCCTTGGGGGTTTACAGTTTGCTAATCTGCATCTGGTCTATGTGACAGCAGGCCCTCAGTGCGCCTCATGGTGCTGGTCCTTCTACAGCTCACAGAGCTGTGAATAGTCACTCTTCTGAAACCTCCTCTGCCTATAAATCATATAAAACAAGACCCAGTGACTAGCCACCCCACTGCTCAGTCCATATATAACCAGTAATGGATTATTCCTATGCTTCAGACTTGTCACCGGCTCATCTCTTCTTCTTCTCCCCTTCTCCTAACCTGATCCATGAAACAACTCTCACCCGCTTTTGATATTTCCTTTTACTTCCTTACCTCTCCACTTCCCAGCTGTTTCCCAAGACTTCTTAATTCAGTCCTGGCTTTTTTCCATTCTTTTGGGGCAGGGCCAGATCATACGCAGCTTCACATGAGCATTTCATCCTCCCATCTCTACGTTTGCTTTTCTTTGGCTTGATTACTTTTCAAACTGCCTTGTTCATCCTTTCATTCTCCTGGTGCATTTATTAGTACGTTGTCCACATAACCCTTTGGGCATGACTTAATATATTACACACCTCTCTTCATTTCTCCTCTGTGTCCTTTCTCTTCATTACTCTGTAACACTCTATGGTAGCCCACATGCTGACTTTAAATGGCTTGTGTCTTAATCTTGATTTTATTTTTAATGTTTCTTTTACTTCTTTTCTTTTTTTTTTTTTAAAAAAAGGACAAGATCAAGGTTTTTATAATGATTTTTTAAATGTATTTCTCACTTTTATTTATATTGTCCTGAAAACTGGAAGCAAAGCTCTTTATTAATATATCATTTCTATTGCCTTGTACTGCTGGAGCTGATCTGTCTTCAGGTTTTAAATAGTCTCAGACTTCAGGGATACTCAGAGCCAGGATTTTTCATCCAATGAATCTCTGAGTGTGGGACTCCCTCTGAATGTTGTCTGACATTTATTTATATTTATTAAAGATCATCTTCTCCCTCAGGATAGGAGACAACACCACCACCACCACCACACATATACAAAATTACACAGACTTTGCAAAAAGTTATTTTTATAAAGTTGGCTGGATTTGGGCCCATCAGTACTGCCTCTGTCCCCTTACTTTGTTCTCCTTGTCTTTCTTAATGATGATATAAAGACACTTAAAGAATATTTCTCTTGGATGGGAATCAAGACTCACTCCTGCTGTGAGGTCCAAGCAGACCGATGTCAGTACCTCAGCAGAAACTTGCTCAAAGTCACCTGGCCTCATGAGGGTTCATCCAGGTCCAGGCCCGTAGAGAAAGCCCTTCTGAGACCTCTGCTCTCCTATTCACTTCCAGCTCACCTTTCTCTAATTTCTCACTAAGGTTATCAGTGCCTCTCTACCCCAATGCCTGAGCTTATTAGCTAATGAAAGGGCAGCAGCTGTTTCCAGCATGTGCCTGTCTCATAAGCAATATGAAGTACCCTTCCTAAATTGTCTTCCAGGCATGAAACCCACCTGGTCATCTTTTATTAATTTCCCCATTGCTTTGTTTAGTCTATTCGTAATTATCTCTGTAAATATTTAATGGTCGCTACATTGATCTGTGTAGCCATTCCTGCTTTCTTTAATGTTTCAGGCTTGCTGTAGAATACAAGAACTACAGAATAAGTTTAACAAATTATGGCTGCCGAGCCAGCTCCTCAGCTGTGCTCACTTCTACCAGAGAGAAGTTTCTGCTACATTTTGGAAAGGCAAATGTTCCCCTCATCCTCCTTTCCTTAATGTTCATGTGCTTTACAAGTAATGTCTTTCTGTCTATTCACATTAAATATCCATAAGTGTATTTGTTATTTGCATGGCAGCTGACCTAAAGAAATTGCCGTCCTGTTGCGCCCAACATTACAACAATAGAAACCAGTAAGAAAGGTTCTGTCCCCTCAAATGAATATAGAAAAAACTGCATTACCTAATTACAGAATTGAAGCAGATCTGCCATTTTCCACACTGTTATCCCCACCTTGGTTTTATCATCCTTCCCTCCTGCCTGCTCTTCAGGTTGTTCTTTCACAGAACACAAAGCCGATGACACATCTGAGCTTGATTCAAAGTGAACCAGTGAAGGTTTCAGGGCAGAGATTGTCTCTCTCACATGTTGACATAACAGTTTTCAAAAACCCACCTACCACAAAGTACGTCCCCAATGCTTGGTAGCCCTCAGCAAAGTTCTGCGAGCATGATTCAGCATTGACTACTCTCAGCAGCATCAAAAATTCTCTGAGTGTGCGTCATTTTCCTTGAATAATTCCTTTTTCTGTAGTGCTGCTTCATTAACTCTCCTAACTGACAAGTTTTACCCTGATCCAAGCTTTCATTTCCACTTTGAAATGTCTTGTTAGACAAGCCTCAGATCCTCCCGATTCCGCTCCATGGCTGGTTTTCACCTATTATTAATGAAATGGTCAGAGTTTAACAATCCCCATTTTGGTTGCTAATATCATTGCATGTACTAGGGGCTCTATCAGCATCTACGCAGATGTAATTTTATTCATATCTGCTGTAGGATATGTATAATTTGCAAGCGAAATCACCCCTTTCTCTACTCCTTTCTTCTTTTATTTTTTCACAGTAATGAAATTCAAACACTTTGCTGGCTTTACTGCAAGACTCTCTTCCTAGATTGTCTTTTTTTTCTTGGTTGTGCTCTCCCTTGAGCACTAGTAGCATTGCAAGAAGTTACAAGATCTGTCTTTCTTTTCTGCTCATCTTTGAAACATTCTGTGCAGACTGTGATGGTGCTGTAGTGGTGGTTTTTTTTCTTTTCCTGAGCACCCAGTCAAGTGAGGACATTACAACCCTGAGCACCTAGATGAACCACTCTCAGAAATTCACCTTTCAGCATACTGTCCTAGGCCCTAAATGCAAGACTTGGCCCACACTGGTTGTAGGTGGGTTTTATGGAAAGCTGTATGTTCTAGGAAGTCTGGCCTCCCTCACTGGCATGATAGACTGGGAAGACCTTATAAGGAATCCACAATGAGGATAGTGTTACAAAGCCTATGCAGGTTCTTTTTCTCAACCAACATGGAAATCAGCTAAGCACATTTGTTTTGAGCCATGAAAACAAAGCTACACACTGTACGTTATGGAGCTGATCCTGAAATGTCTTCAGAAGAGGTACCAAAGCTTCAGTCTTAATAGTTACAAAGCAGACCAAATTTCAGTGGCTTGAAGAAGATTCAAAACTTGCTTTAGCAGGCAGACTAAAGTGGAGGTGTCTGGCTGGAAAGGGATTGTAGCTTGTGTAGCTCTTCATATACCCCAATAATCTCCAAGCGCTAGGAAGTTTTCTCAGAGACATTTGCATTCAGAACACAGTAGAAGAAGCAAAAAGCTTCTTCAACTTGCAGTCAAGAAACTACAATGAAAGATTGCGGCCTTCAGGTTTTAACAGATAGGTACCAAACTTTTAGACTTAAAAATCTATTCTCTAAAAAGAACCAACATTTTCACCCCTAAATTGGCAAATGTTGTTATTGAAGCAATGGCAGGACATAAATAAACAGGTTTGTTTTGGTCTGTATGCCTCTTTCCAAGAATTTAATATTCTAGTCTCATCTCTTTTCTAAGGAACTATCATTGCTGGAATGAAGCCTGGATGACCAGACCTGATCTTCCTGTTGGTTTTGGAGGATGGCAGGTTGTTGATGGGACACCCCAAGAAACCAGTGATGGTAATATTGCTTGAAGTCCTCCTTAGCTCTCTTTCCAATGCTTGGGTTCTTTGTGGCAAACAATGAGCTGAGCCAGTGCCACCATATGGCGAGGGACAACTTCTTGCACCAGATAGCCACACTCACCTGTGCTCAGGGCCTTCTCCTGATTTGTTTTGAGCTCTGAAATAATCCTGTCCTTATTATAACACTGCTTATGATGCATGTGCGCAAAATCCTGCATAAGAAGGGCCCTTCTTGGTACAGAAGAGATGCAGTCCTGTTGCCAAACGACAGCTTCTAAAATTTCAGAGAACTTACAGAGAGGCCTGATCAAATTAGTTCTCCTTCATTATATGTCAGCCAGTTTCTGCAGCCCTTAGTAAACTTCCTGAGCAGGCAGTAGGCAGGAGAGAAAAAGTGAAAAGCCACTGCTATTTCTTCCCAGTCTTTGATTTTCTACTTCTTAAAAGACATTCTTAGAAAATTTGCAGTGAAATCTTTCTCAGCCTGTGGTATAACTGAACCCTCCCAAAATTATCTGTTTTAAGCAAAACCAGCTTTAACTGCATTTCAAGCACTTGAGACTTACAGAGACAGAGACTTAAGGTACCAAAGCATTAGGTTGTTCCAGACTTGAGTCCGGGTAGTCTAGAGGGCTGGCAACAGAAATTAAGCTTTTTGCTTCTGGGTCAGGAGTTCCTGTAAACTATTGAAAGGGTTCACTAAACCCCAAAGATTATTTTTCTTTGAGAAAATATAACATTTGGACATGTTTTTAAATTAATTTAATCTCTCAGTTTATCTGTCTTCTCCTCACAGGTATGTACAGGTGTGGCCCAGCCTCAGTTCAAGCCATTAAACATGGTCACGTTTGCTTCCAATTTGATGCTCCTTTTGTCTATGCTGAGGTACATACCTGAAAATTTTTAGTGCATTGAGTGGCATCAGTGGGACCATCAGTGAGACAGAAGATAGAGCTCCACTGCAATTTATGGACTTAGAAGTTACTTCATGTATACTCCACGTCAAAGAAAAATCTCATAATTATATTTTGACATGCAGGCTAGTAGATGTGATACAGCTGTAATGAATGACAGAGATTTCTCTAATCTCTGCTCACCAGTGTAATAAGTAGAATAAGCTGCTCCGGCTCAGATGAAATTTCAGGCTGTGGTCATTTATCCATCCCAGATTCCAGCTGTGCTGGCAAATGAGTCACTAGCTCTAGCTGCTCATCTTCACCCCTTGTTAGCTGTTACCTCCTCAGGCTTGCCAGCAAAGCTGCTTATGTTAAGATTCTCCTGCTTATTTCAGTCAAAATGGTTGTAGTGTTTTTAAAGAGGTCTTTGCTCACCATGTTCATTTTGGCTGCAGTGGGTCAAGGAGAGCTCACATGGGCGGCTTGACTGGCAGATCTGAGAGGGAAATATCTCCATGAGGAGCAAGAGGGCCTGGTCTGGAGTTTTAACCTCTTGCACCACCAGCTCTAGTGTGCCCAGAATTGCAGCAGCTGTAGAGCAAGTGTGTCTCTAATTGAATTGTATATAGCTTAGGACAAAGGAGAATAAAGACATTTTGTCTATGAAGTATTCCCCTCTCTACTGTCTAAAGCTTTTTGGTGCAAGGAATGTATAGTCATGCTCCCCAAGTCCAAATGGTATCTCTATAGCCTACCCAAGTTTACACTGTCTGTTGTTCTGGAGCTGTGAACAGTAAAATGCATCTAGTCATTATTGTAGCATATGACTAATTTTAAACGTGTGACTTCAACACAAGTAGTTAGTGGGACTTCAAGTCTACATGCCATTGTTTTGAGGGGAGTTAGGTTGGCTTCCCTTCCTTTCTACTTCCACGTATCTCAATCCTTTTTAATTTAATTTTATAGGTGAATAGCGATATTGTTTACTCAAGAAGGGCAAAAAATGGAGCCCAAGTGATAGAAAAAATTGACACAACCCATATTGGGCAGTTGATTGTGACCAAGGAAGTTGGGCGTGATGGAATGATGGAAATTACTGAGGAGTACAAGTTCCAAGAAGGTAACCTGAAATGGGATGGGACAATACCGGTGTAGATTTACCTCAGTCAGATCTTGGATGGTAGATTTACAAAACTCTGGCACTGAAGGAGCTTCATGAAAATCTGCCAAGGTGCCCTCTGGAACTTTTTATTTGTAACTCCATCCCAGAAACACTGCAGATGCCTTGATGAGAGCACACACTTTGCTACTCAGAAATGCTTTGGACTGAATAAACTGCAGTGAAAACAAAGGGTAGTCATAGAATAACTCAAAGCATTCAAAACAATTCAAGGCTTTCTGTACAGCTGTTTAGACATTTCTTACTCAGGCCAGATGTTCACATAGAGTAAATCAGTGTAGCCCCATTAATATCAATTAAGCTACATCGATTTATCTGATATGACTTGTATCTTTAACACTAGCTCACTTGGAAGCTGTGAATTTCTCCCAATATTAACTTTACCACAGGAAGGTTCACTCTCCACATCCGTTCATTTCAGCTACCACAAACTATGGAAGATGTACCTTTGTGATCGGTGAGTGGGCTAATGCAGTACCCCTGTTTCTTTTCTAAATTTTATTTTCATTCATTTCTAGGCTCAGAGGAGGAGAGACTGGCTCTTGAGACTGCTGTGATGTATGGCGTTAAAAAGCAAACTACTCAAGATACCTTGTATCAGCCACAAACAGATGTTGACATAGACCTCCAAGTGCAAAAGGCAGTTCTTGGAAGTGACTTTAAAGTCACTATAACTTTCAGGAACAAAAGTCGAAACTACTACACTGCTACTACCTACCTTTCAGGCAACATAGTGTTTTATACAGGAGTCACAAAAAATGAATTCAAGAAACACTCTTTCAGCGCAAAACTGGAACCCTATTCATGTAAGACTTGCAAAGTTGTTTTCAAACCTGCTAGCTTTTTATTTTTTCTGTGTCATTAACTGTAACCTATGTCTCTACCCATGGGTAGAGGCAATTTTAGTAGCTAGAGGTAGAATACTCTATTGGGTATCGGGAGACTCCACTCCTAACTCTGGCCCTGCTACCAGTGTTGTTTAGAGCTGAGCCTGTTTTCTTCAGGCTGTCGCTCCCTGCAAATGCCCTCTTACAGAATCACAGAATTGTAGGGGCTGGAAGGGACCTTTGGAGATCATCTAGTCCAAACCCCTGCCAAAGCAGGTTAACCTAGAGCAGGTTGGACAGGAGTGCATCCAGGTGGGTTTTGAATATCTCCAGAGAAGGAGACTCCACAACCTCTCTGGGCAGCCTGTTCCAGTGCTCTGGCACTGAAATTTTTTCTCATGTTCAGATGACATTCCTGTGTTCCAGCTTGTGCCTGTTGCCCCTTGTCCTGTCGCTGGGCACCACTGAAAAGAGTCTGGCCCCATCCTCTTGACACCCACCTTTTAGATATTTATAAGCATTGATGATAGCCCCTCTCAGTCTTCTCTTCTCAAGGCTAAACAGACCCAGGTCTCCCAGCCTTTCCTCATAAGGGAGGTGCTCCATTCCCTTGATCATCTTTGTAGCCCTCCGCTAGACTCTCTCCAGTAGTTCCCTGTCCTTCTTGAACTGGGGGGCCCAGAACTGGACACAGTACTTCAGATATGGCCTCACCAGGGCAGAGTAGAGGGGGAGGATAACCTCCTGCGACCTGCTGGCCATGCTCTTTTTAATGCACCCGAGGAAACCTTTGGCCCTCTTGGCACATTGCTGCCTCATTGTCAACTTGTTGTGCCCCAGGACTCCCAGGTCTCTCTCTGCAGAGCTGCTTTCCAGAAGGTCAGCCCCTAACCTGTACCGGTGTATAGGGTTATTCCTCCCTAGGTGCAGGAACCTACACTTGCCCTCGTTGAACTTCATTAGGTTCCTTTCTGCCCAGTCTCTAGCCTGTCCGGGTCTCGCTGAATGGCAGCACAGCCTTCTGGTGTGTCAGCCGCCCCTCCCAGTTTTGCGTCATCAGCAAACTTGCTGAGGGTACACTCTATCCCTTCATCCAGGGCATTGATGAATATGTTGAACAAGGCCGGACCCAGTACTGACCCCTGGGGAACACCACTAGTTACAGGCCTCCAACTAGACTCTGCACCGCTGATCACAACCCTCTGAGCTCTGCCATTCAGCCAGTTCTCAATCCACCCCACTGTCCATTCATCCAACCCACACTTCCTAAGCTTGCCTATGAGGATGTTATGGGATACTGTGTCAAAGGCCTTGCTGAAGTCAAGGTAGACAACATCCACTGCTCTCCCCTCATCCACCCAGACAGTCATGCCATCATAGAAGGCTATCAGATCGGTCAAGCATGAATGGTGAATCCATGTTGGCCACTCCCAATAACTTCTTTTCCTCCAGATGCTTTGAGATGGCATCCAGGATGAGCTGTTCCATCGTCTTTCCAGGGCCCAAACCATGACACCTGTAATTTTCTGGGTCCTCCTTCTTGCCCTTTTTGAAGACTGGCATGACATTAGCTTTGCTCCAGTCCTCAGGCACCTCTCCTGTTCTCCATGACTTTTCAAAGATGATGGAGAACGGCTTCGCAATAACATCTGCCAGCTGCCTCAGCACTCGTGGGTGCATCCCGTCAGGGCCCATGGGTTTGTGGGTGTCAAGTTTGCCTAAATGATCTCTAACCTTGAGCAAGGGAGAGTCTTCCTTCCTCTGGGCTCTCTCTCTTACCTCCAGGGTCTGGCGTTCCTGAGGGCTGGCCTTAGCAGTAAAGACTGAAGCAAAGAAGACATTCAGTAACTCTGCCTTTTCTGCATCCTCTGTCACTAGGGCACCTACCTCATTCAGCAGTGGGCCCACATTTTCCCTAGTCTTCCTTTTGCTACTGATGTACTTGAAGAAACCCTTCCTGTTGACCTTGACATCCCTTGCCAGATTTAATCCAAGGAGACCTTGGCTTTCCTCATTGCATCTCTGCATATTCTGACAACGCTCCTATACTTGTCCCAAGTGGCCAGTCCCTTTTTCCACATTCTGTAAACTTCAACTACACCAAGCTGCATGTCTGGGAACTGTTAATTTTTCTTACTTAATACAAAAGAAAGCAAAAGAGTGCAGGTATTAAGCTGCAAGGTATTGTTTTTCATACCTTTAGTCTCCTAGCAATATCTCAGCAAGTGAAGGAAAAGTTCTGGTTCCCCAGGGTGTCATTTACAGGGACAAAAGGTGAATATCTTGTCTTACCTAGTAGAAGCAGACAAGTTCTGAGTGGATTCAAGTGCACATCTAGCTTTGGAGGACTGGGTGGTTCAGTATTTTGTATTTACAGTGATCTAAAAAGTTTGTGTGTAACTAGAATGTGCCATTATAGAGCAGGGGCATTTGTCAACTGGGCAGGAACACCAAAGGTGAGTTGTCTTTACAGATACAGCATTTCCTTTTCTTAGTGCCCTCTGGACTGCAGTGGGGAGATCCTGCCTCTCTCTTTTAACAAGAAAAGCAGTTCCTGGCAGCCTAGATCACATGGCTGAGGGCAGGATTTTGCACTGCTCAAAGTAGGGAAGAGGGATGCTTTCCTTTTTTATTTTGGACATAACCAATCTACTTCATGGCAACCATGGCAGCTCCATTTGGCAAACAGTCAGCAAGTGTTGAGGACCTGCTGTACTTCTAAGTGCTATGGAGCAGGCTGGTTGTAGATCCCTGACTTCTTCAGCGACGAGTGACTGCCGATCACTTGTTCTCCTGACAGGCCTGTGCTCTTGGGTCAGTGCCTCCAGCTCAGCAAAAGTGTTAAGAACATGCTTTTATGGAGGCTAAGTCAGAGGATCCTCCACTTGAGTTCCCTACTGAGAGAGTCAGGAGCAATGATTTTGCCTTCTTCACACTGCTACTGGGCAAAAGCAATTTTTTTTGAGTGCAGAGAGAGTGGCAAGACTTTGGGAGGCCAAAGGATGGGCCTCTTGATCTGGGTCTGGTGCTAGGTCACAGCAACCCTGGCTGACCTCGGAGCTTTCTCATCTGTCTTGTCTAACTCATCCCAGCTCAAGAGACACTGTAAGCCCTCTCTCCTCGAAGAGGACAGGTTTTATTTCAGTGAGAAGCCTCCATGGAACCACAGTTCCTGCATGCCATGAAAAAACATCTGCTGTCTTCCTCACTTTGAGCATCATCTAAAACTGCATGTTTTTATTTGGAGCTGATTAATCTCCATAAAGTAGGAGTCCACTTATAGCAATCTACAGGTGAAGGTTAATAAAAATTCTGCCTCCAGTCTATAACAATGTCCTGGCAGCTGCTTGCTGGTTCTTTCTAACTTCCCGCCTCATTTGCTGGGGTTCTGGAAATGGGCATTGGGTTGTTCCAACACAGCCTATCAAAGCACAGTGTGGGGTTTTACAGTGGCTTGCATCAGTTATGAAATATTTGATCTGAAATACTGCAAAACTTTTGGAGGCGTAGCTAGGTACAGTAAAAAAATCAATTTCAAGTTCTTGGTCTAAATTCTGTGCCACTTCTCTGACAGGGGAAAATTCAGTCATCTTGTAGGAGATGTGCAAATACCTGTTACACTTCCTGGCTGTAATTTGTACTTGGTTTCAGGACTTACGTCTGGTCCTGCATCAAAGGTCTGTGTAAGGTATTATTACCTAAAACACAGCTTATGCAGTGCTTTGAGGCTCATCTAGCTCCTCTGTGCAAGAAATGAAATTAATAGATATCTAAGCATCACTGAGCCTCATAATTCATTTTTTCTAAGTTAAATAAATTGTTTTTTAAAAAGGTTCTTGAAACCATGCTGGAACTCTGAATTGACTGATGGTGAGTGAACACAGACTAGAGAGAGGCACCTGAGAGAACAGAACATGGGGGTTTTTGCATGTGTACCAAAATTAGGTCCCCATTACTGCTTCTGGCCACAGAGACATGTTTTCAGGTATTACCACCTTTCAACGTGAAAATTAGCTTATATCCAAGCTACAGTCATCAACTTGTGGAGCGCATTGTCCTGCAACAGGACAAAAAACCCTCACAAGTTATGCTGTCTCTGAAGGTGACATATAAAACTTGAGCATGAATTCTTTCACCTTTGCCTTGGAAAGAGTACACATGATCAGGAATGGTATCTGAGCAGGTGGGCAGTGTGAAGGGAGGCAGCATGATCATTTGCAACTGTGTGAGAATACTCTGTCAGGGGTGTGATGGTAGGATACCTTCTGAGGCACTCAGCTCCGTTGACAGCAAGAAGTGTATATATATATATATATATATATATGGAGGTAACAAAAAATTACAGTATAATAAAGGCATTCTTCCAGCTCACACTACTGAAACAATGAAGCAAACTAAGTTTTCAAACAGGAAGCAAATGCGTGATTTTCAGAAAATGATTAAAGGAATTGTGTGGGTTGAAAACATCTTTGAGGATTTGAATAGCTTAAACCTTTCAGTGCCTTCAAAGGTGCTCTTGCATCTACTCGGTTATATTTAGTTTTCTTTTTTTTTTTTTTGAAAGGTTGTAAGACAACTCGGTGTTGTGTCTCCCTTGGCTTTCCCAGGTGCAGTAAGTGGTACTGGCAACTTACAGCCAGTGCTAAGGAAATGGAATAATGGAAGTCTATTATTCTTTTTTTCCCCATGGTGATTAAATTTAAACAGAAAAGTTAGTTTTTCCTTCCACTGTAAAGTAAATTTCTCTTCGATTGTAACTAATTTATTTACTTACTTACTTTACACAGATGAGAAATACCTTGCCTATTTATAAATTACAGTTTGGGGCATTATGGGAAATTATTTTACAAGAGATACAGAGTGAGAAGGAGGGAGGGAGAGAGGAAGGGAGGGGGAGCACATGAAGTAAATTTAAGGCTGGCCTGGTAAATCCAGGTCAGGTGGTCACCAAGGGAATAGCTTTGAAACCAAATCAAGGAACCGGTTTTGATGTGAGCAGATCAAAAGAGTGAAAAGGGGTGAATGTCATTTACCCAACTGAGTTCAGTTATCTCAGTGTGTACAGTATATGTCACATATACAATACAAATAATGGATAACAGTAATGGAAGGTCTTGATATGTTTACTAGGGTTATAACGAATATTTATAGAGGCAAAAGCTCCGGACCTATATATTCTGCCCAGTTACTTAGTTAGCAGGTCTGCTTCTCTGCATCGCATTCTCACACCATTGTTGGCCTGGGAATTGCAGTTCAATATGGTTAAAATTAATGATTCCCTGCATCTCAACCACCTTGCTTAAGGGGACTTGTTCCTTGCAATAATTATTGTCAAGGAGCATGTGAAAGTTCTCTGGAGGGCATGCCAGTGACAGGAGGGCTGTCTTGCTAAATTTTGCAGGCAAGTCCAGTGTAGGACAAAGGCAGATATCTAGACATGTCCTGGAGAGCAGGTGGTCTCCCGGGTAGCCTGCATAGGCTCACAACCCCCACTGGCTGCTCTGGTGCCATCCCTGGTGGCAACCCTCTGCCAGGAAGAGAGGCAGAGAAAATACAGGAATAAGGTGAAAGAGCAAACATTTACAGGAGTGACGCTGAAAAGCTGGTTTGGACCCTTGTGCCCAGTAGCTATTTATTGCCAGTCTTGCTTCTCACTTATTTTGTGGTAGTGCCTAGAAACCAACAGTGACCTGGGTCTGTGGTGATGGGCACTGGGCAGAGGCTGTGCACAAACCCACCCCTTGCCCCAGGGAGCTCACAGCCTAAAAAGAAAGAGGGCAAGATAAGAGGGGGAATGGTGAAGTAAAGAAATGAAGGTAGTTTGGGCAAAAGTATCAAAATCATTCTTTGGTGGTGGGCCACCTTTTTTCCAAGGTACTTGTGTAACTGACACTGGCCATGATGAGAGGAGTAAGTAGCCATTAGATTGCTTCAGACGCCTTTTTTCTTTCCTGTTTCTCCCTTCAGCTAGCGCTTTCGATGTTGTGATCAAATCAAGCGAGTACCTGAGTGATCTGCTGGACCAAGCCTCTTTTCATTTCTTTGTGACAGCGCGAATCAATGAAACGGGGAAGATTCTGGCCACACAGAAGGCAACAGTCCTGGAAATTCCCACCCTGAGGATCAAGGTAGCTCAGGGCTGGAGTGGAGGGGAGCAGCCACAATGCTGCACATTGGACTGTTCTCTATAAGGTTGTCACATTGATTTCTGGGTTGGGGGTGTGTATGTGTGTGTGTGCATGTTAGACCTTCAGTCTTACATGGACTTTACAAAGCAGCGGCCGGCTGGAGTGTACGAGGGGGGAATAGGTATGTTATATATTGTACTGAGTATGCCTACATTGAAGTCTGAGGCTGACAGCATCACTGCTAGTAGAGAGCTGAAGTGATCTCTGTGGAGGAATGAGGGTAAAAGATCTGAGAAAGCTGCAGAAACTCAAAGGGTAAGAGAGATTACTCACTCAAGTCTTTAACTACTTCAGAAGTCTGTTACATTTAAAGCAACACAGCACAGAGTCCTCTTGCTGAAGAATAAAGGACACTGCTGTTGAGGTGAATTTGTTTGGAAAGCTCATGCAGATGTTGTGGAAAGTTCCTCCAAACTTGGACGAGCAACATCCATTTGGGATGATGCTTTCAGGATTTCAGTGCTTTGCTGCCACTCTGTGAATGTACTGTCAGTGGAGTTTCCTGAAAGTTCAAGCATTTCTGCAGACAGGGACATGGTACCTACGGAAATGTAGAAATGTAATGTTTGTGATAGGACAAGGACCCTATGTTTTATGGCAAAAGCAGGGTTGAGATTTAGAGATCTCAGTTCATAACTGGGCATCCAAATAATTTGCCTCATTTTCAAAAACACTGAGCCTTCATCTGCTTTGAATGATGTAATTTGGATCTGCTTTTTTCCTACTACTAAAAAAAAAAAAATCAGAACACCTCTTCAGGTAGCTTTCCATGACCATGAAAGCAGCTCCCTAAAATTCAGGACCTTGAAAGAAATCTAAGTTTATAGACCTTCTCCTCCCAATATATTTATTTGAACAAATGTTCATGTTTCCATATAATAATATATGTAAATAATCTTAAACAGCAGCCTTCTGCAGAAAAAGCTTTTCAAATAATGTAGATCAAAACTACACTGAAGCTTGCAAAATATTTCACAGTCTGCAGAAATGTCACTATGATCTGATCCAGACTATTGGTATTTTCAAATAAAAGTTTTTTGCTTTACTGAGTATTCTAGAGAGGAGCTAAACAAGACAGATAAAATCTACTCCAAATACCTGTCTTCAATAACCCAATGTTGAAAGTAGAGAGTTCTTTCAATTCAATACTTAAACAGAACATCTTCTGCAGGATCCTAAATTTCAGCTTCAAAATAGTTTATCCTGCCTGCTGTTATGAAGAATGGATGCTTAGTATATGAGATAGGTTGTTTTCCAATAACCACGTCTTCTAGTAAAACTGAGTTTGTCTCTTTTCTGCTTCTTTGTGATGTGTAAAAATAAACTGAAATTTTAATACCTGGATTTTTTTAAGAGTATGTACGTGGGTGCGCATGTGTGCATATACCTATGTATTTATGTAGGAAACTTTATTGTTTTTTTAAGAAATCTGAAGAAGCTTAACTCCTTAGATTTCTTGTCAGATTTCTTTATTGAATTTGACTGGCAGACTGGAGTTCTTAATGTGAGAGTAAGGTAGAAAAATGAAAAAATGTATTTCCCCTCATGTCTTCAGATACATCTTTGATCTTTCTCTGTTGGTCTAAGGAGATTGTCGGAGTTAACAGAGTAGGAAATTACACAGTATTCTAATTTAGCTTGAGACCAGGTTACAAAAATAAGCTCAGCAAATACAGATCATAGTCTCAGTTGCATGTGTAGGTGTTCAGGATGATTTTGAATCCCTCCATTTAACAATGATCTCAAATGGGCAGTTGAAATAAGGAAGACATAGGACCTCTAATTGGGCTAGGACTTCTGAAAATGTCACCAATGGCTTTTTGCAAATTCAGGTGGCCAAGTGCTGTTGAGAGCTTAGGTCTGAGTATCTCATTCCTTACTCCAGTCAATATATTGGTATTTGGTGCAGAGTGATCCCTTAGACCAGAGTCTTTCCAGCTTTTTGCAACCTTAAACATTTGCAGTAGGACTGCAGACCTCAGCATAGCACTTTAAATTTATTGACGAGACACCTGTTTTTCTTAGTTGCCTTTCTCAAGGCCCTTTAAAGTAGTCCATGGACCAGCTGGGATCTGCCAGCCAGCAGTTGAAACTGCTTGCTTGAGCCTTTTATATTCGTTGAGAAATGTTGTGTTTCTAGGGGAAAAAAAAAATCAAAATCCCCATGCACGTAGTCTTTGTTTAAAAACACGTTCATTTGGAGGTGCTTTCAAAGCAGCTGTACTACCAGCACAGATCTGAAAGGACAGACAGATCCCTTCGGCTGTGTACTGTAATACATGTGGAAGTCAATGCAATCCCTGTTCATTAGTCTCGCAATTTAGTATTTCCCAGTGCAAAATGTATTGGTTTTTTGCTATGTAAGTGTTTTGGAGAACAACTGGCTCTCAGGTCTATGTAGAGAGCAGGGCTAGAAACCCTTCAGAGCATGGGAGATGGCTGCAAGACAGGGGGAAGACAGGCACAACACTTTTGGGGAGTGCAAGCAACGTGACTCAGTGTTTCTACTTTAGTGTAATAAGACCTGCCCTTCTCTTCTGGAGCTTATGTCCTAAGCAGGCCGTGCACTTCAGTGCTGGTGGGGAGCCTGGGGAGGAGGGAGTCACCTGGGAGAGAGGCCCCCTCAGCTGGCTTTGCCCTCAGTTGGACACTGAGCTCCAGGACTGTGCATGCAGATTTTTGTTTTTTCTATGCAAATAAGGGCCTGCCTCTTGACCTGCCATGTGTCTTGAGGGAAAATTGCAATGGATAGAAAAACCTGCAGTGGTGCCTATGGGCCCACCCAACAATTTTTTTCTGACTAGGCTTTCGCTGCCTTATGGTGCTTTGCTGTATGCTCCATTCCTCCTCCTCTCCTTCCTTGCACGCATTGTGTGTTTAACCCTACAGATTTCACTGTGGGGCATCTTACTATTATTATCAGCTTGTGGACCGTTGTCCTTTCCTTGTCTTGCAGACCCAAGGTGACATGGTAGCTGGTAAAGAAATGTCTGTGACTGTGGAATTCACCAATCCTCTGAAACAAACCCTGGAGAACGTCACGCTCCGCCTCGAGGGACCCGGCGTGCTGACAACAATGAAAAAGGAGTTCAGGTAGGGAAGAAAGCACAACTATCTGGGAGTTCATCCCCTGCTTGCTCACAGGAGGACGCTCACAACAGACACTTAACTAATGCAGCGCTGAGTAATTCAATTCAGACACTCTCTCCTTACTTTAAAATTCATTACACAGGGGAGCTATAGGTCTCAATAGTCAGAAGAAGTCAGGCTGTCCAGAGGGACTGTGAGAGCATTTCATCTGTTCAGTACCAGCGTTGGAGGAAGGGGTAGTGGTTGTGGGTAGTTGCTAATGCAGCCTGGGTTTACTTTTTCACTGTATTACATTATTTTTAGCGCTTGACAATAGCACCTATGAGCCGCTATCACAGAAAGAAAGACAGATTTGTCCTACACATCAAGTGTTTACTGCCACTCGCTCAGTATGTGCAAATTGAGTCCTGTGCAGTTTTTCAAAGAGGGCTTTTCTCCACTCATGTTAATCATGATTATACAAGACGTTCAGGTACCTCAGATGATCTCGGCAAGCTTATGTCAAGACACGAAACGTGTGTCGGATGCAGCAGAGCCTGTCGGGATGGCTGCAGTGGGTGTGCGAGCACACAGCTCCCCCAGTAGCACCACTGCACAGGGCTGCCCTGGCACAGAGGCGCGTAGGGACCAGTGCACTCCCAAGCAAGTTGTTTCCTAAACCCTCTTTCCATTTGAGTTCAGTGTTACAAGCTCAGCATTAGCCAGTTCCAGGATACAGAACTGGGATCCTTGGAAAATTTTGCAGCCATTGCTTAGTCTTGGGCAGCCAAAGCAACGTTATCTATCATTACCTGAGCTGATGGTCCCCAGGTGCGTGCAAAAGGAGTTTGAAAAATTGCCTGCGCTTCAGCAGCTGCATAAATTGTCAGCATTATCTGCAGCCAGTAGGGGAGGTCTGAGCCTGACTGTACCTGGCCCAGGGATAAAAAGATCAAAACCAGTCTCCAGAGCGGAGCTGGATAGAAAAATGACCGTGAAAGGGCATCATACTGTGCTTGCTTTCCGCACGTGGTATGTCACAGATGCTGCTGAACATGACTCAGCATGGTCCACACGAGTTACACAAGTTGCAGCCGTAGCCCTCATTGCTGCCCAGCCATGCCAGCCTCCCCTGTTGTTCTGCATCCTTCTCGATCCAAAAGCTGCCATCGGCTGTTCTCACCTTCAAGGATGCAGAAGTTGTCAGGTGCATCAAAGGCACAAAAGTTAGGGAGATAAATGACTCATGGAACAGACGTCATTTTCCTTCATCTTACCATGTTTTCCCCTTTTAAGTAGCGCCCTTGGCATCATTTAAAATGGAAATGGATCAGCTTAGTCATTTTAAGATTTAACTTCTCTGAGATGAATGAAGGCTGCAGGTTATACACACAGAGGACAGAACAGGGGGCAGTTGTAGTTTATTTAAATAATAATCACATTTGCCTCCGTGCACTCAGAGTGATAAATGGTTCCGGCATGGTGATGGCTCAGCATATTACACAGAACCATTCATCACTGAATTGTCTCCCAAGAAAATCAGATTAGGGTGGCTTTACTCCATTTGCAAAGAGAATTAAACCTATTCTAGGCTTTCCCCACCCTTCCACTGCTCCCCTGTCCATCAGGGACTGTCACATATGGGATGTGGCTTTTGCAGTTCTTCATGGGGATGAGAATTTTGACCTCTTTGTATTTTTAAGGTAGCTTGTCTGTATCACTTGGGTGACTCCACAAAACAGGCATGTGTGATCCAGCTGATACAACATTATTCTGGGAATGAAGTGGCTTCAGTCTTGACCATTCACGAAGACTACACACACACACACGTATCTATATATATATACAGTGATATGTAGCTATTAGCCTCAGATAGATGAGGATTATGACTTATGGAAAAGCCTTTGGCAACAGCAATTCCTACATGGGGCATAGTCTTTGTGTGATAAATGAGAATTAACCAGGAAGTGATGGATAGTGTTAAAAGGATTCTAGCCAAGCATATATTCACACTAGCAGGTAAGTCACTTCAGGTGTTTCTACATGTCAGAGCTCAGCTAATATTAGCATTTGTAGAGAGAAGCAAGTTGTTTTAGAAGTAGGACAGTAAAGAAACAAGAAAAGGTGGGTTCAGTTTCCTAGCACAGCTGTTGTCTTCATGCACATACATGCATATACATATAAATATATCTATCTTTATGCAGAGACGATAGCACTATAAATCAGAAATGGTAGTGCTACCCTCTCTCACTGGGGCACTGTGAAGATGTGGTCTGGAAACCTCCATCCTTAGAGAATCTGGCCCCCAAGTGCTCAAGAAAGTAGACTGAACCTTGCTGCACAGCAAACTTGTGTAATATCTTCTTCCCTTTCCATACAGATAATCCCTTGCACATCATTCTCATAAACTCTAAATTTTAAAAGGTATTTAACCTTGTGCAGCTATTGAAGTCATTGCTTTATCTTGCTACCATTTTAGTGGGCATTTGGTGGAGCAGGCAGGCCAGCTGAGGGGAACAGAATATCTCTCATTAAGAACAAGGATAAAAAGAGGGGAAACACTTGCTGGAAGCAGTCTGCATGTGCTCACACCAAAAATATGATCTTCCTCTGCTTTTTCTTTTCTAAAACTGGGTACATGCCCCAGGGTACCTGTGACTGTATATGCAAAATGCTGTGCGGTGCCATGTGGAGATACCTAAGCTAACCTCTAAGGAGCTAGAATACCTCTCATTTTAGCAGGGACACTGCACTGAAACAAGGATTCAGGTGGGAGGATCCAAGGCTAGCTCATTTAGAGCTAATTAAGGTTTCTTGTCTCGTGGCAACTTGTGCTAAGCCTGGGCAGTCATTTCTGTCCTGACCCTGGCATAGGACATGCCATCAGAGAGCCAAATCCTGTCAGATGAGAATTTGAAACAGTGAGTAAAGTTTAGGCTTACTTTACTCTCACTTTATTCAGCTGTTTGCAGAATACCATAGCCACGCGATATGGTTAAATTCATAATCCTCTTACTTAATGCTGAGGAAAAGAACATTCATTTTTATAAATAGCTCCCCACAACGCTAACTTCTCCATTGGTTCCTTTGGAGCAGCTGTATCCTGACATCCCCCAATCAATCAGTCAATCAATCAATATCAGCCTTCAAAATCTGCACGCGGAACACAGTGAAAGCACTGAGAAAACACAGAAACCCAATACTGGAGGCTCTCCATGCATCTTAATTGTAGCAAAAATTGAAAATCAAGAGCAGCACAGAATATAGTTTCTTTATAGTATGATTTATCAAGTTATACATAATGCAAAAGAGTAACTGCTAACAGCAGGACTCCCAAGAACACTTTGACTTATTTGTATGGACATGTCATCTGAAGTGCCCAGTGAGGAGATCTGCTGATGTTACAACCTTAGCAGGGTGGTACAGGGTAGGAGCTGGCACAGGGCTCGGCATCTCATGAGTACTGCATCGGGTTTGCATAGGAATGCCTTGGACATTTTGTAACAAGGACTTATTTAACGATTTAAGGAATCACCAACAGGCTATAGGGTATAATAAACAGGTAAAATGGAATTACAAAGTAGAAAAAAATATGTTAGCTATGAAGAAGATCATTCTGAAAGTGATCGTGAGAGGAAGTGACAGGAGGCAGAGAAAAACCGATTCATTTTGGAAATTTAAAATTAGCCTGGAGGAAAGTCTAGAAAAGCCTTTGACAGAGTCAGCTCTGTGAGGAATAGAAGATGGAGGGAATAATTTATAGGACACTTAGGAGAATGAATGAAACGTAAAAAATCTGAGACCTGTTATACTGTCCACCTTCAGTTTCTCCACTTGTGGGTCAGGTTGAGAGCTTTGGCTGACTGATCACAATATTGTTACTTTCCTTTTTCCCTACAGGCAAATCCCAATGAACTCTACCTTGATCTGGGAACTAAAATGCACCCCAAAACGACCAGGGTTACGAAAGCTGATTGCAAGCCTGAATTGTGATGCTTTGAGGCATGTATATGGAGAGCTGAATGTCCAGATTCAGAAACCGTGATCAAAGGTGCTGCCTTCATCTCTCATTTAGTTATATTTCAAAATATCACATTAGAGGGGAAAAAAAAAAAAGAGGTAGAAATCTACTTATTGTTAATTTGGTGTGCTGAACAAAATTTGATAAAGAAAAGTAATCTGTAACACTGGGGGGAACTTGAATAAGCACCTGGATAGTGAATGATTTAAAATTAGATACACGTAATTAAAGGCAATTCTAGGCCATATTATTCCTGTAGTTCACTTGTATTTATGACTTACAGAATCATTCTTTTTGCATTAGTGCTGCAAGGGAATCTGGAAAGCTCCATTCACCAAAGTAGCCTGAACTTTAGTTTTAATTAAGGCCTGATATTTCACTGAAAAGGAGAAAAACAGAACCCGGTGTTATAAATTCTTAGACTGAATTACACAACCTTATGGTAGATCATTCAGGCTGCAATAAAAACAGGTATTTCTAGCTAAAGGGACTGCTTTATCTTACAGTGTTACAATTTTCCAGTTCATGGAGAGCTCGCTTTGCTGGAAGCATCTCTCAGGATGTGTTATATTCAGAATATTCCCAGCTCCTTGTTTCTTCTTGCTGCTTCCCTATGCTTTTTCATTTACTCTTCCATGTGTGCAGGCACCCACGCATACTCCCTCCTTTACTTCTTGCTCTCATCCTCTTCTCTGCTTGATGAAAATCCAGAGTTTTTCATGCCCCTGCTTAAAGTTCATCATATCAAACTTGCATTTCCTGGTCACATCTCTTTTGTATGGTATGGTCGCTCTTCATCCTTTTCTGCCTTTTCTTCTCTGCTGTACCCACCCTGTAGCCACATTTCCCACATGTCTGTGTGTGTGTCATGGTGTTCCCAGGCCTAGAGCAGTCCAGACCCTGCCAGCTGGTAAACGGGGTGAAGGGGAGAGGAGTGGAGGGGGCAGCATGAGGGTCTTCTCCTGTCAACCTCACAAGCCTAGCAAATATCCTGCACTGGAGCTGCCACCTGGGGATGAGTCTAGACTAAACCATGCCTGAGAGTTTCTTGGGAATGACAGCTACTGCGGAATGAAGTCCTGTTACATGAGCAACCCCAGGAAGATACCGGGACAGAAACTCAGCAGCAAAAGGAAGAAAGATGTATCCTGAGAGTAAGAAACTCCACAAGCTGGATCTGCTTCCTGCCTTTTTTGCGGTGTATTCCCCTGCACAGTGCAGTGGGGCCTCCCAAGGCATCAGTCCTCCCCTGAGGACCTTCTGGCCCAGAAGCTGCTCTGAATCTGTCGTTTCCATTAGTCATCCATGCAGGGTACTGCTTCATCCTAAGCCATGTACCCCATCATGCTAGGGCAGCAGGAGGGCATGTGTGTGTTCATTTCTCATCTCCCCTGAAATCCTTCTTGGGATCTTTTTCCACGAGGCAAAGATGCACGTGCCACAAGCTGTAGCAACTCCTCTCCACTGGCCACAACATGTAAGAGCATGTCCTGCACTAACAGCACAGGTGAGCTAACAGAGCTTCCGAAGAGATGCCTCATGCTCATTAAAAACTGGGGCTTTATTGTGCTGTGTATGACTGTGTCATTTTGCGGTCTCATTAGTGAGAAAACAATGGAGATGACTTGCTTTCTGATCCTCTTCTTGCCACACATTGCCTTCTGCAAAACTTGTGACCAGCTGTTAAAAATAAGCAAGTCCTGGGAGGGGAGAAATGCAGGCTGCTCTTTTGCTGAAGTATGTGGAAGAAAGCAAAGATTCGCACAACCTCAACGAGTACCCCCAGATCCAGGAACACCAGACTTTTGGGGGCTTTCACTTCAGGCATGGGTACACACTCATTTTGTACAGCTTATGTAACCATATTAGAAACTCTGCAATGTCAAAATCTCCCAAATAAGTCCTCTGGGGTACAAGGGACTGAACAGTGTGTGGTAAATGCAAGGTGACAATCTCTGTTAAGTGGCAGTCCTACCAGAGTATACATCATCTAATAAAATTATCCATTTTTTGCTCTTGCATATAAACTTGCTTTCCATTCCAGACTTTTTATAACCACAGTGTAATAAGAATTTGAAATAAAGCATGTGTGATTACACTTATGCCTGTATTCTGTATTTTGATCAATCACTTCTCCTACATAGCAGCACTATCACCACTTGCTACATCTTAACTGTAAAAGTTAAAAAATCTACTTTTGAGCCATGCTAATAAAGGTGCCCTTTTTGGTGCTAAGGAGAAAACCCTATCTTTATTAAAACAAACAAACAAACAAAACAAAACCAAAAAAAACAAACAAACAACCATTTACAGGCTCAGTTTAAATACTTGCGTTTGTTTTTCTTTCTGGTTTAACAACTGGCTACCTAATGCACTGGAGAAGGTGACAATTTCCAGAGCACATCACAGTGCCAGGAAAGAGAATTCCCAGATTTCCCTGGAAATTGCTTTAACATGTCAGAGCCCATTGTGTGGCCAGTATGCTCCTAACGAAACCCACTTCTAAGGTATACTTCTCTCAGCTAAATATTTCAAGACATTTTACTAACAGTCATTAAGCTGAATGATGCTCACCAGGAGACAGAAAGTGTTTTTATTGACAGTTTATAAAGGAGTATATTGAAGCAAAGAGAAGTGATGACTGGGAATAGAGGCCAGGGATTTCAACAGCCCTTGGCGTTACCAGCCCACTCACTCTGAACAGAGTTGTTCACAAAAACCTAAGGACAGAACAAGGATGACCACCCCGTGGATGGGCTGTTGCATGAACCATGGGTAAAATCTGCCTGAAGAAGCAGTGAGTGCTGTGATAGCACTATATGTACGCATAGGAAATAATCAATCAATAATAAGGTCAAATTGGCAACCTCAGATCTGGAGGATCTTTGAACCTGAAAAAAGTTGGAGGTCAAACTCTTCAGCTGAGGGTCTCTCTTAAGTGGGGTGAACTTGTGTCCTCAACCCAGCCATCACATCTTGGACATGGACTGGGGAGGAAAAAGTCCAAAACCAAACCCCTGCCTCCGCAGATCCCACACTCCAGCAGCTCAGAGAAGACAAATACAAACAAAAGTCCATGCACTGCTGAAAGCACACCTCATTTGTTACCAACTTGTTACATCCAAGCTACGGAGCAGGTTTCTTCAATTCCCATCAATCTGTCAGATTCACAATCGTGTTATGGACAAAAGGAAACATACCTTACATGCAAACCTAGGAAGAATATATTGTTATTCTTACTAAAAATAGCCTAATCAAAGAATTATTATTAGCTGAGATAATTAGGTGATGAAATTATATTCTTAATATATTTCTTACAGTGATATGGACACTTATAGTACAAATTAGATCACGTAAAACTGATACACTTTCTAGCATACTTCCTTTTCTCTGCTCATACGCATCACTACACTGCCCGTCTTACAGCTTCAGTCTGCGCTGAGGGCGTGTGTAACAGCAAGTCACCAGTGTCCTCCAGCAAGCAGAGTCTGACATGAGTGGGAAGAGTTTCTCTTCCTCTTTGCTGGGATAAGAACAACAGAAAACTTCCCTTTCACTGTATGATCCACCAGAGGTCATTTTTACACGCTTATTAATACACTCCACTTCTTTCTTCATTGGGTTACAACTCCACAGTAGATCCAAATTTGCTACATGTAATGTATTTTACGTGTGTTGGGTACTCATTGTTTGTTCTCTTTTGTTACATCTAAAATTCGTCTTACCCATCTGCTAAGGTTGCACCCTCTGATGACCAGTAATTAATCACGGATGAGCTATTTGTAGCCTGGGGCCTCCGACATCATCCTACACCTGTACTGCCAGGGCCCCTGTTATCATTCCATGCACCTGATCCTTTATGCTGCATTTTATTTTGGGGTCATAAATAGTTCATTCTACACAGAGTAACTACCTGCTGTTACTGTCTATTAGCTAGAGAAAGCACCTATAACAGTAAACATTTCACCATGCAATTGGATAAAGCAAAGCAAAAGCTAAAACACAGTCAGTAGTAGCCAGCAGGTCATTAGATAATTGTTTTTATAGCTAAACAAAGCACAGAAAAAGCTTGACAAGTCCCGATGCCTGTGCTGCTAGCTTATCACTGAGCTGTGACCTTTCACAAGCAACGGCAGCACCTTATTTGTGGACCAGAATCAGAGAATGTGACTAAGCACTGTTTTTTTCAAATGACTGGTGCTGTTAGTGGTAATTTGTTTGAATGGAAACAAATCAATGAATCCTCTGCCAAATTAGTGACATCCCTGCCCCCCCGGCCTTTTCTCCTGCTGGGGACTTATATACTGCCCTTTCCTCAGCGTATTGCTTTCATGTTTGTCCTTGTTTTCCCTGAGAAGGAGGTAGAGGCTGCTGGTGCTAGCTTCTGAACCTGAGTGATGGTGCAATGGAGGAAGATAACCAGGTCAGAGGGGCTGGGAAAAGTGTCTGAGCTTGTTCAAACCAATATTAATAGCCCCATTATGAAAGAGGAAAGGCAAAGTATACTGTGAATGTTGATAGAAGGAGAGGGATTGTCTCATATGTTGGAGCTGGCGTGATAGCTGGTACTGAGTAGGGGTGTGATACGTACATTGGAGTAGCACCTGTAATGGAAGACAGTGCCTGAGAGAAGCTAGGAAGTTTTGACATGCGGGTGAGAGGGATTTACTCAGTGCTTAAAGGCAAAGTTGAAAAGGCTGAGTTGAATATTAAAGAAAGAAAACAAGGACTGTGTGATAAAAAGGGGAAAACATGGCCAAAATGATGTAAAGAGCAGATTCCTGGTGGGGAGAGGTGGGTGGGGGGAAAGAAATCCATAAGAGAGGAAGGTGCCAAGGCTGTATCGCCTAATGCAGGCAATCAACAGGAGAGATGGGCAGTGGTGGCAGAAGGCAGACCTCCTGTCCGTCACTGGATCTGGACGTGGGCTGGCAGCACAGGGATTCACTCTCTCTGCAGGTGGGTCTGTAAACCTATGCTGAGGGCTGTGGCTAGGCCCAGGAGCAAGTTTTTTCTGCAAGGCTGGCAAATCTTGGGGAAAGGGAAGTCAGAAGGTTGGTCAGCAGCTATAAACCAACTGCATGGCTGAGTGTGTACTTTGAGGAGATCCAGGCTGGGCTCGGCATTTTCCTTAAGTCACCAGCCCAAACATGGTTGTGTTTACCTGGCCTCCTCAGTATCAGTCTGGGAATAAAAGTGACCCCTCGTGACCGCTCACTCAACTCCTGCTCAGGTTTTGGCCAACACACAGCTCGTGCAAGGGCCTGATGTATGCTGTCAGCAGCACCATTTGAAGCAGATCCAACAGCAGCCAGACTGCTGAGGCTTTTGTGTGATACAGGGGACATCCACAAGGTGATGGAGGAGGAAGAATGGGCACTCGTACTGTCAACTACGTAACTATTTTGCTCATGAGCGCATGCATTGCGAGTTGCGAATTAGAGAACTTGTGAGTTAGAAACATCACAAATTAAGTGATGAATCAGTGAATTCACATATTCACTAGTCTGTACAAAGGGAATTTAGCCCTTGTTTGAAGTGTTCGTTTTCTTTCCCTAGTGTATTTGTAAAATAAAGTTTAATTTACAGAGTACATTGTCCTGTAAACTTGAGTGATCCAAATGGATCATAACACCCCTGATCACGAGAAAGAGGAAATGTCTAGTGAAAACCGTAGCAGCTAGTGGCATTACAGATGGAGGTATTTTGCTTATGCTACAGTAGCCTCCTTATTGGGCACAAATGCAATGTGGCCTCTCTGGCAGCTTTTGTGGCTTTTTCTTTTGTGAGTTTTTGCAACTTTGTTAGCTTTTAGCATCTTCCACATGTTTGGGAAAGGAGTTCCCCAGGTGTACTACCAACAGATATGAAGAACCATCTTATATTTACTTTGAACCTCATTCTCCTACTGACCTCCTTTGACACCATATATCTCTGGTACTGGAAGAGTCAGGGAAAATTTCTTCCCTCTCCAACATGTGGTCTATAATTTCATAGACTTCTGTACTGTATTTCCTCCAAATCATTTCTTTTTCAGACTTAGGAGTCCTACCTTATTCACTTTTAGCATGGAAACTGTTCCACACCTGGGATCATTCTTTTTTCTCTTCTCTGAACTTCTCCCAGTATTATGTCATTTTAAGTACCATTTAAAAACAAGAGAGCTATTTTAAACATCTATATTTTGAAAAGACACTGCTAATGAGTCAATGGCCTACTTATGCAGGGAGAATGTGGGTTTGTTGGAATCCAGGTTCATTAGGTTAAACCTGGACCCAACTGTGGCTGAAACAAATAGATTCAAAACCTGCCCTTGTTGCAAGTTCTGTACAGTCAAGGTTGAACATATTATATGCTTTTGCATGGAGTGTTTCATGAAATGCCCCACTGTCTCACGCAACCACCAGTGTGACTGCCCTTGAAAAGACCATGGATCAGTTTTCTACAGCAATTTACTGATGAGTAGGGCATTAACATTTGAAAACCAGCTGATTTTTCATCACTGTGTAGATTCATAGGGTCCTGAGGTGCTCTTAAATGTTATCTGCATTCTGCTCTTCAATGTAAATATGTCTCGGTATCACCCTGTGGTTACATGGTGCCCTTCAGGTTGTTTTATCTGATTACAAAAATCCTGTTTGGAAATAGCCTGCAGAATATAGTGAAATGCTGCTGTGAACTTCAGACAACTGAATGGCTAAAACCTCGTGGAGTAAGGGGTAAATCTAGTGCGCTGTAACTCAGTATTCTTCAGCAATATTTGCATTAGTAAGTTTAACAGGAGCAGATCTGTAGAGTGAAGCAGCTGGTGTCAAGTACCCAATAGCTACACTGTGTTGTGGAGTGTTCATATTGGACTTGCCCCTCTCTGGTCTGAATGGCTATGAGCACTTGAAGAGCCTTTGTCACACTCTTCAATTGTCTCTTGAAGACAAAACTGAGCTGAAAAAAATGTGTGCTCCAAGACCACTCCGATGCAAACCAAAGCACTGTAACCTGTTGTTTCAAAAACGTGTTCCTGGTCAGAAGATACGACAGACGGTCAAGAGCTCAGCATCTGTGACAGCTGTATGGCAAAGATCTGGCTGGGCAGCGCGATCTGAGAGCGTCGAAGCATTTGATATTTCCCTGTGTAGATGTACTGGTACAAAAGTACTCACAACACTACTGCTCACTCCTGTAGGAGGCACAAATAGACTATACACTGTAAGCAACAGTCAAAATGCACCTTCAGAAGTAGTGGTATGAACTCTTAATAGATCAACTTCAAGGAAAAATATTCTCTAGTTTCCCCACAGGTCCAGTTTCGTATCAGCAGGAACTCCTGGTGCCCTCTACAGAGCAGCACACTCTGATCTGATTTGATCATTGAAAGTATCTTTACACTAATCTAGCTGTATCTGTGCTTGTCATTGTACCAAGATGCATATTTTGGGAACTTGTCTCCTTTTAACCAAACGCAATGTACATCATTAGTGATGTACACTGGCTCCAAATCCCCTTTACAGCTGTAAAAGTTTACCCTGATGTTTGCTTAAAAGTTTGTTGGGTTTGTTGTCCTTTATAAAGCAAACAACTTGAGCTAATTTAGGGACTGTTATAAAATTGATGTTCCAAAGCCTCTGCTGCCTAAACAGTTTCGTTTATAGGAACACATTTTCATGTACTAAGATAAGCTTTGCACAGGGCCATTATAAACCCCACTGCAACATGCTACTGAATTATTTTCTGCCTTTCAACTGGTTAAGTAAGGTAGCCACAGTTTTTGCATTACAAAACAACACTTTGTGCTCCAATCAGCTAGCTCGAAGAGCTTTTAACTAATAAAACCTGTTCCCAAAGCTCTGTTGGGCTCATCAGTGTTACTGGTGCCCAAGAAAAAAATGCCTTTGCGTTCAGAGACACTTAGCATTGGGGAAGCGTCATCATCAAACTGCAAATTAACTTGGATCCAACTGAAGGTGTGAGGTTAGGCAAATGGGAAAAGCCATCATTTTGAGGAAAAGGGTAAAAAAAAAAAAAGAGACCAGACTATGGTTGGTCAGGAATATAAGAAAGTAAAATAAATATTAAGTGTCTTATTGCTGTCTTTCTAGTGAAGCTGTGTAACATTGGGATGTTTTTGTAAGACATCAATTTTTCTGGGAAAAAATATTTAGTTTCTTCAGCCTTTTGTTAGCTGGATTTCTAAAACCTCACTGAGCTAATGGACATGGGAAAGACACTGCACTCATCTTTGCAGTACTTCAACTCCTTACTCGTGCAGACAAAGACATCAGCTACTTCTTTTTCCAACATCATGTTTTCCACAGCTCCCTCCATCCCTAGTTTGCCTCTGCAGTGTGGCCCTGAGGCCACTCCAGTATTAACGCACCCTGTGCTCTGTTTGCCCTGGAGCGTGGTGGGCTGTGCGTGCTGGGGGTGTCCTGAGTGCTAGTGCACCTACCTACACTGCCTCGCACCAGTTGAAATATATTACAGCTCTTTTTAAAGACGTATGACCTCAATACTTCGTAGAAGGCGGAGATCTTTCTCATTGCCTTTTTGTTGGTAATAAATTTCTGACCGTCGCTATATGCTAACCTATAGTCCCAACCAGATCCCTCCATGACTGGTCAGTTTTAAAAGTCCCAAGAAAATAGTTTGTGTTGTAGGCTAGCTGTTGACATGCAAGTTTCTTATATTCAGCAGTTTGGCTGTTAAATCCTATAGGGCATAGAATGCTGAAAATCCCTGCATGTGATTTTTCAAGTATTAGACATTGATTGCCAGAGAAAAAATAAGACAGCTAGGGACAATAATGAGGGAGAGGAGCAGAAGAGGTTGTATCAAGAATAAAACAGAAAGCACGTTATAAGCAGACAAACTGGTTATGCAGTTTTCTTTCTGACGTCTGTAGTTCCTGTCACCAAGTGAATCTTGGTTCCTTCATGTCACTGCTCAAACAAACAGTGATTGAATACCTCTCTCCCTGGAGCAGGAAAGGGACTTTATGGCTCACACCCTTTTTTTTGTGTAGCAAGAACATTTCTATTGACTTCTGCCCCATTCATTCCCTCCTTTCTTCAAAATGCTTTAATAAGTGCTTTATACAGATTACATTATGGGTCTGGACTGGAAATGATGAGAAATTCAGTCTTTCCCTCCGGTCTTCTGGAAATTCCTAGGAAGTTACCCACGCTAGCACTATCATTCTTCTCCTTGGTCAGAGCTGGAGCTCCCCTCTAAGGAGAAGTACTAGGCAGCTGCCAGGACAAATATTCTGATATTAGGGATTTATTGGATTCGTATTTCTGGAGATCAGTGTGGGTATTAGCTTCAACAGCTCTACAGTTGTCGGAGCTGCCCAGACTCCTCTACAGAGATATTTTCCTCTCCTGGGCAGGGCTGGTTTAGGTTCACTGCAGCCAGAAGTGAGCTATGCTTTGGAAAGTTCCAACTCAGGCATCCAAGTTGCCAGCCATGCAATGTTTGGGACAGATGCAGAAATCCTATTATTTCACCCATTTCAGAAGATGCAACTCCTGGCCATCCTACATTAAATGCAAGTCTTTTAAAAACAGTTTTTTCTAAGTGACTTGTACAGGGACAAATTGTATTAAGGTGAATGCTGTTCATTCTATTTCAGGTTTCTTGTACTTTTTGCAGAACCAATGTCATAACAGTGACAATATTACAGCAGAGTAGCAAAACCCATTGAATGGGCTGGCTTTGCTTTCAAGCAGATCAGCTGCAAGCTCTTGGCCAGATACTACTACCAATTGCTTGAGTATTTTAGCGTGTTAGAGCAGTGTGAATTTGTTCTATTGCATCTTCTGTATTGAACGTGGAATAGATATTACCCGGCCTCTAAGCAAAAACTACCAAGAGAGGCCAGTCTGGCTTTTTAGAGCAAGTGCAGCACTATACAATTAATGAGAATCACACATTAGCAGTACCTATGGTATCAGATCTCAGTAGGCCAATCTGGATTGAAAAGAAAGTGGGGTTTATTTTTCTTCTTTTGTCTATGTGAATGCCTTTCCTTGACAACAACAGTTTTATGTAGCTTTTCTTTAGCTGCTTTTCATGATTCTAAGCAGGCCTGTGTTTGGGAACTCCTGTAACAGATTGTGTAATTTCCGCTACTGATATTTTTCTGGGTTTTCTGCTTCTGATCTGGTTTTGCTACTGTGTCAAAGAAACAGGTGAGAGCTCAACTTGTACCTGCTGATTGAGATGCCACTGCACAATTTACTCAGTGGGATTTGTCAAATAGGGTGCTGCTTAATTGGATCTTGAACACTTATGCAATTATGAAAAGCAGCATTTAATGCTAGTTGAAGAATGAGCTAAGACCTCATAGAAAAAAATTAGTATGGGAAGGAAAAGTGTTGTGTTTCACTTACATGCTTTGGTGACACTGCTCTCTGCAACATTGCTCAAATCTGTGTATCTTCTGCTGTCCCAAAGGGCTATGAACACTCAACAGAAGCACAGTTAACAATATTTTTCCAAGCTGGACTGCAAGCCTTGGGAAAAGTGTTCTCCCTGAACATGTTCATAGCAACTTAGAGCAGTGGTGGCCAAGCTGGGACACATCTTGCAGCGCCAGAGGACGGCTAGGTACCACGTGGCCCCTCTCCTTCCCACACCACCCCAAAGCTTTCTGTCCTCTCCAGTGCCTTAGAGGTATTTCACGTGAGCTTAGTGCCAGAACTGAAAGGCCTTGAAAAAGGTGATATTTAAAGAGGTTTTCAGACACTACAATTTGTTCAACCTGTAGGTCTCTTGCACAGAACTTGTCCCTATAAAAGAGGCGCTTAGGAACAATCCATGGGCTAAAAATAATAGTGCTGGTGGGCTGCATGCTGCCCATTCAGCTGCAGGCTAAAGCTGCAATCTTACCAAGATTTTGGCAGCTGTGTTCCCCCTGATTCTGTCTGTTTTGTGCATGGTTGGCAGCTCTGATCTGACAGGTCCAAGCATGTAAAGACAGTCTGGGAAATTTGCCCGCCATAGGTTCTTGCCTTCCTCAGCTCTTGCTGGGTCTACATAGAAGACATTAACAGGTCACAAAGTCAAGGGCTTGGAAACAGGAGTGCACAACTGATCTTAAGTCAGCCTCTTTGCAGGGCAGTCATCACCACTGTATGTACAAATTACACACTTTTTTTCCCACAGGGATAGTCCCTCCCTTGGCCAGGGCGGGTGGGTGGGTGGTGGGGCAGGAAGGAGGACTGTGAATTAAGTGCAACCTCTGCCTGCTGGATCCCAGTCTCATCTCCTGCAGAAGTGGGGGAAAATATAGTGAATAAGGGAAGGGTTTAGCAGAAGAATGAGATGAGGGTCATGACTGTTTAGGCAGTGTGTGCCCTCACTGCCACAGTGCCCCTCTGATGGTGGGCTGGTGGGTCCATCTGGGATGAGTGATTAGGTGTTTGCAGCTCTAGATTATTGATTGCAAGCACAAGGCTTCTGTATGCAGAGGTAGCGTTCTCATTGCTGCAGGAGAAGTTAATGAGGGTCACACGCTGAATCCATAAAATACATCAGGAAGTCTAACTCCTCTCAAAAATCAGCTGTTAATTGAACATCATGATTTTCCAGGTAGCTTTTGGCTTCTCACCACTCTGTGCATTATGGGGCTTATTGGGGAAATGCAGTTATGATGTACAACAGAAAGCCCTTGAAAAAAGAGTAACTGCTTTCTGAGCAGTGCTTGAATGATGGGGAGGAAAAACAGGGCAAGCTGGGGCTTGTGGTGCTCCTTGACCCCTTCCCCAGCACATGCTGAGGCTCCCTCTCTCCTTCCTTGGCCTTACGCAATTTAGGGCAGAAACTTCAGACGTTGCAGTGCTCACAAAAACCAAAAAGAAGGGGTGTCATAGAGCTGCAGCGCTGAAGGCAAAATTCCTGGCCAAGGTGCAGGGTATCTGTGGACACGGTATGGGTGGTGGGAATCCCCTGTTTCAGCCCTCAACATCTGTGGCAACACGTGTTTGGGGTAGGCTGTCTGCACCAGCAGTTGAGAGTGGGCGTATCCCATGCTGCTTTTGGTGGGACAACAGTGGCTGAAATGATGAGACACTGCAATAATTAACTTTACAAGGACTTCAATGTCCAGTTCTTTTAACATTATATTTTCATGATTTATTCTATTAATTGATGTTACGTATCTGGATGGTTGAACATTTTTATCTTCCAGTAGGATCAGGGCTTTCAGGCAAATCCCAGCCTGGCAAGCTTTCCTAAGGAAAGACACCACCACCAAGGCTGCTGGACTTGCACTGTCTGGATGAGCGTGTGTGATGCAGTCCAGAAGCTGTCAGTCCTTCAGCCCCACAGTGAGCCTACCAGCTTGGGGCTGGGGTGCAACACAAACCTAGGGTGATGGAGTTGAAGTCTGGCCTTAATGGTTGATGTGGCTGGGAGGTGACCGAGATTAGTTTGGCAAGTGCCTGTAGCAGCAGAGATCAGAAATCCATTCATCTCCCTGTTGCTTGGCCATTAAGACTCACCACGGTGATTGGTGAGGCGAGAGAGAGAGATTTGACTTTTCATTTCCCTCTCTGTCCCTTGAAAATAAAAAACATGTGAGAACACCAAATAATTAAAAGACAACAGTGTTTTTCTTCTTCCTTTTTTATTTCTTCTGCTTCCTGAATTTTGAGGCATATTGTTGATATCTGGCTTGGGTTTACAGTAGATCCATTCACTCTTGCAATCCACCCTACTAGGCTCCTAGTCAAAGATATGGGGCGATTAAGTCAGCTCCAGGAGCAGTGGTCTTCCTAGTGCACACCAGAAAGGATAAACAGTAACACAAAGAAACACTGGTAAATCTTCTTCTTCAAAAATCTGGCTGTTTCTTCTCTTGTTGTTGCGTATACTGACTTTAGGGGATTTCCAAAAACTTACAGGAAAATGAAGGGGATTAATGGGATAAAACTGGAGAATCTGAACTGGGACCATAGCTCTGTACTGTGGGAAAGAACTGAACCCACTGCTGAAGCCAGGGAAAGAGGGAATCATTTCTGCTGATAAATCATTTGCCGAGAGAACCAATGAGGCCAACCAGACTGAGCTGGAATATGATTCAGGATAAATTAGCTCTGCAGCTGTTTTTTTTTTTTACCTCCTTGTGCAAGTCAGTTCTCTATTTTGTATCCTGGTTTTACAGCTGGGAAGGGGTCATACTACTTGCAAGCACTGCCTAGAGCCAAGGACCAATGCTGACCACAGACTCCAGAAAGCGATCCTCAGAACCACCACTGCTGTTTTTGTAAAAAAACTTCACACTTGCAGGGAAACAACAGATGAGGAGAAATAAAGCATGGGCTGGTTCTTACTCGGCTTCAAATGAAAAACTGTGTGATGGTCAGGAAGTTTTTTTCCCAAAGATTTATGTGAGCTGTGGATTTAAAAAAAATACTAGAGACATAGTATTATTAAACCAGATTATTATACACTCTGCATATAAGGTAGAGGAGTTAAAGTTACCCTGTGTGTAACATCTCCTGCAACAAATGCCCCAGATGATTGCTTTTGGTGAGTGTTGATTTGACGAGAGGGACTAAGCTGTTTTTGAAAGGTAATGAGTAAAAAGTGCTTGGCTCCAACTGACTTCAGTGAAAGCACATGGCTCCTCTCAGGAAGAGATGTGTCTTACCAGAACACATACAAGAGCATTGATAATGTGCCAGCTTTTAAAAGAATCAATATTAACTATGTTTTGTTCTGTTGTAAAGACAGATAGAAGTAATACCAAAAGCAGCTGTTGTGTCAGAGTTGGACTAGCTTACATCAGGTGTTGGTTTGGCTTTGTGCTCTTTGTAGACTAAGAGGCAGTATTTGATTACAACAGAGAAATCTACTTTTAATTAGCCCGGGTTGGATACTTGTATCCTGAGTCTTTGATAAATTTAGTTTGATATTAGTGCAAACACTGAACTCAACATGGCTGCGTCATCTTTGACTCAGAAACTTCTCTTGAGAAGTACATCAATTGAGCATTGCTGTGTGACAAGCACAGTGAAACACCTCCATGATCTAACCAGGTTTTCTTTTTTTATCAGAGATCAAAATTTTTACTACTGTGTCAGCCTTGGAAACACTCTTCATCTGTGTTTCCTCCCTCAATGCATTTGTAAGTTGTCTTAAGTGTCTCACTACACTGAAGGCTGGTCCAGAGGGGCCCAGAGCGATACAGAGAAACACAGTGATGCAATTTTTTTGGCACTTAGAAGAACATCCAGTGATGTTTTGATGCCTTTCATTCAAAATTAGCCACAGCTATAAGTCTGTAAAAGCTTGTTTCATTCTATTGCTACAGTCTTTATGGTTTTCTACTGCCCTTGAGTCAGTCACTTCAGCTGATATTGATTCTACACCATTACCAATTTTTTTCCCTTTAAACTGACCTACTGATTTTTGAAATATTAACACATATACAGACTGTTGACGTGAAAATGAATCAACTTTGTGGTAAAGTACATTATATATCCTGTAGCTTGAATGTTAGCCTGGTCCCCTGGAGGTTTGACAGGAAGATTTGTAATACCTTTGAGCTCAGACCCTAGCTCTGTTTGACTCAGTAGCCTTGAGTATGTTACTGAGCTCCCAAACAACTCAGAAATCAGGCCCTGAGATGTGAGGTCAAGAGCACCAAAAGTCCAAGGGTCAGTGCTTCTCACTTGCCGTCTGTCCATTGCCAAAACTGTTTCCCTGCATTCATTTTATCTTAGTCAATCTTTCAAGTCATTCTGGCTAAATGTTTGGACACCATCTACCAAAACGCCCTCAAGGTCTCCACACACATGCATTACACACACATACATGCACGCTCATCTTCAGGCATCTCCGAAGTGTTCAGATGTCTGACAGTGTTGAGCCCTGGCCCTTTAGGATTTCTCAAGTTGGTAATAAAGCAGCTTACATTTTTTTGTCTCTTATTGAACGTGTAAAGGGCTATTCAAGAAGTACTGCTGAGAAATAATCTGATTTAACACATGGTATAATCAGGCTAGGTGCTCATAGAAGCAATCCCAGGATCTGTCCACTTACTGCAGGGTTAAAATTATTCTGTTAACTGCAGTCTATACTACCAGCTTTGCTGATCATTCTTCCTCTTTCTCTGCAGTGCAATTGTCGCAGAGGTCCCTGTCCAATCTCTCTATGTAGCCCCAGGGGCACACTTAAATACCCCTTGCATGAGAATTATCATCTGGGATGGAGCCCTTCGGGTTTGGTGCTCATTTGCTGGATTCCCTGTGCTAGTGAGCGTAGTATGCAGAATGCTCGCCTGTGTTTTAAAGACCTGCTTACATCTTAAAAATAACTTTTGAGAAAACAATTTTCTTTTACCTTCTCCCCTAAGCCAGACAATTCACTCATGTCCTGAGTTATATATATATATCTCACTTTTCCTCATGCTTTCCTAATAATGGCAATGGTATTTTTCTGGGAAAAGCTCCTTACTTATTAACCATTCTTTTTCTCCTACAGCTTATTTCCTCATTGGGATCATAATTCTCTGAAATATCTTCATTGATTTCTTCTGGAAATGTTGATAAAACTTAGTTCTTTATACACAGTGATTTGTAAATGTAAACTGTCAGGATTTTTGAAAGTGACTAGCGATTTTTGCAAGTTCAAACTGAGATGCTGCAAGAAAGCTTGCTTTTCCAGAGAATGTTCCTCTGCCTTCTGAAAATAAGTTTTGCCCCTCTAAAGTGGTTCAGGTTGGATGCCCATAATGAGCGACCAAGAAAATGGATGCCTGCTACCAAGTAAGTACCATTCACTGTCCTACAGGCCTGAGCGTGGAGCCTCGTATCCAGCTCAGCATGCTGGAAATACCCAGAGCGATCCCTACCAAGGCTGTGCCCCAAGTTCCCTCCACTGCTGGCATGATTGCTGCATGAGTCCTTGCAAGGCTACCACTCCAACCTGTCCCCCCCCCCATATATATATACACCTTCTCAAACTCCCATACAAAGCCTTTAACACTTAACTTTCAGCTGGTGAACCTGCCAGCAAGGTTCCCAAACAGATGGCAAGTCTCGCACATGAGAAAAACTTCTATTTCTAGCCCCATTTTGCAGAACACAAGAGCTCTGGAAGAGGCTTGCCTGCGGCCTTGCAATGAAATCACAGAGCTGCAATGAGCAGCCGGATGCTCGGACCTCCCGAGCACCTTCCTCCAGCCTCGAGGCTGGGGTGAGACCTGCCTTCTTGCCAAGAGCCCTGCTGCTCGTTCAACCACTGCTAGCCAGCCACCCCAGGAGCGCGGGGCTTTGGGCAAGCCAATGGTCATGCCTTAAAAAATTGAGTGGCCTCAGGCCATGAGAGATGAATTTTCAGGCTGTCTGAGCTTCAGCCCTGGGTTTCATGTCCCTGCATCAGACCACAAATATGCAGCATAAAGGAATAAAGAGTGACCAAATTGTGCAACCAAGAGTGCATTGTTTGAAGTGGAGAGCTGGGCTCTCCTCAGATTTTCAGGCTTTTCTTTTGTTTTTATCTGGCTCTCTGACACATTGAGAGGGTCTTGCTGTCAGAAGCAGTGGTCTCCTTCCCTTTCGGAAAGGGAAAGGTTGTGGGCATTACACAGCAGGGCGACAGCTTCATGCTGTCTCCATTGCTTGGAAAGTTGTTTTGTGTGTGGAGTTGGGCAGGTGACAGCTCTGACAGCCAGGTCATAAACCAGTGAGAGGAGGTCCGCAACCCAAGGTATCACTGAGACCCTCAAAAAAAGGGTGGACGTCCTTAGGCTCTCTGTACAGCCCGAGCTGGGCAAAAAAAGGGGCAATTCCACACCAGAGCTGGAAGGTACTGTCCTACAGACCACGTGAGACTTCTCCCATTTCTTCGAGTAGAGAGCACAGCAATACAGGTCTGAAAAGGAGAGTGGATTTAGAGTTACAAGTGCAAGAAGTAGCTGTAGGCTGCTGAGAGAGCCTAGAACTGACCTGTTAAAGATCTCCTAAACAGGCAAGATACGCACACTGTTGATTGCTTTGGTGACCACAGGTGAGTGGGCCTCCTGGTTAGACAGTCCTAGGGAACTGTTTCCATGCATGCAAAGCAACATACCTGTGCCACGGTGGTTTTAAAGCAGGTGTCTCGTGGGAGTGGATCCTTCACAAAAGCGTTTTTCCCAGGCTGTTTTAATAAATCAAGAAAGAAAGCATATTCTGACCAGCAATTCCTTGTTATTATTTCAGCTAACTGCGAACTCTGCTACTATTTTGGCTCAGCCACCTGCTCACTAAAGCTTAGTTTGTTGCTAAGTGTCAAAATACCCTAAATCAGAACTGGTGTCTCAGCTAGCAACCAAGCAGCAGTAACACTAATGAGTCTGCAGCATGATTTACATACAGGATCTCAGTGTCTGCTACTATAAGAAGAGCAACTATAGAGACTAGTAGGTCTTCATGAGCACAGACATAAAAATCTATCACAATTCTGGTCACCTCTTTTTTTTTCCCAATACATATTCAGGGGATTTAGAACATTTTAGCATCATATATCCCCTCCTGAATTACTGAAACTTTTTATTCTTGCTACGTAGGAAGTCCTAACTCAAGTCAGTATTTTTCAGCCATATTACAGAGATAGCTTTTGGACTTTGTAGGGCTTTTTGGCTTTCTGGTTTTGACTAGAAATTACTATTTTGACACAGGATAAAGCAAAGGTACTGATAATTTTTTAAGTATTTGACTCTAGAAGTGTTATGGTCAGCAGGTCAGAATTTGGCTGTCAGGATGTTTGAATTATGGCAGCGTGCTACTTGGCTCCTGCTTGGCTTGCACTGCTTGGCTCTGGGTTGCTGTTCACAACAATTGGTTGTGAAGCTCATTAACATTGCTGGAAAATGTTCATGTGTGCAAGGGGATGAGGCTCCAAACATCCGAATACTCATCAGCAGTGACTCAGAGACCAGAAGACATTAACTCGTAACAACGCAAACCGTGAGGCTGATGCTCCCAAATGCAGTTTGAAGCCTGGGGTGGCTGGGGGAATTCACTACATAAACTAGCAGTGTCAGGCCAGCGCTGCTGACAGTGGGACCGGCAGGGTGCATGGGACATCTGCAGACTCTCACCTGGTGTTCCTTTCCCTGGTGACACATGAGAACACGCAGAGGAAATGCCGGCATTCAGTTTTGACCTTCACTGTTTGAAAGCACAGAGGGAGAACTGGGAAAAAAATGGGCAGTAATCCCTTTCCCTTTCTTTTCCTTTTTAAACCAACAGGCTTGACCCAGCAGGCTGCTAAACAGTACAGGCCCGCTTTTCCTCTTCTCTCTCCACCTCAGCAGGAACCATCAATACCTCAAACTGTGCCGTGGTGGGAGCCCTGTCTGGCAAGTCAGTTGCTCAGCAGCTGGGAAGTTGCAGGCACTGGCAACCAAAGGGCCTGATTCAGAGAGGCTGGCAGAGCTGCCGGAGACTGGCAGGATCAGGGCAGAAGGGGCAGAGGGTCTCAGTCTAGGAAGGAGGGATGACAGATCAGAGCAGGGGAGAGTAATGTGCAACACCCAGAATCAGGAGGAAAAACTGCATTTCATAGGGACACTTGATGGTTCGTTTGAAAACTGCATCCGGTTCTGGTTCAGCAAAGCATGAGAGCACTTGATAATATCTACCTATGAGGTAATCATGTACATGCCAACAGGGTGAAGCATGTTCATCATTCCAGGTGTATATTGAAGAAACAAGGTCTTCTAGGAAGAAAACGACATCTCCAATAATGACTCTGCTATTTGCCTACTGGATGGGAAGAAAAAGAAGAAAGGAAAGAAAAGAAAGAAAAAGGAGAAAGGAAAGAAAAGAAAGGAAAGAAAGAAAGGAAGGATAGGAAAGAAGGGAAGGAAGAAAGAAAGAAGAGAATCCTTTTGCGGTGGAAAAGCAGTTTCAAGAACTGGAAACAGTGTGACTTTCATCTGAGAATGGCTTTTGTGGACATTCTCCCAGTCTGAGATCATTTCCCACGAAGGAATCAAAAGAGGGCCAACACATTGTTTAAGTCCATTAAAGGTGGTGGAAGTAAGCCACACATCAGTATTGCACTTACTTACACTCCACACAGAGGATGCGAGGAATGCATAGCCTGGCAAATTCAAGCCTAGAGACCGTTTGTTTTCAAATTTAGGCAAGCAAAAAACTCAAAACAATTAAACAAAAAAACCTCAGATCGCAAAGCTGTGGAGGAGGAAAAGGAGAAAGGAGGAGGGAAATCTAGTCACTATCCTAGGAAAGCTGCTCCCTTGCATAGGGAGCCCAGAAAGTTTAGCTCCTCTAAGCAGTACTGATCAACATAAGGAGATATTCAAGGAGAAATCCTGTTCCTGCTGAAGTCAACTTCACTGCTGCTTTGGACTTCAATAATTCAACAGTTTCATGTGTTCTGTTGCAAATGAAGTGAGTGAAAATTCAGTGTATAAATCCTACCACAAAAGAATGGGCCAAGAGTATGGAGGGCCTATTCTTCATCCCTCTTTAAAACTAGACACTCTGCACTGCAGAAACACAGGTAAGTATATTTTTGGCATGGTGCTCAGAAAGATAGCTTCAGATATAGCCATCAGTGAAATAAAGAATATTAATAATGCCAACTCTCTTATCCATAAAAAGCCTTACTGTAAGAACAGGAAGCTAAATAAAGTACATCTACTACCTCCTTTCTCCAGCGCCATGTGATGTACAGTACAAAGGTATTTAAAACAGCTATAATTGGATATACTGTAGCTTGAAAAAGTCCTGAAAGGGCATAATTACAATAATCAATGCAATAATGTGGGATTAGACCTTGTATTATAACTAGACCTGCACCTTGAAATCCATGTTGTTTTGCTTCCGCGGCTATGGCTAATAAACATGTGAAGCAGCAGTTCCTCCATCACTGCTCCATTTCAGATGTTGAAGTCTGGCCCCCTGTCAGACCCACAGGCAGCCTCACATGTTCTGTTGAGGAGCTGGGGAAAGTGCATGGACTTCCTCAACAGAACCCTTTTCATTCATAACAAAGTCACCTGTACTACCCACATCCATTAGACAGAGTTTGTAACACCAGACAGAAAAGCAACTGCCTAAAATTTTCATGAACTGAGATAATGGTCCTTGAGACATGAATGGAAAGAGAATCAGAAATGCCCTTGTGATGATGAGTCATGGGTTTAAAAGGATGCTGCCATGTAAATATTTATTTTCAGCCTTCCTCATTCTATTACCAGCACAACAGCTTGGCTTGCTACACCTGTGAAAATCTGCAGGGCAACATCCTTCACTGGTAAATGCCAACTGAGCACGCCAAGCCACCATTACCTCTTCCACTGTTTTAAACAGACAGGAGAGCCTCCAAGTTGTTCTCAGTCAGGCCCCAATGCAGCCACGTTGGTCAGCCTGCAAGTCACCAGTCACCTGCACAGGACAGTCTGGGGGAGTGACAGAGGTGAGGCATTTTCTGGCACAACGCCAGAATCAAAACCACAGCATTGCCTTTAAAGAAAAGGATATTTCATGACCACCTGAGCTGGTGGTGCTCAGCCATTCTGGCTGGGCACACCATACACCTTGTTCCAGTAGCAGACAGCTACCCAAAGACTGGAGGACATGTAGGCATCATGGCCCATGAAGGGTCCATTTTAAGGAGAGGTTTCTACACCAAAGCATGGGGTGGTCCTGCAAGCACTCCTCTCATAGCATCAGCTTGTAGCAAAGCAAGAAACGCTTCAGCAAAGGTGCAAGAGACCAAATTACATGTTAAGCTACCTAGGTTTCCAGAAGTACCTGTATTAAGATGTATCCAGAAATTTATGTAATTGTCTAATCAGCTACCCACCAGTGACGGAGGCTATATGAAGGAGACAAACTGACCGGTTTCCTGTTCATCCTTATCCTGGAGTATCTACATGAAGAAGACCAAACCTACATTTGGAAGTGTTGGCTGGGGAGAGAGATCTTTGGATGTCCCAGTCAGTCAACTGTAAGAACTTTTTACAGGTGAGGTGATGTTTGATCCCCTAAACTTGGCGCAATGAGAATGCTGACAAGAAAGTTGCAGCTAACGTTTCCTTTGTGGCCTGCAGCTGCCAGAGGGACCTTCCTCCCACAGCAAGTGCAGCGACCTTTAGAAATATCTCACCTCTCCCTTCATCATGGCATCCATGCAGGCCTTGGTAACAAACAAGCTTCAATGTTTTGAAATGCTGTGAGAATTCAAGGGAAAATTTTTTGTCACACCCTTTGCATGAGTCCCAGTACCACTGTATTCTCCAAAACATAGCTGTATGAATGTCCAGCTATGTCCAGTTCAACAAGCAATCCATTGAACAGCATCATCTATGTGCTGGGCACAGCCAGCATTATGTAGCATAAAGGCCTATTCTCTGAGTGTCGTTGGACCGTGTCACAATCAAGGAGACTCCAAGGCACTTCAGAGCAGTCAGGCTGTGGCTGACAGGAGGACATGAGATTTACAAGGCTGCTACTTGAGTTAAGCTGTGAATACTCTGCTACAACTCACACCTGTCTCCAGATGATGCTCAGAAGACGGTAGAAATTAGAAAAGCACATTAACTAGGGCTGCTGAGCAGGCCTTTAAATCTGGCAGGTATGTGAGGCAAGAATTTATGTTCTGTTATACTGGTGGTGGGCTAGTCCCTCACCTCACCACATTCAGCCTTGAGTGAGCCAAAAGCTCAGTTGTGACCTGATTATACTGGCTTGAGGTAGAAGGTCAGATCACATTTGATTATGTTTGGATGATTCAAGCGGATTCTGTCCCTCTTGACATGGACCTTTATGTGGCATGGAAACACATTGAGATCATGGCAAACTGTCATGCGTGTTCTCCAGGATGGGTACCATGGAGCCTTTTTTGAGGAAGTGTGAGGGATGGGAGGGCAGCTAGTCCTCACAGCATGGAGCTACTCCTCCTGCTTCAGACAATGAAGAGTCTGAAAGAGAATTAACATTTTTTCTCATAGAGAGAGGATGTCAGTGAGGGAGGCTGGAGGGCGGGAAGGAGGAAGAAGCATTTGAAAATACTAATGTCACAGCCCTCCTCTTTTCCTCAGGTTCTGTTTTCACTCTAGCTCCCCAAGAAAAACATTAATCTAAAAATAACATAATAAAGAAGCCTTCCACATTGACATGCGAAACAATCTTTGTTCAAAAGCTGCAAGATACATCAGCTTGTGGAGCCTTGTCAGCAGGTCAGCACTGTGACTGAAGTTTATTAGCGGGGCTGACAAGGTTGTGCCGGTCTGTCTGTGCCAGCAGCAAATCACAAGGCTTCTAATTCAGAGTCTCTTATTAACAACAGTCCCTGTTCCTTGTTTTTATTTGTAGGACTGATTGAGGGCACTGTAAATCTGTAAGTGAGCAGTCCAAGGACTTGGATTAGAGTCCAGGGGTCAGTCTCGGAGGAGAACAGCTTTATAAGTATGTGCATTTCCTGTGATTCCCCTGGTTTACTGAGATAGAAGCTCCGATAAAAAGAGCACGTGAGCTAATGGACAGGAGAAGTAGGTTGCCCACGAGTTACTGGTATTCTCATGCTCTCTTGCCTCTAGAGAGTGCCACTCTTGGAAATACACGACTACTGTCATACAGACCTTATCAGACAAAAGGCAGTTTTCAAAAAAAAAAAAAAAAAAAGAAAATTGCTTTATTTATTGAATTCTGGTGCTTTGTACCAGATGACTCACTGTCGCGCTTCTATTCCGTCTTTTCACTGAACTAGAATTGTGTAGCACATTACTTTCATCCATTGTGGCTTGTTGATAAGATGAAAGGATAAATTTTAAACTTTAAGAATTTTCTTATCCTGTCAGAGATCAGGAACATCATTAAATTTTTCCCTCTGGTCAGCTGGTTGGCATTTGGAGCTGAGGAGTGCCATTTAGTATTAGTAGCCTCAGACCTGAAATTTAAATATTTTCTAGAGTTCTTTGCATTGGCTCTGGGACCGTCGAGGTGGAGAAATGAAGGTTGTTTGAAGTCACTAGCTCTGCTTGTTGGATTTTAGCCAAGGACATTTGCATAAAGATCTTCCTTGGGTATGATATAAAAAAAATCACACTAATTACAGTTTTGCCCATTGTTTCCCAGAGTCTGATCTAACTCTCTAGGAAGCTGGCAAGGGTATTCTTTGGTTTTAATGAGAATTGGATAAAGACTCAGAATACAACAGACCAGCTCTTCATTTAGGATGAAGTCAACAGAGCACAACTGGCTTCAATAAAGATGTGCCAATTTACAGCGTGTGAGGAATTGGCAAAATATTGCTCCTCAACAGCTAAAAAATACACTAACTCTACAATCACAGGTGGATATGAAGATTTTGGTGTCAAAACACTTGGATTTGAGCTGGCTGGGACAGCAGGTGGGGTGAAAAACATAAAACAAGTTAATATTGTTTCTTAATAAACGGTGCCACCTCTCTTATTCTTCCACGTTAAGTGTCAAAGTCCCAAATATTTGCACATGAAACATTTTGGTGTGCGCTAATCTGAAAGGAACACAATCTAGCACAGACCTTCCAGTAGAGCATATCACCCAGCTTTCAGACCAGAAGCAGTAATGTATTTGGCAGATTATGAAAGCTAGACAGACGAATAGACCAAGCCCTTAATTACCTGTCCTGGAGAATGTCTAGATCCTGTTGAATTGCTTTATTCTATTTTTACTAAATGAGAAAAAGATCCACATGTAAGAGGCTGAATTTGTATAGAAATGAGATGGAAGACTAAGACAAGAGCAGTACCTTATTACATATAGATGTTTTCCTTATGAAAAAAATATATTAGTTCAATTAATTACTTTAATTATACAGACCCATTGTAATAGCTTTTGATCACATTAAATAATGACACAACGCTTACAAGGTAAAGTTCACCTAAGAAGAGTCAACACAGGTAGACATTTGGGCTCAAAGGGGTGGCTGCAGTTAGCGCACAGCAGGATTTTATGTAGATAGAATTAGGATAAAGAAAATTGATTTTTAACCAACCATGAGGACCACAGAAAGAAATTACCACACTACTTCAGGGAACAGAAGTGCAGTCACCCCCCTGGGAAGAGAACTAGACTTCATTTCTCAATGAAGCTGAATTTCACTGAGATTCAGTAATTAAACTGCTTTCTTTAACAGTCAGGATATTTGCAGCCAAATGAATGTTTCTTCCTGCTTAATTGATAGGAAGGCACATTTGCATTCAATGCTCGCCAGGGCTAAATTACAGACACATCATACCGTTGTCTACTTAGAGGCCAAAGACTCTGGAGATGAATCTGAGCACTCAATAGAAGCTGCAGGTCAAACCCCACCACCTCCACTTGTGTTGAACACTAGTGCCTGTTCCTCCAACACCACCATTCATCACAGCAAGCCCTACATGACACTAGCTCTTCTGATCAACTGAAGGGAAATTTTGAGTTAAAAATGGCAAATCCTTCAAGGTTATGTGTTTCACAGGCAGCTTATCTGTATGAAGTTGCACCAGTGTATGTTGAAGAAAACATTTGCCTTGGGCCCTGAGCCAGTTTGATCTGTTATTAGGGCCTGGACAAGCTGTCACAGGGAATGGGACACTGTCACACAATAGCTGTGTGTCACAGGTTGTTATGAAGAGCTACAAGGAGTGAGGGGTTGGAGACATTTGAGATTGCTTGGGATTCACCCGGAATTTACAGCATTCTCCAGGCGATCCAAAGGCAATCTCTGCAATGCTCCTTTCCTCCACATTATAGGAATTAAAAATAGAGCAGGTGATTTGCACTGGGATCTGCCCCTCCACCTCCACCACCGAGCCTCTGAGCTGTCACCAGTTGGCTTCTTCTGGGATGCAAAGCAGTTGGTCCCAAAAGGGACACCGGCAGCGATGCCAATCACTGCTTGGGGCTGGCCGGCCTCCCTGGCTGCTGCCTGCGGCACCCTGAGCTCCCAGTATAGAGCAGAGCTACTGGTTGAAGCCCTGCTTGCACCACACAACAGGGCTGATGATCCCACCACTGATCACAAAGCAGACACAGCAAGCCGTAAGGAGAGGTGGAAGGAGAGGTGAAATAGCAAAGGCTGTGAAATGGAGTGAATCTGAGGAGAGAGAAAGAGAAGAGGAAGGAAAGGAATAAGGAAGGATGTGACCCAGTTATTATGGCATTTCAGTGGACTGGTAAGGAAGAGAATAACTGTGTCTGGGAAGAATTACATTTGCTGTCTCCTTTCTAAATTAAGACTTGTAAACTAAAGTGAAGAAAATGGGGGAAACAAGATGCAGGTGCAAAGCAGGAGGCAAAGCGTAGCTGGTAATGAGGAAGAGGATTCTCCTTTGACTCACAGAGGAAACAGCAGGGGAACCAGGGAAGCAGATGCCGCTTTCTGACAGCTTGAGTGAAAGGTAATGTCAGGAAAGTCAGGAGGGGACAAGACTTGCCACTTTTTATGTTCTTTCAGTCCCCATAATGGCCTTTTTTATCAGCTTGCAAGATCATTTGAACTGGAGAAAAGAGTGAAAACGGATGCCTTGCCACTTGTGCATGGAGGACAGCAGGGCAGCAGCCAACTAAAGGGACTCTGATGGGTCCCAACTGGAGACAGAAACACACTGGTGTGAAAAGAAATGCCAAATGCTCTCCCATAGCTTGTGTACAAGCAAAATTTCTCCTCACCTTCTTAAGACCCCTTGAAAATTTGAAACACTGAAAAATAATTTTCTGTAAGATAAACAGGAATGCCAGTTCCCAAATGGGAATCTTCATGGAAACAAACTTTAGACAGCTGCTTAAGAGAATGTTTCCTTCAAAACTTTAATTTATTATAAAATTATATGAAGGAATTGTAAGTTTTATTATTTCTTCAGAAACACTCTGCCATGCATAAGGGGACTTGCAGCTCCCCTAGTTCTTTCTGCCCTGTCTTCACACCTAATAAAACAGTGATTGAAAGATGTTAAGAAGGCTGAGGGAACTGAGGACTAGATATCAGCCAAGCTGCAGTAGCAAAGCACCACCATGACACCTATCGGACCCATGGCTGGAATAGTCACCAACTGGTCTTGTCAGAGAGGTGAAGGAGCTAACTTGTAGCTGCAAATTCAGACTTTGATGATGTCTTGTTGGTCCAGCTGCATCAGCTTCCACATGGACTCAAGGCAGCGACACATACAGACGTGGCAATTACTTTTGCATGGAAGTTGTCCAAAGCTTTTTTGTGGCAAAGCTATATTGGAAAGCCTACCATGGAGCTGCCTATGTTCTCTCTCTGGGTAACTCATCAATTGCTGTGTTCAAGGGCAAACTCACTAACCTCCCTATCACCATAAACCACAAGGGAGACGGCTGAGACCCCAGCTTCAGGGAAGAGCAACACTGACTGGCTGGACACAAATTGGATGAATCCTCAGGTCATGGAGGACTGATATTACCTGCAGACATCACGATTATTCACAGAAAAGAAGAACTTTATCATTCACAGAAAAGAAGAACTTTATCATTGAAGAGGGGAGTTGTGGAGGCATAACAACTTAAAATGCTGTGTCTTTCATTTTAGTCTGGGCCTTATTGTATGCTCCTGTCTAACGCTGTCCTCAGTGGAGCTCTGTGTGCCTGGGTACACGCTTATGAAGATGCCAGTCTCAAAGTATTGAAAGTTAAATTGAGTCTAATACATGACAGTGTTTTAAAAAAAATCAGTGGAGGTAAAAAGCACCAGTGTAAAGTGGACTTTTAAAGACACCACAGATCAGACAACACCCTCCTGGGCTTGCCAATGCCAGTGATGGACGTAAGTCAGAGACTCTGAATGTATGGATTGGTTACATTAATGGGATGAAGCTGTAACATTTCTTGGAAGACCATTATTTATTTCGAGGCCACTGAAAGGTACATTGTGGCCTTCTCCAAGAAGCAAACATCACTACTGTGGCTGCATCTTCCAGGAGTCAGCAAGACATGACTACATCACGTTGGCAGCACCGCTTGCAACAGCAGTTAGAATATGGCTCAGTGATTCCTGCAGCCACTCTCTCCCTCCTATGTCATTTTCATTCATTGATTATTCCTCTTCTTTTATATATTGCTCTTTGTGCTTGTTAGCTAATAACCAGCTAAGACAAAGTCATCTTTTATGTGATCCAAAAAACATCCTAAAAGTAATACCCAGAGCAGTGAAACACAGTTAGCAGCTCACCAGATCCTGGAGCACCTGTTATGAATTTGTATTTCTGCAGACAGGTTGTTAGAAAAAAATCAGTGCTGAAGACAGTATCCTCCATGATGGGATTTTCTCGTTTTTTTTTTTTTCTCACTTTGTATGTGGTTTGCATATTGTCTCTTTAAAGGATTAATCAGAATGATGAACCACTTCTATAGGTCAGGAAGGATTCCCAACTCTTCCTCTCCCCCAAAGGAGCACAGCGCAAGACCACCCCTAAAATCATCAACAATAAAATAAAATTAAAATTTTCACTCTAATTGATAAGGGAGCAGGAAAAAAAGAAGTTGATACAATAAAATTTACTGCCTTATATTTCAAATTCTTTAACCACTTGGCCCTCCCTTTTTGTATCTTTAATCATGGAATCATGGAATCACGGAATTTTCAGAGTTGGAAGTGACCTCTAGACATCACCTAGTCCAACTCCCCTGCTGACGCAGGAATACCCAGAGCACATTACTCAGGACTGCATCCAGGCGGGTCTTGAAAATCTCCAGAGAAGGGGACTCCACAACCTCCCTGGGCAGCCTGTTCCAGTGCTCTGTCACCCTCACCGTAAAGAAGTTTTTTCTTAGGTTTGAATGGAACTTCCTGGGATGCAACTTGTGCCCGTTGCCCCTCGTCCTGTCACTGGGAACCACTGAAAAGAGTCTGCCTCCATCCTCCTTCAACCCACCCTTTAGATATTTATAAGCAAGAATAAGGTCTCCCCTCAGCCTTCTCTTCTCCAGGCTAAAGAGTCCCAGCTCTCTCAGCCTTTCCTCATAAGGGAGGTGCTCCAAGCCCCCAGTGATCTTTGTTGCCCTACACTGGACTCTCTCCAGTAGTTCCCTGTCCCGCTTGAGCTGGGGAGCCCAGAACTGGACACAGTGTTCCAGTTGTGGCCTCACCAGTGCAGAGCAGAGGGGGAGAATGACCTCCCTCGGCCTACTGGCCACACTCTTCCCTATGCAGCCCAGGATTCCATTGGCCTTCCTGGCGACAAGGGCACATTCCCGGCTCATGGATAATTTACTGTCTACCAGGACCCCCAGATCCTTCTCCTCAGAGCTGCTTTCCAGCAGGTCCACCCCTAACCTATATTGGTGCCTAGCATTCTTCCTCCCCAGGGGCAGGACCCTGCACTTGCTCTTGTTGAACCTCATTAGGTTCTTCCCTGCCCAGCACTCCAGCCTGTCCAGGTCATGCTGGATGGCAGCGCGGCCCTCTGGAGTGTCAGCCACCCCTCCCAGTTTGGTATCATCAGCAAACTTGCTAAGCATACACTCTGTCCCCTCATCCAGGTCATTGATGAATACATTGAACAAGATTGGACCGACTATTGACCCTTGGGGGACATCACCGGTTACAGGCCTCCAACTTGACACTGCTCCATTAATCACAACCCTCTGAGTTCTGTCACACAGCCAGCTCTCAATCCACCTTGCTGTCTCCTCATCTAGCCCACACTTCCTCAGTTTCCTAATGAGGATGTTATGGGAGACAGTGTCAAAAGCCTTGCTAAAGTCAAGGTAGATGACGTCTCCTGCTCTCCCCTCATCCAGCCAACCAGTTATACCATCATAGAAGGCTATCAAATTGGTTAATCCCTGTTGACCACTTCCAATATCTTCCTGTTCTTCAATGTGTTTGGAGATGACATCCAGAACAAGTTGCTCCATTACCTTCCCAGGGACAGAGGTGAGACTAACCAGCCTGTAGTTCCCTGGGTCCTCTTTCTTGACCTTCTTGAAGATTAGAGCAATGTCAGCCTTCCTCCAGTCCTCAAGCACCTCTCCTGTTCCCCATGACCTTCCTGAAAAGTTCTTTAGTGGTGGCTGTTACTACAAAAGCAAGCCAACAATCACTTGCCATAAAACTCTGAATCAAAGTTGATTTTTTAATGTTGTAGCAGTAAACCCAAACCTTTACATAAGATGTAAACCCAATTCCTTCTTTAGCCCAAGATGCTCCCTTATCATCAACACATATGCATCAAAAGGCAAAATTCAGCCTGGAGTAGCTCTTCTTTTATGATCTTCCCAGCAAATATTACTTTTCTGTCCCTTGAGGCCATCCAGATATCCTGAAGAAATTAGAGACAAAGTTAGCGCAATTCTCAGCTCAAGGGATTAAATCAGCTTGTTGGAAAACCAGGATCAAGGAAGAGCATTTCCTTCCTAACTCTCTGCGTTCCTGGTGGGCTCAGCTCTGGGGCAGGAATGAGCCACTACCCAAGTCCCTAATCACAACTCCTGAGAGGTGGCATATGTGTTGTCTACTGCATTGTATAGTGGTACAGCTCCCAGTTACAAAAGTCCAAACTAGTTTTCTCCTAATTTAGATCGTGCTGATTTAGATCTCACCTTAAAAAAAAGAATAAAAATGCACCCCCAGTGTACCATGACTTTACACAATTTTCTTCCCTTTAAGAAAAATCAGTATGTTAACAATTCAGCTGGTGCAAATTTCACTTAGTGTCTGAAATATCCAGAATGTATTTCAAAATAAATTCTTTACTTCTGCCTAATTTTCCCCAAACCTGAAGAATAATGAGCAGTTTTATATCCCCCACCAGCTCTGTGGCTCCTCGGTGGAATTCTTCTTTCCAGCTTTCCAAGTTCAGTCGCTTTCTCAGGATGCAATTTCAAGCTAATAATACTAACAGTTCTGTGCCTAGCAGTCCTCTACAGTCAAGGACCTGGAACAGGATACACAGGAGACATGTTTGTTGGGGGTTTTTTTGCCGCTTGTGGCAAATGCCATCATAGCCTCAGAATTTTCTTAAGTTTGTGAAACTGTTTCTGGGGTTTGTTACATTGCTGTCTTCTAAGTCTGTGCATCTACAGTATCTTCACCCTTATACATTTCGCAGAGCTCATTACATTAATTGTTTGACCTTTCCTATAATGAAGTGAATGTTCTGCTGCTCACACTACTGACCTTTCGGTGTGACGCTTCCAGATCTATGGTGGGAAAACAGATCCTGATGGAAGAGCTATCAGGGGAGTTTTTATTCAAATGTAGTCCAGGATGGAGAGAGATCCCACGTGGATCCCTGTGAATGGTAGCAGATGCCCTGTTCTGGTCCAGTCAGCCCACATGTGAAGGGACCTCTGATAGGTAGCAGCTGTTGCCATAAGGAAGCATACGACAGTGTGTGAAGCTGAAGATGGTTCCTGAAAAACCAGTAAGTGTTAAAAAACGATGAATAAATCATAAATATAGTCACAATTTTCAACCCTACTAATTTAAAAAATATTGCTATGATTGATGTGAGATTGGAGCCTCTTGGCCTGAAAGTCACACTAGGTTTAGCAGAGCAGTTTAAGCTCCATCCTGGAGACAGATGTCTGAAACAACCTGGACCACCACCCAAAATACTCACTGCACTCTGTGGCCAGTGAAAAGCCACACAGTGTGGCTGGCAATGCTTTATAAAGTGCATTTTGATGAAGTACATGTCTGCGAACAGAAGCTGTAAGAACATAGGAAGAGGAAAGGAAGAAAAGATTTTAAGTGTTGGAAGAGGAGCACAGGAAAGAAAAGGGCATAAGTAAGCAAAAACCATTATTTTAAAATAAATTTCTGAGCGGGGAAAAAAAGAAAACACAACACAGAGCAGAAAACCAGAAACATTATTTCCGGTTGGTGGATTCTTACTGTTCAAGGAAAAACAAGATATCTCCACAGTGGATATCTGTTGGATCACATGAGAGAAGCAACCAGCTCCATCAACCATTCTTCTAACAGGCTAAAATTTGGGATGAAGCAGGTAACAGAAAGAACCAGGGTGATATCCAGGGAGATCTGTTTTTTAAAGCCCAGGAGCTGCAAGGGCAAGAAATACAAGATTAAATGTAGGCCAGCTGCAGAGCCAGAGGAGTCCCCAGTGAGCCCCATGGGCTAGGATTTAAGAAATCTGATAGCACTTCAGATTTATCTTCCACTTCACTGTGCTATGGTTTAGTCCCACCAATGTGAAATAGAGCTCTTTCCTACCTACCAGAGTAAGCAATGAGAAATAAAGTAATTTAGCACTCTGGTGATACTGGTGTGGGTGATGAGTTATCATGTAAATGACAAATCTAAAGAAACTCTGTTTTTCCAAGTTTCTCAAAAGAAGAAGAAGAAGAAGAAGAAGAAATCCAACCCCAGAAACCAGTCTGAAATAACCTGCTGGTAGCTTTTGGAAGCTGCTGGTTAGACAATAGCTGAACACTGAGAAGGAAAGGCCAGCTAGGTTTTCATTTTATCTGGGACTTCTCTGCTTGGATAGCACCTGCAAACCTCCTACCACTTACAGCTCTTGAGCCTGAATACACTTGCAATGCCAGACGTGAGTCACACTGGAGCTGGTAGGAGTGTGGTCACCTGGGCAAGCACTGAGATGAAACAAGCCATAAGGTAATGCTGATGCAGTGCCATAAGGTGATGCTGGTGCTAACAGTGCCAAGCTGTCTCCAGCACAGGACTGGGCCTGCATGCAGCAACAGGTATGGCAATCAATAAAATTTGTAAGGGAATTATTTAGATAGTATAAGTAATAGGTAAACTATATAATTTATTATGTAAATTATATAATTGAATCTTATTTGTGAACTCGGAACTCCAGCATGCACATGCATTTGACTGTCCAAAGGAGCAGGGAAGGTCAACTCCCCTTCTCAGCCCTGTCCCAGAAGCACCAAGATGCATCTCACATTCCTCACAGGTCTGAGGGGAGTAAAAGTTTCCTTAGTCATCCACGGAGAGGAGATAGTGACATTTCCTCTGTGGTCTCTTCACGGGAGAGCCTGGCTGCATCTGACACAGGACCTCACGACGATAACAGCCCCAGCAGCCCTTGCTGGCTGGCACCGTCCCACCATCAGCAACACTGAAAACACCAGCATCTGCCCCACGCCTCCCACCTGACACAGTCCTGGCATGGGGGACACCTCCTAACCGGGCACACACCACCGAGGCTCCCAGCCGTCGGTGGCTACCTGTACCACCAGCAGCTGTACAAGCACATCTTGCAACCTGTTTAACTAGCAATAAACTACAGAAAGTAGTAAGAGAAAGAAACAAATACGGATCTTCTAGGAGGTTTTAAGCCGCTTGCCCAGCTTTCCCTAATTTGCCTAAGGTTTTCTTTTCATTCATAAAATTTTAGTAGAGACAGAAGAGGGTTTCCCAGCCTGCTTTGCTTGTAAAGGTGCAGCACATTAGCAGATAGGTAGACTTTTTGTTTAAATAAGAGTATAGTTTGTTGCTGACATGCAGCAGATTAAAAGCAGAGGGATATGTTAAAATGATTACACTGCAGAATTCTTTGAATTAAACAATGCCCTTGTTAAAATATTTATAGGAGAATAATTTTTCAGGGAAGAAAGCTAAATAATCACACTAAAAGCTTCCACACCTAAATAGTTTTGAGATGGGATGCTTTAAAATAAAATCTAAAAAAAACTGAAAATACTGTACCAACAGGAAACTCTAGTCTTAATTTTCAGGCTCATATCTCTAAGATTTCTTCTCAGATTAAACTCAGATTTTATGCCCACAAAAATCCTCCTCTGGCTAGAGAAAATAATTGAAAAATTGCAAGGAGAAAGCAGCTTTTTTGCAGAAAGTCAGAAAAACGCAGCTTAGCGTGTAAAGCTAGGCATAATCTTCACAGTGGAATCACTGGAGGCTTCTTAATAGATGAAATATTTTTGGTTTTAAGCTCTATACCTCATAGTCTCATCGTATTGTATTTATAGACTATCAGACTTCTAGACTTCTTATTGTTTTTCCTGACACTTTTCTTCTGTTTCGAGACCTTTTGATGAAGGGCAGAATCCAAAGCCATTATGGCTGTAGTAGGTGAGCAGCTGTCTCACTTTGGAGATGCACGGTGTGGCTCTGTCCTCTGACGTGCTCGGTGCTGACTGATGCAAGACATTGCCCAGGGGTTCACATCCAACCTCCAGTCTGTCGGCAGCTTCATGGTTGGGGGACAAGTGCATTAGCTGTGGGACTGGGCTTGGAGGGTCTGTAAATAGCCTTCACCTGCTGGCCTGAAGGTCTTGCTGGCAAAAGGTACACCCAGCCATAACCGCTGCTACGAGCTGTGGCAAATGGCTCTGCATTTGTTTTCACAGAGAGAAGCCCAGTCCCACTCAATTCTTCCCAATAGTTTGTGCATATTGCCCTGGTGTTTCTGGTCTTGGCTGGCCTCTTCAACCTACTCAGCTGGTTAGAGGCTTCACTTTTTCAGAAGTGCAGGAATGTCACCTGTTCCCTTCCAATGTCGAAACCAGCTTCTCGTTACTCTGGTACGGGCTTGGCGGAGGTGAAATGCACGGCCTCCCCTCCGAGCTTGGAGGTGAATTTGCAAAGTGTGGACGGTTAGCAGGAGAGGTGCGCTGAAGGTTTGCCCAAGCAGGTCACAGGCATGCTGACCCAAAATATTGCCATTTCCTTGAGTTTCGTTTCTTAGGCTACCCAGCTCAGCCCCTGCTGTCGGTAACAGCAATTCTTGGACGCATTTTTCCCCATTAGACAGAGTGCTTGGATGCCAGTAACTTCGTTACGTGTATCGTATTGCAAGACAACACACTGCTTTAGTTCTTGTACAACGTTCAGCGCTTTCATGAATTGTATCGATTCTAGAAGAGTCTGATCCTGCTCTTATTGAAGTCAATGACAGGACTTCCATGAAACCTGACACATGCTCACTATCCATTTAATCGCTCCTCAGAAAGCAATGACAATATCAAGTGGCAGGAGGCGGGCGAGAGAAACGCGTTGCGCTGACTCTGCAGCGGGTCAGTTCTTCAGACCAGACTCAGCATTAAAGCTGATCACCGCCCCAAAAAGCTGTTTTGGTAGCCAGGATCAACAGCATGGTGGGGGTGCTGTGGTCATGCTCCCTTCACCTGGGGACCCCTGGTAGCTCCCTGCAAGGGGTCACTCTTTCCACACCACCAGGGATTTCAGCTAGGAGGTCAGCTTTGCCGTCCCCTCGCTCCGAGGCACAGCTCACAACACACACGCAGCCGGCTTTGCCTGTAGTAAGAAGTCACTGCCAGCCAGCTGAGCTACACCGGCTAACACTGTCCCTCCCCTCCCATTCCCAGTGTAAGACCAAATTGATCTGGTATCCAGTACCTGCTACTGGGGATACACGTTTATTAAGGTTAGAAGCTGATCTCACTGTGATATATGGCATGCACTGCTCTAGCTAGTGCCGTGCACCTAAATTTCCCTTAGCCATCCTTGCCTTCCCTGCTCAGCCTGGCAATCGCAGCTGAAGAATTTCCCTCAAGAACAAAACAAGCCGTGCATTGCAGAGAACACAATTATGATACCGGAGCTGGGATGTGGGCACTAAGACTGCTAGCGTGACTTTGTTAGAGAATTTCCCAGATACTTTCATAATTTATTCTTTAGATATTTTGGGGGAAGTGGAAGGAGAGACACTGGAAAATACACAGAGCCCTCATCAGTTCTAAGTAAGAACAAACACCCGGGTATATTCACTGATATATTTAACAAGTTGTATAGGAAATCGCTAGCTGTTCAAACATGTAATTATGTGTTAACATGCCTGCCTAACAGGGCAAAAAACAGCGCTGATTCAATAATTGGACTATGGAATGCTTTTCTTCCTTGCTTCCCTGCAGACTGGAGGCAGCTTATACACCTTTATCTGCCTAAGTTAAGAAAAAATAATAATAAAATGACCTTTTAGGAGCCCTTGAGCAGCTTGACAATTGTGTCCTTCTCGTTCTTTCAACAATCAGGTAAACTCAAGAACAATGTTATTTCCTGGCCAGGGGGGTATAAAGTAAGCTACGGTTTCTCACATAACCTGATTCCTTGTGCTCCTGAAACTCATACTCCACAGGCAATGCTTTTCCCTGATGACAATTCAAAGCCTAGAGAGCTTTGTTTTTTACCTTATTTAAAAATAAATACATGCTAATTATAGGACAAGAATAAAAAGTCTCCATTCTACTGCACTGTGCAATTCTGCTACTTGGCATGGGCAGAGGGTTCAGTGCACTGTTGCTGTGAGCAATGGGGAGGGCTGAAAAGGAAAAATCAATGCCATTTCTTGTTCAATTAAGTTCATTGTGATTCAGAACCACCTCCTCACACTGCAGAGCCTGCAAGAGATCAGTGCTGCAATCACTACCTTTTAGCAGCTTGCTTTCTCCATCTGGACCTGCACAAGCCACTCACTGGCAGGGCATCACACTTTGCCCTGAGAAAAAGATAGAATGGGAAAAAAAAACCCGTCCTCCAGGGACCCTCTGAAACACATTGTCATAAATCACAGGTCTTCAGGTGGGCATGTCACGGAGGGGGAGAGGGCAGTTTCCTCAATGAGTCATTTTATTTAGATGTCAGAACTACTGCTGTCTTTTTACCCTTCAGTAAAAAGTTTGCTCTCCTTGCTGCCTCGCCGAGAAATATCTGCAATACATATCTTGCTGCTTGGTCTCGCTCAGGCTAAGCAATGTGATGGTCTGACTCAAAGTCTTTTGGAAGTCAATCGAAAGATGCTGGCAAACTTTACTGGACTACAGATCAGATCAGACACCCTTATGCCCAGGAATCAGGGGTTAGTAGTCACGGTCATCAAGAGGTCATGGCAAAGGATTTTTAGGGTCCCTCCCACCCCCTTGTCCACTTTAGCTATTCTGTGGCAATTGTAAAACAAACAAACAAAAAGATGTGTTTGCAGTAGAATGGGGTAACCTGGAGAGTTTCTGATCTTTCTGATCCCAAGGCTCAGCCTGCTCAGGACGCCAAGGTCTACGACGGTGCACGGTGACCCCTCAGTGCCAGCACCAGCACCAGCACCAGCACCCCACAGGCCTGCTCAGCACCTCCCGAAAGAGAAGACCAGGTTGCTTGTGAGCATGTCTCACTCTAGTGACAGGACAGACAAACTACAACAGCCTGCCACTTTCCAGCCTGCCTTTAATGGCTACTGCCTGCTCCCTGGGTGGAGAGGGCTTGTCCAAGGCCCTTGGGGTTCAGTCCCAGGGTCTAGCAGAGCAAACAGTTCATTGCAAAACCCGAAAGCAAGAATGATCCGGGGTGACACAGGCAAAGAACAACGTGAGAAAGAGACGTAACTCATTAATGTTACTAGGCAAAGGCCTTTGATGCTCACAAAGGTGGTTTTAGATCCCGGATGTGTGTTAGCTAATGGCAATGGCTGAGTGATGCATGTAACATCTTAGTCCACAGCTATCCACATCGCTTTCCAGTTTCTCTCTTGCACTGCTAGATCATGCTGAGGAGCAAGACAAGTCCTGAAGGAGGCTGCCGGCTGTTCAGTTGCTCCGTGCACCTATGAACAGCGGCCATGGAGCTGCTCTTGCCTTTTCCAGCTGCAATCACCTGCATGGCAGCTGACACATGACAATGATATTTGAGTTAATTATGCCAATTGGGGCACACAGAAGACAAATGTGGTCCAAATGTGGGTTTCTGAAGAAGGACAGGTTTTAATGAATGTATACTTCTGCTCAAGTCATGCCTTTGTGAAACTAGTTCCCAGTTCACATCAAGAAGCAGGTTTCTACTCAGATTTATTCTATGATTCATGGGACTTACCTCTGACCTTTCCCGGTTTCCAGTGTCATAAATATGTTCCTAAAGCTAATAGCGAAGAAGGAGGGGGATGAAGAAGTTGCATGTCCTCAGCATCTCTGCAAATCAGATTGCAGGTGCATGTACAGATCCATCCTGTTTTTCCTTGTCAGAGAACCCTTTTCACCTTTGTATACAGTCTTCCTCCCAGACTTCATCCTTCCTAGGAAAGTGAGATCTCACTTGAAGTTCTTGCAATGCACCTGTGACTGGCAGCACATCTGTCCTGGCAATGTTCTCATCAGCCCACAATTAATTAACACATCGTTTTCCTGCTCCCTAAATCCCCAAGTTCCCCTGAAACTTTGGTTTTCATGATTAAGGATTGCTGAACAAAAACTGGAAATGTAGAAGCAGTATCTTCCCATGATAGCTGGAAATCTGACGTGGCTGGTTCTTTAAATATATATTTAAGTTTTTTTCTGGAACTGATTGTATTGACTGTTATAAAGAAAACTCAGAATGGTATTTCAGTTATTGAAGTCCTACTGTAACTGAAGGTTAATAGCTGCTGTGGCAGTAGATACTTTATAAATCAATGGAAGAAACACGTGAATCAGAATGTCACCCCACTGAGGAATGTCCCATCTCACTGTGGTCAACAGAAGTTGTGGTGCCGACGTCCATGGAAGCAGGAAACATTCACGTTCCAGCAACTTTTAGGACTAATTATTGGTACATACTGAGGATAAAGGTTTTGTGCAGACAGTTTGTGTTCCGACAATGGCGTTGTTATTCCAGGCTTGGAGCTTGGTTCCAAACCAAGATCCAGAACTTGGTTACTAGCATCTGCAACCAGAGAAACTGAAATTATCTTAATACCATGGGTGTGCATTCAAGGTTATTTTCACACACTCAGGATGACTTGTATCTGAACCAAGGTGTCTATTAAGGATGCCAGAGAGTGATTAACAGTTCTGGCATGATACATACAGCTCATCACAAACCTTCCAATTCCTTACGTGGTGTGGATTTCAGCATAATGACACAATCACTGGAACAACCTCCCCAGGGATGTGGTGGAGTCCCCAGCACTGCAGTTTTTTAAGAAACAACTGGACAGGGTGCTGGGTAATCTCATCTAGGCTCCCTTTTCTACGACAGGTTGGACCAGATGATCTCTGGAGGTCACTTCCAACCTGGGCTGTTCTATGGTTCTGTGTTCTATGGCGATAGTAAGCGGGGATGCCAGGAAATCCACTGATATCAGCCTTTTCACAGCCATTTTCCAGGTCTATATACTTCCCTCCAGCCTGTGATGGAAAGTGTACAGACTGGCCTTAGGTTTATGTTTCTTGAAGGAAAAAAATCAGTGGTAAAGATACTAAGGATTGATACTGCTTTCTTCTGAGACTGCTTTACTGAAACCATCCTACTCTTTGAAACATCCACAGGCACCTTAAGCACATCATGTGTTGCAAACATAATTGTAGTGGGTGTGAACTCCATCTGGTTAGAGCCGTGCAGGCTCGCGTACCTCCCCTCAGCTTGCCTGGGCTCAGCAGCAATGCCACAGCCACAATCCCATATAAAGGGGGCATGCTAATAAGATGCAGAATTTCGAGTGCACACACAGGCACCCTCCTAAAAACATATCTCTGAGGAGTGCAGTTAAATGCAAACACTACTGTTTCTGTACTAGATAGTGCTTTCCTTACTGGATTGGCTGGCGCAAGCTGATCATGGTCAAGTGACATCCTGTTTTTTTAAGACTGCTTTTTAAAAGAGAAAATTACTGAAGAACAAACATAGAGGATGAGCTTTTCAAATGAACATAGTGAAGTCTGGCATTCTGGTTTTCCCCTTTGAAGAATCCCAGAAGCTGAAATGGAAGATTGCATTATTCTAATCACTTTCTAAGTTTATATCAAATCACTGTGTTCTGTGTCAAATAGGTTACAAATACCTTACCCAGCATTTTCCATTTTTTAAAGATTCAGTATTGAGCAATCATATCCTTTTTACATCCACTCAGCCATATACTTTTTTCTTTCCCAGTTTTAAATTTGGAACCACAGCAACAGTTTATATTTTCAGAAATATGTTTTCACAGACATCAAATGACAACGATTTTCATGGTGAACAAGCAGCACTATTTTAGTACTAATTTCTAGGCAGATGTGGGGCAAATTCTGGTCTTGGGTGTATAACTTCAATTTTTTCTGCTTAGTTAAAGTCAGACACATCCAGCCAGTAATGAAGGCAGGCATCTAATGAACACGGCCACCCAAAAAAGCTTTAGAAGTCTGGCCATTAGCAAAAGGTATTTCTTTAATACTACCTGTCACATTTTCAGCATGTTCTCATTATTTTTCTACTTAAATAAAATCTTGGAGGATCATACTGTGAACAGCTATTCATTTATCAGCTGTTTCGATATGTTTCTGACTGACCGCCTTCCTCGAGGGAAAGTAGCAGTTGAGGGCTGGGAGATACAGCGCAAGCAAGGACAGCCACCTCTGCAGGATGGTGAACCTGTCAGTCTGTCCCCCCTTCTTGGGGGACCTGCGAGACAGGAGGGTACGGACAAGAATGTCACTGGCTTCTGTTTCATCTCAGCTTCACTAGGGCCAGATCTCGGGCTGATCGTGAGGGAGAGTAAAAGCAAACAGTCACCTCCTGTTAGAGGCGATGTTACTGCAGGATGAGCTAAGAGCGAATACGTTTCTCCCACACCCATAGGAGGGACTTTTAAATATCACCGTGATCACTGGACCCTCCCCTCCAACCTAAGCCGATGCTTAGAATAAATCAGTGTCTGACTGACAGCACCAAAGATGCAGGTTTTATCCCTATTACTAGCCTGCAACCGTGAACTGAGGAGCCCGTGGCGTGAGCCATTTGAAGAGATATTTTGCATTTTAAAAAAAAGGGAAAAAAAGGATGAAGGGGAAAAGAAACGCAGAGATGCAGCCAGCTTTGCCAGGGAAAGCAGCTCTCCCTGCTACCTCGAGCCGGCTGCCTCTTTTGAGGTTCAGCCATGACAGTCAGCTGCCGAAAGCTAAAGGAGAAGCGCATCGCTAAACACGGTGGGTCCCCTTGTGGTAGATGGTTTAGATGGAGCTGAGCTGGTTTTAAATCAGCTGCCCGGCACGCTGCTCTCTGCCCGGCAGTGACAGCGCAGGGCTGCCCACCCAAAGACGGACCCAGCCACTCCGGCACACGGTGCAGCCCACGCTGCCCTCGCCGCCGCTATCTCTGGCAGAGCTATATCTGGCCAGCGGTCGTGGGCTCCGTCCGTCTGCCTCCGCCACGGCGGCAGCAGCGATCACACGCGCGCCTGCGGGATGACACTGCCGCCAACCCTCACAAGCGGAGCATGAGGCTGCCGTGAGGACAGAGCCCTTTTTCTTAAAAGCAAGGGCAAAGTCGTGCTGATGAGCAAATTGTCCTAACAGGGACTGAGCAAGGCGCCGTCAGAAACGCCTCTTCTGAAACACACGGAGATGTCTCTTAGAGATGGGCTGATGTTCAAGCACCTTCTGATACCATGCTGAAAAAAAAGGATAGTTTGACAAACAACTGTCCCCACTTCATCCTGCTCCCTGGCTCCCAGCAGAGCTGAGAGTGCTGCTATTTGAGATGGGCTGAAACCGCTGGCTTTTGTTCAGAATCTATAGTGCGACAGGCCCCTTCCTGGGGCAGGGAAGGTGGTAAGGCTGGAGCCGAGCTTGAATTTCAGACAGAGCTGGACTGCCCCAACAGTCAAGAACATTTAGAGGAATTTGGCCAGGCCATTTTTGCCTCTGTAATTGATGCCTCTAGCTGTTAGATTTTGTTGTTGTTGTTGTTGTTTGGCCAGAAATCCCCCAGAAATGCCTGTTCTTATGAGATTTGTGGCCAAATTGCCAGAGGCTCCAGTCATTTCGGCAGTGATGGACGTACCAAAAGCCAGATATTAAACTATTCCTGATTGTGCATTGGAAACTGCCCTGAAGTCCATTCCAAAGCAGATTTACACAGTGTAATGTCAAAATCATGTTCAACCCAAGTCTCTTGGAGCCAGCCCAACCTTTAACCTGAAGCTATAGCTTGTCTGCCCTCAGAAAAAGAAGTAGCACACAAAAGCGTAGCAGATATGAATGTATAAATAAATGAATACAGTTATCAATAGAGCAGAGGAGTGAAATGAGATATTCCTCTTGCTGCAGCCTCCACAACCTGGTGCTCCTACAAGGCTGCCTTGTCCTTCTCAACAGCAAACGCAGCCACCAGTGGCCAAGCTGCCAGGAGCTGGTGGGTTCAATGCCATGTACCTCAACCCACACTCCCTCCATCCTCTTCCTTTTTTATGCTGATAATGCACTGACTGTGAGACATAAAAGATCTTTTGGGCTTTCTAACCTATTCCTCCTGGGAACAGGACAGGGGTCCACATTTTGATATCCACTTCAGTCTCCCTGTTGCATTAAAAAAGCACCCATTACCACAGAAGTAAAGAGCTGGGAAAAAGTGTTTTGCCTTAGCTCCAGCTTAAATTCAAACCTTTCATTCCTTTGAAAGAGAGCATGGTGCACAGTCCGAAGCTTAGCCTTAGCTTCCTTGGTGCCACCAATGTCTTCAGGAGTGTGTAAAAGACAACTCTACTCTCAGCTGCAGCTTCATGGCTGAGTGAATGGAAGGGCAAGCTGCCAGCGGACGCAGCACCCACTGCCTGTGCTTTGCATTGTGTTCACTACCATGTGTCCACATGCTGAGCTGGATCTGGGAGCTGGCTGAAAAGTAACCTTTTTTTTTTTTAATTCTGCAGGTTAGTTTTCAGCCAGCTCTGTCCTCTAATCCGGCTCACCATCCATAGCGGAGATCTATAAATAGGAAGAAAAGGTGGAACAAAAAGGAATAGTGGGAAGGTGCAGAGGAGACAAGCCAGCGTTTTTCACCTGCAGGCCCCAGCTGACTGCTAGCATAGTCACCCAACATTGTTCCTGCTTTCAGGTTGAAGAAACAGAGGTTGGGGTTTCGTGACAGCTTTAAGAGGATGCGCGTGCAGACTGCCTCTACGCACATTAAGTAAAGAGGCAATGGCATTTACCAACACTATTTTGTGAAGGGTAGCAAGGAAGCTTTTCATCTTGCCCTCCAGCTGGCTTACTTCCAGTTGCACTGATTCATTCAACTCCGTGCAATCCCTGTCTTTGCCTGGTGGGCTTCAGGCATTTGCAACCCATGGAGGTCATGGGGACTCAGCCTGGCAGCTGCTGTCCCTCTGTCACTGAGGTCTGAGGATTGACACGGGTGGTTTGTAAAAGAGAGGGACCAACTGGTAGCCCAGCTTGTCCAGGGCACCACAGCACTGGCAGCACAGTGGGATTGCAAAGAGTGGGGGACCTGGGACCAGGACGAGCAAAGCTCAACAGTAGTTCTCCCTCTGAACAGTCCTCCTTTGGCTCCTGGAGATGCTACCGATGGCTGGTGAAGGTGAGGGCTGAGTTGGAGGGGAATAACTTCGCAGTGGAACAGCTCAGCGGGAAGGCTGTAGGATGGAGGTTTTGGTTGGTTACTTTGAACCGGGAGAAGCCCATGCCAGCACCTTTAGGTTCCTCCCATGCTGCTCTCCAGGCAGCGATGGCCTTCAGGAGTGTCCCAGGATGGGGTCAGGCTGCAGGAGCACTCCAGACTAAGACCTGTCCCGGGCAGTGCTCCATGTACCCTCGGCCGGCGCCATCTCCACCGCCCAGCCCTGCCACACCTGTGGCCCGTCCCCAGAGGACGGGTGCGGTGGTCCCCAGCCGCAGGCGGGCCCCACTGCGGCTCCCCAGGGCTACCCCATGCGTGACCCCTTTCCCCACGCCACCCTCTGCAGTCCCACAACCGACGTGTTGCCACCGGGATTGAGCACAGGCAGCAGGGCCGGGAGAGACCAGCTCCCCCCCGCTCCCCGCTCCCAAAACCTCAGCCTGGGGGTGACGTCATGGTGGGGGAGGGGCGGGCAGGGGGAGGGGACCCCCCGCACCTCCCTTTCCTCCTCCCCGCTCCGCAGCGCGGGGGCCGAGCCGGCCGGCCCCGACGGGGCGGACCGGGGGCGGAGGGGGGTTTCTGCCGTGCTATCCCCACCCCCGGGGGGGCGGCTCCTCCGTCTGCGTGTGTGTGTGTGTG